>CM053785.1:558243167-558843167 GCA_028749045.1 Cupressus sempervirens | reverse complement strand
TTAGCAAGAATAAGATCATCTTCAATTTCAATCACCAATATTTGTGCCACTGCAAGAGTAGTTGAGGTTTCTCTTCTTAATAGAAAATTAACTTTAGGAATTTGAGCATTCACAATGATACACTTCAAATTTCAATTGCAGGTTGAGAAAAAATTGGAATTCTTTGTGTTAATTTGTTGAAATAACCAACAAGCTCATGCATAGGCATGTGAGATACCTTCTTTAGTTGAGTGAGTTGAGCCAACAGTGCATGAGCATTTTTAGGAGGCTTAAAGCCTTCTTAAAACTTGGCTATGGGAGTAACCCAACTTGTGATAGTAAGTGGTGATAAGTGGTAAAACTAATCAACACCCATGCCTTGGAGAGTTTCCATGAACGACCTTATAGACATGTCCTCATCCAACACCATGAACATTGCATGTGATGTAGAAAGAAGCAATATATTCATTAGGATGGCATTGTCCATCATTGAAGAACTTGGGAAAATTATTTTGCAACCCATCAGGAAGAGCATGTAAAGGTAGAACTAAATTCAATGGACCAAAAGAATTTCCCCAAGGACCTTGAGCCATTTACATATCCTTGGTAAACAATGAAAAAGGACATAGGTATGCTTCAAATGAAAGCACAAGGCCCTCAAATGTGTATCATGTCCCTAGTGGAGTCACCAAAAACCATTGGTTAAATTTGTTGTACCTCACTGACTTTGACTTACAAAATTGTGACTTTAGTAAAAATTGCATAGAATTTCTCTCTCCTTTCAACAATAAGGGATGCTCCCTTTTTACTATAGGTGGCTTCAATGGGAACTTACCTAAAATTACAAAAAGGATGGTTCTCTTGATGAATTCCTATTTTTTCATGAATGATTTGCATACAACTATAACTTTCCAACTTAACAAAAAATCCTTATTGCTACGATAATACTGGTGACCCTAGAATTGACATAAGAACAACACTAGGGGCAATAGTCTAGTTTTTATATTTAGTAAAAAAAAATTAAGAACTCAAAGTCTCTTGCATTTGTCTTGAATGAAGACTCAAGTAGAATAACTAGTAAGGCACAAAGTCTCTTACTGGACACTCTCGAATTCAATCACAACACTTACAATTGAAGCCCAAAATCTTCAACTCTAAGTGATTGCAACCACTACTATCTATTATAATTTTTTCTCCTACAATTCAAAGTCTTCAAAAGTTCAAATTGGCTCTCAATACAATAGGCAACTCAAAGCCTAGACTATTAAATTCAAATCCCTCTTGATCAAAGCTGCAAAACTCACAATCAATATCCATCAAATGTCATCACATAACACCTTGAATCAACATAAAGTTTGAAAGAAAGTTGCCTCTTTTATTGATAACAATTTAGATTTACATCCAAGCATAAATTCTTAGAGTGCATAATACAAATTGGCAAAATTCTCTTGCCTTGCCAAATGATGATCATTTACAGTGAGTTCTTTCCTTTATATAAAAAAATAGGAGAGAGAAAGGTGAAGGAAAAAGTGGAATAAGCTCAACCACCTTGACTTATATCTAAGTAACTACTTTGACTTTATTCAAAGTTACATGCCTAATGCGATTGCAACTTAACTACATGAGTTGGTTGTACGGGTGCACATTATCCTATACTTACAACATAGATGCTCTTTATATATAACTTTCCTACTGCTATTCTACTTAAAGCATATGAAAATATGATTTTAAGTATTGACATGCTATCAACCAGCTCTCCAAACTTTCATAGGGACTTAGGTATAACAACAACATCTGGTTCACCGATGTGTTGCAAGATCATTGTAACCTTTTTGAGTATGCTTGTTGCTCCATATATATCTTTGTTACAAATCTCCATTTGATTTTGTAGATTCTTTAATGAACACTTCCAACATGCTAATGTATTCATCACACTGATGTTGAAGTCATCCACTTCAAGCTGTAAGTTGATGGCCTCTACAAACTCTATAAGAACATATTCTTGATTCTTGAGTTTGTTATTTTTTATGACGATTTCACATTATACCCCTTTGAATCCCTCTCTAGTCATGCTTTCTTGGTTAGTTATCTTGGCCACTATTGCCTTTGCATCTTTTACAAGTCCTTGTAAAATTTTCTCTTTGTTGGTCATCACAAGTTTGTAATCATGATACATCTCAACATACATGATGACGTCGTACTCACACAAGACATCCAAAGTAATCTCCATCATGTTGTTTACATGACCAAGATTCTCATCCATCAACTCGAGTTGATATTTGAATGACTTGACAATGTCATTCAGTCCAACAATAGTCTCTTTCTCTTTTGCTAGTGTAACTGCTCTTTATATTGTCGAATGGTGTGCCTGTGCAACTGTCACATGAAAATTCCATAGTGTATGAACATCTTCATGTGAAGGATCCATAACAAGATTTTGGATGTAAAAACATAGGTTTTGAACAAGATATGGATAGGAAAAATGAACGAAATGATGAAGGACAGAGAAAGAACAAATGAGTCATGCTTAGAAAGGCTGAAATATGAGTAAAATAGACAAAAATGGATTTTTTGGAATGAATTGCATACGTGACCAACAAGCTTGGAATTAAGTGAGCTAGGGAAAAAAATGAGCAACTCATTAAGCATCTCATGTCTTAATAAGTGCAACATGTGAAACTCTATTTGATAAGCATGTGGAAGAAACTTCAACCATAGGGTAGCCATATGGAAGTACATGGAATGCATAATGGTAGGGTTTTATCTTGCATTTGCATGTGAGGGAAAAATGAACTTCCTTTTCTTTTAAAAATGAGATTTTACACCCAACTGCATAAGCAAGTATGATGAGACCTTGCATATGCAACTTGGAGAAGAAGGAATATAGAAAGAGCAACTTCATACACACAAAAAGAGATGCAAATATGAAAATGGAAATGAAAAAGACTTGCAAGAACACTCAAAACAAATATATACAAATGCCCTTAGAAAAATAACCAAGAAAAAATTATCTTAACTCCATCAAGAATGAGAAAAATAAGTTTTTATCCAAAAACTTCAGCAAATCTAGAATAAATCCAAGAGATTTAGGATTTTAGATTTTCTAAAGCCAAATACTTATTTGAAATTTGGACATGTGGAGATTTTTGAGAAATGCAATGTCCAAAATGTGAAACAAACATTGACCTAGCAACTCCAAATGCAAAGACATATAAAAATGGCATCTAGGGCATAGTTTGGCTTGCTAAAATAATGAAAAACAAGCTAGAAATTAAAACCCTTACCTTAGAAAGCTCTTTGAAAGAATTTGAATGTAGAAAAAACTCACAAATGAGTCATTTTTGGCAAAAAAGTCCTAGATAGGTTGTGTATATTAACGTACATTCACTCCCAAATTCGCCACTCTTCAAAGATGCCAAAAAATGCCTCTTTTTGGTAAAAAATGAGACATTTTAACTAGAAAACACTTGCCAATATGTTGGCAATACATGGGCACAAATTTAGATGATGTTAACACATAAAAGTATGCAAAAAAACCTCTCAAAATAAGGCTAGAAATTGAAGCATGTTTTTTAGAGATGCAAAACACATTTTAAAATGGTATGCTTCTTCTCCAAAAATTGCCATTTAGCTTTGAAAGAGTCTTTGCTTCTTGAAAACACATTTTCGAGGAGCATTTGTATACACTGAAATTTATGCAAAGAGTTATAAAATCACCACTCAGCGTTCAAAAGGAAAACATGTTTTAAAAAGAGAAAACACATGCATTTGGACATAAAATTGCTATTTTCAGCCTTTTGGTCAATAACTTAGTGAATAATGCACTTTTGAAGTTCATTAACATGTTTGGAATAACATCCTGTTGAGTCAAAAATTGCCACCATGCTTTAGTAGAAATAAAAGTCATAAAAACCATATTTTTCATGATCATTTACATGTATTTTAAAAATATGTAGTTGGGCTAAAAATTGCCTCTTTAGCTTGGTGGGGATTTTAAAACATGAAAACACATTTTAAAATGCATGTAGTTGGGCCAAAAAATGCCACTTTGGCTTAGGCTAAGCAAAATGAGTTTTTAAATATTACATACAGATGCAATTGGGTCCAAAATTGCCATCTAATGCATTTACATGTTATTAAAACATGTCTTTTAACTTAAAAAGTCCATTAAGTAGCAATTTTAAAAGATGTATATGTAATGGGTTGGAAAATCTTCATTTAAATGCATTAATATAATTAAAATAAACTATACATGCAACAACATATGTATATGCAAGTCTGAAGACATTGGCATCAAAGAGATGGATCCTGAAAGAAACTCTATGGATTTGGATGAGGAAACCGCTAATAAGAGAAAAGACTATGAAGAATAGGGGTATAGGAAGGGGACAATAGGTAACCCAGGTGTGATGAAAAGGGATATTACTAGTATGAAGGAACATATACAAGATATCGGGAGGGATTTTGAGTAACTAAGTAGGACTACTAGAGGGGAGAGGACTCTTGGTCAACATCTTGATAGGCTCTCTGAGGTTATTGGTAATGTGAAAGAAGTGAAAATTTAATGAAGAGAATCCTACCCCTGGAAGTAAAGAATAGAGCTACTGAACAAATGTTGAAGGAGATGCAAAAAAAGATGGATGTCATGGGAAACATAGTCGATAACATGGAAAATGTTGTCAATAAACTTATTGATCAGAATTGTTCCATATTGGAGTTTGTTGTGGACAACATCAAAACTCTACTGGACAAACTAGATCATGGGAGAATTCATGGGTCTAAGGATAGGACTGAGGATCAAGGGCCTAGTAAACGCACCAAAGCTAATGCAAAGAAGACTGAGGTGTTGGAAGACAAAGAAAGTGATGAGTTGAAGGCCTCTACTATGAACATGAATATCCTTGTAGATCAAGTTGTTGATTTACTGAAGAATCTGTAGTTGTCCTAGTGTTGTCTTTTTGTTTTTTTTCCTATTTGTTGTGTTAAGGTTTTTTGTCTTAGTTTTCTTAGTTTTATGGTGTTGATGCATAGTTCCTTGTGGGCTTTCAATGCTTATTCTATCTGATACTATGTAAAAGGTTTCAAGTCTTTAAAAACTTGTTTTTACTTAATCAAAACATATGTAAATGAGTTAGATTTTTCCACTTACATTAATTAAATAAGTTTAAAATATGTAAATACATATTTAAAACTCACTTAATACATTTAAATGTGTTATTGCATATAATAAGTCCATTTAATTTAATGTTGGGACTTATAATTTATTGAAAGTGGGTTTTCACATAATGATTTACATGTTGATATATGCAGTATGTCATAAAAACCCCAATTTTATGCACTTAAGTTGTCTCATGTATTTATATTTAATATCTAACTATAGTATTTAATAAAGTAACATGAAAACAGTTTAGAAATAGGCCATTTTCATAAAACATAAAAAATTATGGTTAAATCAACTCATAATGAGTTGAAATTTTAAAAGAGACCACAAAATCTACTTTGAATATTAAATATAACTTTATATCATGCAATTTCCAATAAAAGCCCATTTTTATGAGGTTTTTAATAAAAATATGTAGTTGACCTAAAAAATCCCACTTTTTCCCTTATAACTTGAGCTAGACAACTTTGATTTGGACCTAAGTTGGCTTGAATTGAGCAAAATTATAAGGGCTATTCACCTAAGGAAAAAACAAGACTAAAAAGTATTTAAAACATAATTAAAAACAAAAAAAATGTGAAAGTTCACCAAAAATTGAGTGTTTGTAGTGCAAGAAGGAAAACTCTTACTAATAAACAATTAGGGATGATCTCGATGGAAAATATTCAATAGAACACCTAGACAAGACTGCATAGAGAACAATTTGGAGTAATAAATTGTTTACATGATGCCTCATCAATGTGTTGAATCAAAGATGATGCACCTACGAATCCATGAGAAATTTTTGTAGGGTTGCCTCAATTTTGACATTTCAAAATTGAGAACAACACATATATACAAATTTGTGTTAATCCTCAGGTTCCTTCTTTCTCTCCTCATAATTCTTATCTGAAAAAACTCATCAATTCTAATATTTGCAGCTTTAACCATTATGTAAGTCACTTTGTTCAAACATTTATAAGCCTTACTCCTAGTAGAGTAACCTAGGAATATTTTGAGATAACTTATATTTGTTGTATGATAATACCAAAATTCATATGGTGTCAACTAACTTGGTTGAGGGTGTAAATTGTAGTACTTACAACCTCTCTCCAAAAAATTTTTGCAACTCCTTTTTCAATCAACAATGTTCTAACACAATCAACAGTGGATCTATTCCTTGTCTTTGCAATCCCATTGGTGCAGATAATTGTCTCTTGATTCTGTGCTCAACACAAAACTTAGTGAATTAATCAGACATAAATTCACCACCCCTATTAAATCTTAACATTTCAACTATTTACTAGTTTCCTTTTCAACTCTAGCCTTATACCATTTGAACATTTGAAATGCATCAGACTTCACCTTTAGAAACATAATTGTCATCATTCTAGAATAATCATCATTAAATAGTATGGAATATCTATCTCTGTAATAGCTTTCAACTTTCATAGGACCACACAAATCACTATGAACTAACTCCATAATATCATTAGATGAATGCAACTTGAATAAAAAAGTACATTTGGTTATCTTACCAAGTTGACATAGTTTGCACATAGCATTATCAAGTTTATGCATGCTTGGTAAGCTTCTGACTTTCTTCCTTCTACTCACTTTGACCATATTCTTAATATTTACATGACACAACCTCTTATTCCATAAGCCCACATCTTCCATTCTAGCAAATAGACATGTATTGATAGTACGATTTAGGTAAAATATGTTAACTCTTGTTTTCTCTCTAGTACCAATCAAGTTTTCATCATCATCATCATAGATATTTACCTTTCTATTATGAAATTCCAATTTGTGACCTATATTATTCAACTGTGCAACATTCATACTATAGTCCTTGAACCCAATATACATAATCACATTTGATTTTATCATTTAGGATCAATGAACACCTACCTTTTAGTAGACATGGAGCATCATTCCCAAATTAAACAGTCCTACAATTATATTCTTCAAGTTTGTCAAACTTATTAATATCGTGAGTCATGTAATGTGAAGATCTACTATCAATAATACATGTATCACTTTTACTAATATGAGAAATAAGAGATTTTCCTTCCTCATACATTTCCCACTCCAGATCTTCTTTAACAACAACATATACAACTTCCTTAACCTCATTCTCATCATTAGAGTCTAACTCAATATGCTCCTGCCCAGTAATATAGCATAAGTTCTTCCCTTTGTCCTTATAGTCCTTGTAATCCTTGTTCTTTTTGTATTTTTTATCCTTCTTATCTTTCTTGTCACTCATATTCTTGTTAGGACATCTAGAAACAATAGGACTAACTTCATTGCATTTAAAACATATTAGGAATGCATGAAGCAATCCAATCCTTAAAGTTCCTCAGGGATTGGTTAATTAATTAAACACCCCCTGTTTTCTCCTCAAGGTTAGAGATAGAATCAAAATCACCACCCAAAATGAAATTTATGTCATGATGATTTGAGGGGAAATCTTTGATTTCTTCCCAAACCTTTTCCAAATGCTTAGTTTCCTTTCTAATCATGTCACATCATCTCTAGTTAGCTTGGTTTCTTGTAAAAGAATGATACCAAAGTCAAAGTTTTTAAGACAATGGTAAAGGATACATTATTTATTAGGGAAATTCAAACCCTTGAAATTCCATGTAGTAATCTTCATTATTGTTGGGGAATACACTTCTCCTTCCCTTTGTTAAGAATGACAATAAATTTGGGCTGATTCTTAGTGTATCCATATCTTTTCCTTAAATTAGAGTTTGATTTCTCTCCTCTCTTTTTAATAATCTTACCATGGTTAGGATAATTTTCCCCTTGCAAAGTTGTAGCGATCCCTAAGTTATTAGATATGCATTCATGATGTTATTAGGACTCAATGTTTCATGTTCCTATTTTGAGTTAGATTCCAGATCATTCACAATTGAGTTGGTGGACATTAAATTAGTAGGGGGAGGGGAGTTACTAAAAAGGGCATTCTCCTCTTCAAAGGCTCGATTAATGCCCATCATGTTATATACCGTCTCCAATTCCATAGAGGTTTTCTCCGATTTAGGATTTTCCTAGGATTGAAGAGATATGTAGTCATGCCCAGAGGTACTTGGCTTGGATGAGGAAAGGGCTAGCGTCCATCATGCCATTGAAGAAATTCCTTTTTTGAGTTCTTCTTGAGTATACATGAATTCTCTAGTTAAATCACTTAATTGTCCCATTCTAGTTTCCAAAACTCTTACCACCTTAGCTTGATCCGTGTTAGGAATGATTGAATGACTATCCTCAAAAGAGAATTATCCTCAGAAGAACACATTGGTGATGAGGGATTTTTTTGAAGGTCGCAGGGGGTGGAAAGATGATTTTTGAAGCATGTCAATATCTAATAATGATAAACCACAAGGAACTCTCTTATCCAGGTTGTTATTGAAAGATACTGGAACATTGCTATTGTCAAGATTAATGAGGGGAGGAGAAAAATAAAGATTAGCATTACAAACAATGATTGATCTGAGAGTGGGCTTGGGGGTGGGATTACTTACCTCAAAGGGAGAAGAGGAGATGAGAAGGGGGTTATTGTTGAAAAAAAATCCTCCATTATTCATGAATTTAACATTTAAGGCTTTCGAAGCAATTTCTTCTTCTTTGGGTACCAACTCTAAATAGGATAAAATTTGAAAGGGAGAGACAGAGGTGTCAAATAGAACAACTCTATTCATATCAATATAACCAAGGTAGGGTTTAGGGAGAATCTCAAAGCTACAAATATATGAAGATATGGACGTCCTTTGAGGTTTATAGATGAGATTTATATTAATTAAAAGTTTGCATTCTCCTAAGTCAAAATTAGGGTTTTCAAATTTGAGGAAAGAACCAAAACAATTACCTATACTAGCTAAAATATCCCACATAACCAATTCAATAGGCAAATGCCCTAGACAAAATTAGATAGGATGAGCCCTTGGTTTGAAGGAAAGGGGACTAAAATTCAATAACCAATCAGAAAAATGAAAAGCGTACCCATTAAACATCAATTTACATTATGAAAGGAAATAATTTTTAAGAGCTTCAGAGTGACATTCTAACAAAATGAATTTCTTGTCAAGATGAGATATACTTATTTGAACAAAAAATGAAGAGCTCCACCACTCATCTATACCAACCACATCAGGACAACACTACATGACATAGACCATTTGAAAGAATGTGACATGATAAACATGATTGGTTGAACATCTGATGCTACATTCGAAATCTTGGTGGGAGGAGGGGGGGCGTGGGGGGGGGGGTGTGGGTTTGGGTTTGGGGAGGAAATTCTTGAAATAAAGAAGAAGGGCGTTCCTATGAAACAAGCGAGGAATCATTGTTGGCTAGAGAGGGGGCATTTGAAGACTCAAGAGGGGCCCTATTATCTCCTAAAGCAAAGAGGGGGTTAAAAGTAGATAAAGGGATTATCCATAGTCTAACAACTCTATGCAATATGATTGGATTTAAAGGAGTTGGAAGAGTAGGTCTAGAGGATGAACGATTCCCTAGATATCAAGGTGATACCCTTCTCTTGAAAACTAGTTTATTTGCCACAAGAGGAGGGCTATGTCTTTTGCTATCCTAGCTTTGCAGAAGACCATTATTCGACATAGGGAACCAAATCTAGCTTCAAAACTTCTTTCTTTGGGATTACCAATTACTGTATGCCACTCACTAGTAAGATCATCTAGGGAGGGGCAAAACTTAGCAAGAGAGAATTTGAGGATCCTCATCCTCCATTTAAGATGAGGAGTTTACGTGAAGAGAAGGGAAAACAAAATATAGAAAGACCAAAACAAAAAACAAATCAAAGTTTGCAATTTTTTAACATACATTTCTAATCAAAATTTAATATTGATAACATTAATATATATGCATATACATTAACTTTTTAAGAATAATAAAATAAAGATCAATAAAATACTTCTAACACAAGTTAATGAAGAATTAATCATATATTTTTAATTATGAAATCTAGATCATTAAAAAGAATTAAGTAATTAAATATAATTGAATATGTGAATTACAAAAGTAAAAGTAGCTTTAAAAAATAATAAAATGATGCAAAAGAATAAAATAAAGGTCAATAGAGCACTTCCAATGGCAAGATAAAGGGCAAACTGATCATAAAATTAATTATATATATAAAATAAAACTTAAAATAAATTGAAACTTAAAATCACGATTATTTGTTATTCCTCATGGTCGATGGAAACAGAGCGAGGACAAGAAAACGAGAGGAGATAAAGCAGAATACGCAAGGGAAAAAAGTCAAAGTCTATTGCAGAAGAAAGTAGAATGTGTCCTCTCTGGACGGGTTAGCGCTTCAGGGACCAGCCGACTCCTAATGACATGACGGCATTTCTCTGCTGCTTTTGCATAGTTGATTCTGCCTCTTCATATGTTACTGCTACTCTCAGTTCGACACTATAATTCCTTCCATTAGGAAATGTTAGAAGAGTGAATTTGGAGAAACAAACTAGGATTTGACGGAACAAAACAGCATCGAATGAGGCCCTTTTGTTCTTTGGACACGAATGCAAAACTCCACACGTATCATATTCACATAATTGATTTTTTTCCCAAAACTGAAACGGATGGGACGAGCAAAGTTTACGAGGTTTCCTTTTGGTTTTGTTTTGTTAATTAGGATATGCTGGCATCAAATTTGTCCGGTGGCATTATTTATGGTCTGGAGGAGAGGAATCGGTTAAAATTGGCGAACGGAATTGCTTGAATAGTTATATTTGAAGGCATCTGAATGCCAAGGAGTGCCGACAGATTGTTTGAAGAAAGTTTGCACATATGAGGATTCTGAGAAGATAACACTTCACGAATTAGCGAACATTTTTGGATAAAACTGTGTAGACATTTTACATCAACATTTTGGATCACAGTGTGATCTATTATCAAGATGAGATAGGCAGAAATTTGTAGGAAAAGAGGTGAAAGCCATGGCTTTCCAAGTGTTTCGTGGGGGAGTTGGGAACGTTGTATTGGCTCCTGTGTCAGAGTTACTTTCAAGGCTTTTGGTGCTGGTGGCCGAGACGGCTTTAGCTGCAAAGGATGTCCTGATTGAAAAAGAGAGTTTTTCTGAACTTGCCAAATACTTGGAGAAGTTTTGGGCCATCTTGAAAGAGCTTAGAGATAAAAACACGAGAGACACGCCCCCAATGCGAGTTTCAGTTGAATCTTTAGAAAGAGAGCTCAAATTGGCAAAAGAACTTATAAGCACTTGTTCATCAAAAAGTAGGTTCTACTTGCTAATTAACTGTCGAAGTTTTGTCAAACAGATTGAGGATATCACGAATGAGATTGGACGATGTCTAAGCTTCATTCCAATTGCAAACCTGGATATATCCATGGATATCAGGGAGAAGACAGTTGCTCTGCAAAAAGCAATGGTGAATGCTCAGTTCAAGGCAGCGGTTAGAGAAGAAGAAATTATCGATAAAATCCATTCCAGTGTGAAAGATCACCGGATTGATAGTAATTATGCAAATGAAATGCTGTTGCTGATTGCAAGAGCTGTGGGTGTTCCAGTTGATCCAGTTTCTTTAAAACAAGAACTTGATGAATTCAAGAAAGAGAAAGAGACGGCACAGCTCCGTAAAAGTCAGGCAGAGGCCATGGAACTTCAGCAGATAATTGCATTTCTAAGCCAGGCTGATGCAGCACAGCCTGTAAATGAGAAAGGAAGCAATTATCAGAGGGAGAAGCCTAATGGGAGAAATCAAGCACTACCTCCTCTACAATCTTTCTTTTGTCCAATAACACAAGAAATAATGGAAGATCCAGTTGGACTAATTTCTGGGCAGACATTTGAACGCAGTGCAATTAAGAATTGGTTTTCTTCAGGAAATAGAATATGTCCGGTGACAAAGACACATATTTCAACTTTAGATTTGAAGCCTAATACATCTCTTCAAAACTCTATTCGTGAATGGAAAGACAGAAATACACTTTTCGATATAGCAGCAATTAATACGAAGCTTCGGAGTGGTTCTGACGATGAAATCGCAACTGCATTATTAGAACTGTATAACTTAAGTGAGGAAAAACCTGTCCACCGAGACTGGATAAGTGCTGAAGTTCTTGTTCCCGTTCTTGCCCAGCTGTTGAATTCTGACAAGCGTGACATCAGGAAGCGGACATTTGCAACAATGCGGAGCATTGCAATAAATAACAATGAAAACATGGTATTCCCTACAAAAATATGGATTGGTTTTGTCAATTTCTAAATTTCTTGATTCTTATCTAAACTACATCCTTGATTTCGCTCCAATCTTACAGTTTGGCTGTTGTTGAGTAGGAGAGAATAGCGGATGCAGGGGCAGTGCCTTGCGCAGTACGCTCATTAGCACGAGATATTGAGGAAGGAAAGCAAGCAGTGGCGCTGTTGTTAGAGTTATCTAGAAGTTCAAAAATATGTCAGCAGATTGGGAGAGTTCAAGGCTGCATTCTGCTACTAGTCACCATGCTTAATAGTGAAGATCCTTTTGCTGCTCAGGATGCTGGGGAGTTGCTGAACATCTTATCAAATGATAATCAGAATGTAGTCCAAATGGCAGAAGCTAATTATTTCAAGCCACTTCTATAATGCTTGTCTGAAGGTAATCTCTGATCTTTGTAGACAAATCTTAACAAAACCTCGAAGAAAGTTCCAACCGTGTATATTATTATTTGACTATTTTAAATTGTACAGACTAAGTTGCAGGAACTGTCAGTTGTGGGTTATGTTTCTGTGGTTTAGGAATGATACTTGAAAGGGAATCATCCTGAAAGCCTCTACAATGCCCAGAATTGGACATTATAGTTCTTGGAGTCACCTTTGTGAACATCCTGGTGTTTCCAGGGCATTTTAGCCATGGGCAACTTCTCTGCACGTGCACACACGCATTCTCTCTCTCTCTCTCTCACACACACACACACACTTACACACACACTCACACACAAGTTATATAGCAAATAAAATTCCCTAAGCGCAAATAAAATTCCCTAAACTATCTCACAGAAAGAACTATCAAATCAAAGGCGAAAGAACTAATTCTTGAAAATATAAAAGTAGCTTCAAATTGAGACCTCCTCCAAGCCAAAGGGACTTTCTACACAGGAGGGGTGGAGTAGTGGAAGTGGAGTTGCCACTTGTATATTTAGTTGTAATGATCCCAAGGTCAGTTATTATGCTTATGGAGGAGAGGCATATCTTGAGACGAGTTCTAGTTTCTAACTATTGAGAACCAATTCAAGACTATGATTTATTTTTGAACCTACAGTTATATTACTGATGCAGAGGTTATATTACTGATGCAGAGAATAAAACGACTTCCCTTCCTCTGCAACTTTAAACCCACAAAACCCACATCCATACACAAAGGAACCTAAAGAGATACATTCAAACATTCATAGGTTTTATTTAAATCCAATAAGAAAACAATTTAATTTAAAGTCTGCATCCATCAAAATGATTTTGGCATTCATCGCCTAACATTCATTTTACTAACAAAACAAACTCCAAGCTCACTCCGTGCTTTCTTCTCCCCCTTCTATCCTTGGAACCCTCTTAGATTAAGCCCATACCTCTGTGGAGCCACACGGTTGCTGCCCACTTTCCCTAGGTGGGCTGATTCCCTTATGCTATACATCTGAATTTCTAAGACTCTGATTACCTTGACAGCAAACCACACCCCAGCAGCCACACACCCACCAGTCTTCCTGCATTATACTTTTCCATTCACATTTTATACCTCTAGTATATTCTTCCACTCATATTATATGTAACCACCTCATCTCCTCTCTTTTATCTCTTCAAGTTTGCCATTGCATTTGCCTTTTGACCAAACAAGTGCCAAGCTGAATTGAATTTTGACTTTAATTTGATTCTTTGCCTAAACTGCCCCTGTTGTTTCAATTTACGCATTCCAAGTATGTCTTCCTGAATTCTTATCAGTAGATTCTCAACATTATAAAAATAAAAAAAACTTAAGTTATGTTCACCATCAGGATATCCATGTGCCTACAGGGATGCTGACAAAGTTGTGGAATGTTGCAAGGCAAGCAGGATGCTCCTGCATCAATTACTTTTGAAAGTTCTAGACTTCTGTCTTTACATTATAAATTCTTATGAATCCCATGTTATTTGTGTTTTAATCTTCTCATGCCCAACAAATGGAAATACTATGTAATCCTGAAAATCAGGGATTCCTATTTCTGTTACTTATTAGCCTAGATCAAAGCTATTGCATAAGCAGGTCTACTCACAGCAATTCGTACTATAAAGCTGGAATTTGTTCTCTTAACTTTACAGACCAATTTTTTTATTTAATAAATTATTGTTATATAAGCATTTTTCACATATAAGTTGATCCCTTTCTAATTCAACTTCTAAGCTTGCCATCTGACCAAACTGATTGCACCATTGTCATGGACGACTAATGGTTGTAAATTCAGTCCATGATCTGGAATTTTCCATTGATGTGAAGCCTCACAAGGTCATTGACATTTGAACAACTTAATTTTCTTCACCTGATGTGCCTTTTCCTTGTGCTCCACCAACCAGGTTTATACACTCTGTGGACATCATAGGAGTCAGAATCCTCCTTTAAGTGATGACTAAAAAAAGATTGCTTGATAATTTGTTTCAACCAGATTTTTGTATGCAAATGAGTTATGTTGGGAGCTTGTATGAACATATGATGAATGTTTATGCTTTTTGTGCATATGATTTGTTCATAGTAACAAGAATCACTGTGATTCACACGATTCAGTCATTCGATTCAAGCCAAACAATTTTTAATTTTTTTGTGAGTCGGTGAATCGAATCAGCAATAAAGGGTTTATGAAATAAGTTACTCACCAAATTTCAAGGGTTTTTTAAATTTACCAATTCATGGCCGATTCATTTCCGATTCATGGCTGATTCACGATTTGATTCAGCCTTTCTGATTCCGATCCGATTCCGATTCTCGTTACTTTGGATCATTTGTTGAATCCCTTGGTTATGTGCTGGTCTTGAGAAAGTAAATCTGACATCTCAAAAGATCTACAATTTTTCTATTGCTCTGCTGTAATATGTTTAACTTTCAGACCTTTGGTTGATGCTTATCTTCAGTATGTGCCAAATGTAGTGCCCTGCCAAGGAATCCTATGCTAGCAGAGATGGATGAACATTTTTGTGATCAATTGCATATGAACATATGATAATGAATGACATTTATACATATCAAATCGATAATCGATAGAACAATGTGCATTGACCATAACCAAATGACTAATGAGCACTTCCAAGGGTTCCACAATATCTAACATAATATTCATTATAAAAAGACCAATGCCAATTATTCCTTATGGCCAGATATGCCAATAACCATTTAAACAAATTATGAACAAGGCGAATTAACTAGCTAAACACCCAATATGCAAGCACCAATTATTCTACATCTTCAAACTGGTCAACAACCCCGTTTTCTGCAGATGCAGTCACCAATCTGCATTTTCTCTTGGCCTAGTGATTGATATGTCTTAGTCCAATGGGTTGGATACACTGGTCAGCAGGCAGAGATGCCAATCAGCGTAGACGTTGAAGGGCAGTCTTAGGTGTCGATTCATGAATCTGGCCCAAATACTAAGGGAACTTTACATGATATTTAACCAAATTTAAAACATAATAGTATTATCATCTAATGGAATGCACACTAAATTACATCATCTTGAGGCTCTATCCACTTGAGTTCAATACAATAGCCATGATAACAATATCCACTAATTACAGGAACCACACGTGCAATACAAAGATCATGAATACACAATGAAATGGTACAAGGTGAAAATGATTTAATCTCTACAACTGCTCAAATCTTGTACACTCAATGGTAGCTGGCCATGCCATGCGACCATGTCGTACCCATAGGTTCACTCCAATGTGCTCACAAAGATAATCATATGTCCCATACAGTCACTCAACCACAATGCAAAAGGGCTCTCAATCCCTTAAGCCATAAGTATGTAATATGACCACATGAACACATCAATATAGAAGTCAACAATGACATACAGAAGGGATTGATCACATACACAATTGCCATAGGTTCTTGTTGTGATGTAAACACACATCGCCCCATTGTAAATGGAGATCCCGAATATTTGTTTTTAGGGTTGTGTTTGGGTCTTAGTTTTAGTCTTTGGTCTCTTGCCTTTGCAAATGAGTCAAGTTCTTGGAGTTTTCATCGATTTCAAAAATGTCAAAAAGTAAAGGGAAGAAAGCATGACCAAAAGAGTATTTTGATGCTACATAAGTGTTCAGAGAGGCCAAGGGGTAAAGATTGTAATTCTCTGGGACCAATCCTGACAACTCCTGTTTTTCAAGGGAACTTAATTTTTTTTTGCTTTTTATCTTTTTTAAAAGTTGCTTTTTTGGCATTGATAGGCTGATCGGGGATTGTTCTTTTCTTGCCTGCTATTTTTTGCTTTTTTGCGCTTTTGAAATTTCTTTTGTTAGAAATTTCTATACTGGGAAGGCCAAGAGTTATGTTTGCAACTAAGAGTCATGGGAAATTGCCCAAGTGTTAAATTTCCTATTTTCATCATCAAGTTAATTTGGGATTTGATGGAAAAACATTGAGAGTTGTGAAAAATTCTTGATTTTAAACAATGAAAGTTGTGAAGATTCTCATCAAGCTATGAAGTTCACCTTAAATTTCACACAAAAGCATCAGAAGAAAGAAAAATCTCTAGTTCATCATGAAGTCTGCTTAAGCCTAGAATGTATTCAAAAATCGGGTCTTGTATCTCGTGTGTATTACCTAAGTTGAAGAGTTTATTAGCATCTATTATAATTTCCTCTAGAGTCACATTGCAAGGTTTGGATATAAAAAAATTGTTTTGGAGGGAAGTCATTTTTGTTGACCAAGTTGAGATGGATAGTGTTTCCTATTTTTCCTCTTCTCATGACAGGTTCAGGCATTCATGGTGGCAGCTACATCAGGTGTAAAGGCATCCAAGAAATTGCAAGGAAGGTTGATGACACATTGCAAATAGAATGGCTCTTTACTATCTGAAATTTTGTTCATGTTGCACACTCATGGAGCAGGTTAAAAAGATTTCATCACGTGGAAAGGTATAAGATGATTTATGGCAGTGTTATACCAGCGTGGGGGTGCAGGGGATGTCGGGACAAGTTTGGGGTGTAGGAAAAAAAAGGGCCTCAATTTGGAGATGGTAGGGGTATGGCGGTGGGGTGTGGAGGGGGCATGGAGGTTGCATAGTATACATATATGATTGAAAATGCTAATTATGAAATGATACTTTAATATAACATACCAAATATAGTTGGATATAGAAAATTGAAATGCGATTCACAAACTATAACTTGAAACTTGAAACTTCATAACCATTACCAATGACCATTGAATTTAGTAAAATTATAAATACTAAAACTTTTTAAACATGATAATGATATTGATAAATGAAAAATATAAACCATAGATAGTATGGTGTACCATGTAAGTCAACCATTGACTATCAATATATCAAATGACAAAGATGAAAGATTCAATTAATCAAATATGAATATCATATATCATAAAGATTCTCATGATGACAATGAGCCGAGTAGCATGAAACAATGAAATGAAATAATGTATCATGGCCATATCAAAGTGAGTACAATCAACAAAATGAAAAAAACAATAAAAACACCCACACTCAATTAGGGTTCCCATGCTTAGAAAAACACTAAAAAACAAAAGTAAATTTTTTTTTTTTTGACTTTTCATGCAACACCCTGGCCGCACCTCGCGTCCCACCTAGGCGCGCCAACTGGTGCGATTGTGTTTTGGCTGTGGTGGGGGTACTCTGGTGTGTGACGTGCCCGCACCGGGGATGTAGGCACACTTGGTATGTTGGGGTTTTTGACCCAGGTGCATCCACCTGGGTTACACTGGTTTATGGCATGTTTTAGGTCAATTTTCTCATGGTTTCACCATGTTGACAAGGTCCTCCATTTTAAGTTGAGTCAATATTTCATTACTTGGTTCGTTCCATGTTGCAAATGTTTGGGAGGAGGGTAGACAAATTGCAGGCATCAAAGGGGGGTTCATCCACATTTTAGATCACAGAAGAGGAGATTGAATGAATCAGCTGGATTGTTTCCATCATGTGGAGGCTACTGAACAAGAAATTGTGAGTCTTGCTACGATATAATGTGGAGTTTATTATGATAAAAGAATACATGGCATTTCTTTGAGTTTTGGGGAAGAAGTCAAATGTTAGGGTTTCTTTTAGATTGTTTTACCTTTTGTAATTGTTTTGCACAATCATGCATTTATTCTGAAAATCATAAAAGAAACAATCAGTGATAAGAAAACTTTGAGGGGTGTTATCTCAGAGAGAAAAGTTTAAAGATTTTTTAAAGCACAAAAAAAGTGAGTAGAGGCACTGTTATAAAGACGATTTTCAGATTCTCTAGAATATGTAAATACTAGCAAGCCTGGGTCTTGTCTTTCACTATTTGTTTTGGATTTGCATTTCATTAGCTGTGACAAGGAGTTGAACATGCATAATAGATCCGAAATTCCTTACAATAAGCTAATAGGAGGGCATATCTAAGTTGTAAAACTCATTAACAATGTCCACCATCAGTAATAGCAGTCAAATGAATGTGACACTGGCCTAAACTAAAGAGCAAAGTTGAGATGCAAATGAAGTGAACAGTATGAAGATTATTCACATAGCAAAGTCTCAGCATCAGCAAGTACCTTTGTGAAGGAAGTTAATGGACAGCATGGATCAAAGATGAGCATCTTTTGTAGAGTGCCTTAAGCATGAACATCAAAGGGCAGTCGAAGCTTGAAAGAAGACAAAAATGAAAAAGGAAAGTCATGACGGGTAAGAGTTGAAATATAAGAAACGGTACAATGTCAAATCACCATGGACAGTGGAAAAGGTCATTTTGCAGATTTGAGGATAGAACATTGTGACAGTGAACTTGCTAATAAGTAGCAATGCTAGTCTCTATATACATAGGGATGGGCAATGCATATCCGCATATGCACAAATTTTCAGACTAAAGGCAGGTCTTGCCTTAAGATAGAATGACATGTTGCAATAGTCATAACTTAGACATTAAAGACATGATCAACTTGAAAGAGCTTTTCAAGGTGATAGTCCTAAGGCATGTTTGACAAGAGAAAATAGTGATAGATAAGAAGAAAACATAATTATGAAATGGTAGAGGACTAAAAGTCAGTAATGGGCTTATTCAAAACATTGGTGTGATGGTGCAACATAGACAAGGTCAATTTGTGTTCTAAGATAGCATATTGTAAGAGCACAGTGATGAGTAATGTTCGAAAAGTAGTATAACAATCATTCTTTTAAATTAGAGTTTTGACCATTCTTGATGAAAAAATCATAGGCAAAACATTGAGTTACATTGTTAAAGCCAATGAGGGGATGAAAATCCAGAGGTCATAGATATATATCAAAATAAGTAATCAAAGAATGAGATAAAAGAAACGACCAAAAGTGTAGTGGGAGGAGTCTTAAACGCTATCAAAATCAATGGGGCAAAAAGAAGTGAGTTTTTTGTCAACAATGTTAAATAGTGGTGATAACCACTGTCAAAAATCAGTGCTATTTCATGAAGAGACAATCATGAACATAATAAAAGCATTCTTGAATAATCTGAAGGAGGCAATGTTCATTGGCATTGAAAGAAGCAGAGAAAAGGAAGAATTCCATTGTAGTTGTGAACAGTTGAGCATCAATGAATGTCAAGAGTGGTTAAGCAACACAATATGGATATTTGTTGACAATGGTAATATCCGCTCGTCCAAGTGATCACCTAGTCTATTCAAGGCAATAAATTAATCTATTAAATGTCAAATAGTCCTAAGTCCTATTGGATTATTTAAATTTAATTACCCAGACATGTTTTATTTAATGAAGTGACTTTATAATAATATCAATGCCAAATTATAATGTAAAGTCACTTTTAAGGGGAGATAAATAAATTAAGAGAAATAAAATAAAGTATTACTTTTGAAAAGGAAAAGCATTATAATAGGAGGAAAGGTTAGCGGATTTGTTCTGCAAGTGTTGATATTTCATGCTCGTTTACTTGGGGCAATGATTTGTCCTCCCAACCGTAGACAATCCCGGATTGTCTATAGCATAGTTACAGGACTCGACTAGTTGTTCAAGGACTCTATGAGTCTTGAGGTGAGGCTGCCTGCCTTTGACTCGAAAAAGTCTTGGGCGAGTCATCATGGACTTGCTGAGTCTTGGGACTCTCCAAACTTGCCGAGTCTTGTTGGCCTGACCTTGCATCAGCCAACATGTAAAAAATGATTTTTCCTTTCTTTTTTTTTTGGTATGTATTGCACATGTCTAAGATCTAAATAGTGACATTCTATCACTTGCAAACACAAACAATAGAGAAAGAAGGCTTTAGAGAAGAGTGTTGGGGTTTTAAAAGATAGATTTGCAAATCAGTTCTCTCATATATTAGTTGCTGATTGTTTGTGCCACTTTGTAGCTTGCATGTAAGCATTGAGAGGAGTTAAAAGAAGCATGTGCAGGAGGCTTCTACAAACTTGAGTTGCATTTCCATTTTTAGAGAATTATGAGAATGAGTATGACGATGAGGAAGATGTTCATGATGAGCATGTCACTTAGGTTCAGTCTCAGACTCGAGGAAAGAGGATGGCTCTAAAGTCTTCCATGATCGATCTTAGGCATACTTGTAGGAGGACCTAGGCTACTGTGAGCCTTTATTTTGATATACATTTTGAACTTTTGATTCCATGGATATTGTAGACATTTGCTAGTGACACTATATTTCTTTTGTGTTATTTAGTTAGGATGGCTCTAGAGTCTTCCATGACCCATCTTAGGCGTACTCGTAGGAACTAGGCTACTTGAGCCTTTATTTTGATATATGTTTTGAATTTTTGATTCCATGGGTACTGTAGACATTTGACAGTGACACTATATTTCTATTAGAATTTTGAGAATGAGTATGATGATGAGGAAGATGTTCATGATGAGCATGTCACTAAGGTTCAGTCTTAGACTTAAGGAGAGAGGATGGCTCTAGAGTCTTCCATGACCCATCTTAGGCGTACTCGTAGGAGGACCTAGGCTACTATGAGCCTTTATTTTGATATATGTTTTGAACTTTTGATTCCATGGATATTGTAGACATTTGACAGTGACACTATATTTCTATTATGTTATTTAGTTTAAGTAATTTCTTTCAAAAACTTGCATATACTTATGTGATCTATGCAAAGTAGCTTCTATATATCTCAATTATTGTGTAATTGATGTTAATTGGCTAAATACTCCACGAAAGAAACCATAAATCCTTTAAAGGCTTTGAATTTCATGGGTTTTTTATTGCCAAGTCCTTGACGAGTTTGAGTATGAGCCCAATTTGGGCTTTGTCGAGTCCAAGCCAAGTTAGAGGCCCATAACACTGCTACATACTAAGAGAGGGTGATTAATCTTCCTTTATACAAATCAAATGGTATACATGAAGGGACACCACCCTTCCAAAGTTTGGGCCATTAATTAATTAAATATTAATATAATAAAGTTGGGCCCTCTCAATAATATGATAATTTTATTATTATATAATAATAATATATTATAATATAATTACAAATCACATAATACAATAATACAATAATATATTATTGATATAGTTATTATACTATTAATCGTAATAATCAATTATCTTTTATGCTAAGATTGAAGGCCAACTAGCATATTGTAGTTCTAGGTCGACCCAAGAAGGGATCCGACCTAGCTACAACAATTAACACTCCCTCTTAGCTAGGCAGGATTCCTTCTGAACAACCATCATTGCTGCTCCTAGTGGATGGGTCCATTATGGCTACTACTATTGATGAGAATTAAACAAACCACAAGTGCTTATTGTCATCTTAACATGATGTTCACCATAGCTACTCCTAGAGGGTGAATAAGCACAAACATGAAATTTCTTCCATGAGATCTATTATACCTATTTGTAGAGGGTGGAAAAGGTCTTATACCTCAAACTTCTCCCAGAGAAGAGTGCATTACCATCTTGGCTGCTCACAAAGGGTGGTTCCACCATACCTACTCATAGAGGGTGGACAATGAGGGCTTCCACCTCAGACTTCTCCCTCTCAAAGAAGAACTCTTTAAGTACATAAAGATCATTTGAATGCTAAGATTCCCTCTAAATGGAGACTCCCTCTCAGTAGGGACAATATTCTCATTGCTTTGATTATCATAACAAAATAGAGTAGACTCTAATGTTGGCCAAACAAAGAGCTTTAGCAGTCACACTGCTACATGTGCTTGTTGATCTTCTTCAAAGGATTGGACACTCTCCCTTCGCAACTCAAGCTCCCTCTAAATCTTTAAGTGCTTGCATCAATCTCTTGACATCCTTGTCCAAGTCAGACTCCTTTTGGATCTGATATCAACCTTCTGACCTTCTTATCAAGGTTTTTGAATAGATTCTTCCTCTTTAATGATGTTATGTGACTTCAATTCAGCTCCAAATAGGGTATAATCTTCCAATGTTTACAAGTTCCATTATTTTAGGCCTAACCCAATTACAAGGGCTGATCAAATTATCATAATATAAGTTAAATTTTATTTGCCAAAGGCAATATTAAAATTTAATACTCTAGAATTTTATTAGCTAATTTCAACACTCCCTCTTAGCTAGGGACGATTCTAAAATAATCAAATTATATTGTGATCATTGCCATGACGCTCTCTGTAATATCCCTACCTTAGATAAAACCTAAATAATAAGAAAGAATAATATCTATAAATCTGTCCATATGAAAGATTATGATAGATCATAGACATATACAATCACCATCAATTCATATATAAATGAAAAACATAGATATTACAAAATAATTAAATAATATCAATTGATCACTTATTGAATCAATTAAATAGATTAGTAATTATTAATTTATAATCATTGAATAGTTAAACATCAATCATAATTAAAGTGCTAAATCATTCATTAAACTTATAAAAATGTCCTGTACTAGTTGGGCATAATAACCAACACCTTTAAATAAGAAATGCAGTCCAAACTAATATATATATATATATATATATATATATATATATATATATATATATATATATATATATATATATATGATGTTTGAAATAGCATATCGGGACACGGAGGGCTATGGTAAATAACTATGATGAGATAGGACAATTCATAGTAAAGTGAGTATGTAAGCTATATAGAGAGAAGATATATTAAAAGGAGCACAGTGGGAGATATAAGGGATACAATATATCTAAGGGAAAAAGTGTTTAATTAAAGGAAAAGAAAGACTATATGTGGAAGATAGTTCTTACTTGGAGAGAAATATATATATATTAAAAAAGACAAACTAGAAAATCCATGGAGAATAAAACAAAGGATATCCCACTTGAAAAGTTAAGACATATAAGGTAATTATATTTTTTTTCCAAAATTAATGGAAGCCCACTAGTTTCAAGGTTAAATAAAAAGATAAAAGAGGAGCAACTTTATAAGTAATCTTTTTCATATAACTAATTATGCACTCAAATACTATTGGGGATTAAACTAATTTTATAATTTGGAAATATATATTTGTGGGATATTATAATAAATCTGTTGATAAGGTAAGTATCTAATAAAAGTATATAAATGAAATATAACATATATACATTTATAAAATGTATATTATACGATTTGAAATTACAAGGAAATTAAATTATTTGGTTCAACATGGAAATTCCATCTCTTACTCCGTATTGGGGTATTCTTAGATAGGGAGTTTGTGGAATGTAAAGACAATATTTTTAGGCACATGGCAGATTATCCCAATATTAGTGTTAGGCCTTGAGGGATGCTACATGTAGTCTGTATCACATGACCTTTGTACACTAAATTTACCATCTTAGAATGAACTTAGTAATTAGAGGAAGTAATGAAATTTTTGCATAAGACAATTAAATGATAAAATTTAATTGATCGTAATTCAAAATTATATATTTAATGATTCCTTGACACAAATAACCCTAATTAGCAATTATTTTGATAATAGGTCAAACATATAAAACAATTGGTATTAGAGCTTATGATCTTGCCATCCTGTAGGGAAAATACAATTATAAATATTTCAATCAATAAAAGATCAAACTACAGAATACATGTGATAATGAAGCTTGGAAATATGATTTTAGAAATAATGCATTTGAGTTCATAACTACAAGTGATTTTTGTTGATTTGGGAGAGGCGGAGGTAAACCTCTCGAGATATTTTATATTCCAAGAGGGGTAAGGACATGGGTTCTAATGCGTTGAGGAAAGATTCCAAGATGGGTATGAAAATGCAGTCCCAATGCCTTGAGGGAGCCTACTCGTAGATATCTAGCACCCCACGACATTGAAATTTTCATCCTCTTAAGGAGGAAAAATGTAAGATTCGAAAAAGGACTTGAGCTTAATATGCTAACTATTAAATCCATTAGAGGTTATTCATCTTCCTCCTAAATTTCATTTCAAACACATATTGATGCACATAATCTTGCAACATAAATAATCTTTTTATATGAGACAATCATCAAAGAAACCCTAAAAAAAGATATTGAAACTATGAATATCCATCATAGCATATTTTTCAATTATGAAGATATCAACCAAATTATGTGTAGAACCCCTTTGAGGTAACTCACAAACCCCAACATTATGAAAAATATTAATCATATCATATCATTTGAGCATCAAACATGAATAAATAATATGTAAGTTGAATCTATCGCAAAATATACTTATCAATTTATCATGTAAACTCTTGGTTATGTTGACATCTGAAAATTGAACAAATAGTTGCTTGAGGACAAGCAATTTTGGGAGGCTAGGATTGTATATCCCTACCTTATATAAAATCTAAATAATAAGAAATTAGAATAATATACATAATTTTTCAAGATGAAAGATTATAATAGATCATAGACATACAATCATCAACTATCAATTCATATATAAATGAAAAAAATAGATATTACCAAATAATTAAATAATATCAATTGATCAATTGAATCAATTAAATAGATTAGTAATTATTAATCTACAATCATTGAATAATTAAATATCAATTATAATTAAAGTGCTAAATCATTTCATTAAAGTAATTAAATATCACCAACTAGTCAAGCATACTAATCGACACCTTTACATAAGAAATGCAGTCGAAACTTATATATATATATATATATATATATATATATATATATATATATATATATATATATATATATATATAATGTTTGAAATAGCATATTGGGACACAGAGGGATAAAGAAAATAATTATGTTGAGATAGGATAATTCACATTTAAAGGGAGTACGTAAGTTATAAGGAGAGAAGATAGATTAAAAGTGTAATATCCCCATTTTTAGCAGGTTCTTGCAGTTGGCTAGTTCAGTTCATCATCACGATCCTTGTGAGCTGACAGTAGGATTTGAGGGTCTTAGCTGTGTGGTTATAGGCTTTTCATCAACCTATGGTGTGTTTTGGCTCTGTTTGAGGGACCTACTATTTATAGTAAGTTAATTTGCTGGTTCTGATGAACTGAGTTGAGTCAGAGGAGTTGGAGGATTCTCCTAGTTTTAATTTCGAGCTTCCAGTTTGGGCTCCAAGAATCTTGGAGGGAGCATCTATTTATAGTAAGTCACCTCGTCAGGTTCATTCATCGTCTTTCATCATCAGGATCACTTTGGTGTTGTTAGATTTCAATTTTGATGCTTCTTCAGTTGTTTTCGCAAGACATGTGAACTATTATTATTCGTCTAAATACGCTAAGGTTGCTATTTTTGTTGGTGTTGTTGGTTGGTCACCTCAGTATCATAGCTCGTTGGAACTGGGACGAAAAGTTTGAAATCATGGGAACAAGAAACAGTGGCCTTATGTGTCAGAATTTGAAGTTATGGTGGAAAAGGTCATTTTCGAAGGCAAAAGCAATAAATAAATTAGTTTATAATGGCACTTTATTATGTTTTAATATTGCGTGTGGGAAGTTTCTTAAGTGAAGTTCATTTGAGAAACTTTGTGCCATTTGGAGGTTATAAATATGAGCCCATTTGATGAGTAAAGCATCCAATTATTTGATTATCTTATCTTTATTTGTTGTCTTTGTGACACTTTTGAAGTTTTGAAATTTTGTACCCTTGCTGAAGTATAAGGGTTTGGGATCTATAGCTGAAGTATTGTAGATTCAATTCTAGGATTGCTTGACAAATTTTGCTGAGATATATGATTTTTCATTTCTTCTACTGTATTAATTGTTGCTAAGAAGAAGTTTAATTTTTCTTACTGTTGGAGGTTGTTCTGGAATTTGTGAAGGGATTCACTGGAGTTGTTATATCAAATTGTGTGCTGGTTAATTTGGAGTTGGTTGAGTGCCAATTTATATCTGTTGTTGGGTGTTATTTTATTTCTGTACTTTAGGAGCAACATTTTCAAAATCTGCAATTGCTTTTGTTTGTCAAAGAATTCTTTGTTGTTGCTAGTCTTCATTTCAGAGGGTTTCAAGGCATGTCTTACCTGTAAGTTCATGGATTGTAACTTATAATTTTTTTGGGTATTGTTGATTTAGAGAATAGGGGATATTTTATCAACTGGGTTGTTGGTATTTTGTGAAATACTTAGTATCTGAGTTGATATTCAAATCTAGAATTTTTCAGCTGTATATTCCCTATGTAATATCTATATATTTGAATTGAAATTATTATTGTAAAATCTTCTAGTTTGCTGCTATATTGTTGTATCAAAATTGCAAAACCTCAAGAACAAAAAAAAGAAAAAGAAATCAATTCTTCAGCACAGATTGTTTGAGAGCCAGTTGGGTTATTACAGTGGTGTCAGAGCTTGCTTGCAAAGTGTTTGACATTTCGTCAAACAACTGAATTATAAAAGAATTTGGTGTTTGATGAAGTTATAATTGGTTGGGTTTTTTACAAAAAGGAGCATAGTGGGAGATATAAGGAATAAAATACATCTGAGGTAAAAAGTGTTTAATCAAAGAAAAGAAAGACTATACGTGGAAGATAATTCACACTTGTAGAGAAAAGTATAAATTAGGAAAAAAAAGCAAATCCACGAAGAAGAAAACAAAGTGTATCCAAGTTGGAAAAGTTAAGACATATAAGGTGATTATATATATTATTCCAAAATTAATGGAAGCCCACCAGTTTCAAGGTTAAATGAATAGATAGAAGAGGAGCAACTTTATATATAGTCTTTTTCATATAACTAATTATGCGCTCAATACTATTGGGAATTAAACTAATTTTATAATTTGGAAATATATATTTGTGGGATATTATTATAAATCTGTTGAGAAGGTAAGCATCTAATAAAAGTATATGAATGAAATATAACTTATATACATTTATAAAATGTATATAATATGGATTTGAAATTATAAGGAAATTAAATTATTTGTTTCAACATGGAAATTCCATCTCTTACTCCATACTAGTGTATTCTTAGATAGGGAGTTTGTGGAGGGTAAAGACAGTAATTTCAGGCACATGGCAGATTATCCAATATTAGTGTTAGGCCTTGAGGGACCCTACATGTAGTCTTTATCACACGACCTTCACACTAAATTTACCATCTGAGAATGACCTTAGTAATTAGAGGAAGTAATGGAATTTTATGCATAAGACAACTAAATTATAAAATGTAATTGATCATAATTCAAAATTATATATTTAATGATTCCCTGACATAAATAACCATAATTAGCAATTATTTTGATAATAGGTCAAACATATAAAACAGGTGTCATTACAATTGGTATTAGAGCTTATGATCTTGCCATCTTGTAGGGAAAATACAATTATAAATATTTCAATCAAACTATGGAATACATGTGATAATGAAGCCTAGAAATATGATTTTAGAAATAATGCATTTGAGTTCATAAATACAAGTGATTTTTGTCGATTTAGGAGAGGTGGAGATAAACCTCTTGAGATATTATATATTCCAAGATGGGTAAGGACATGGGTCCCAATGCCTTGAGGATATATTCCAAGTTGGGTATGAATATGCAGTCCTAATGCCTTGAGGGAACCTACGCGTAGATATCTAGCCGTTGGACATTGAAATTTTCATCCTCTTAAGGAGGGCATGTAAGAAGCGAAAAAGGACTTGACCTTAATATGCTAACTATTAAATCCATTAGAGGTTATTCATCCTCCTCTTAAATTTCATTTCTCCTCTTAAATTTCATTTCAAATACATCTTGCAAAGTAAATACTCTTCTTATTCGAGACAATCATCGAAGAAACCCTAAAAAAAGATATTGTAACTATGAATATCCATCATACCATATTTTGTTATTATGAAGATATCAACGAAATTATGTGTAGAGCTCTTTCAGGTAACTCACAAACCCCGATATTATGAAAAATATTAATCATCTCATATCATTCGATCATCAAACACAAATAAATAATAGAAGTTGAATCTCTCGCAAAATATACTTATCAATTTATCATGTAAACTCCTGGTTATGTTGACATCTGAAAATTGAACAAATAATTTCTTGAGGACAAGCAATTTTTGGGAGGGTAGGACTGTAATATCCCTAACTTATATAAAACCTAAATAATCTACCATGTCACTGTAAATGATTAGACGTGTAGATGTTTACTTCACGAAATTACTTGAGAGACATTTATATTTGATTCTGAATTCTTTTATGGGTTATTAAATATCGTTTCTACTACTTAGGATAATATGTATTTTGAAATTCATCATATGTTAATGTAGGGTTATGACACAATATCTCTATGCCCTTTTAAATTTTTTTTATTGTTATTGACTGCTTTCTCGATTTGATGGATAGAGTGTCAAAGGATAATGTTGTAGAAAGCAAGTCTCAAAATTAAGTTACTCTTTCTGATTTACACAAGTGGTAGAACCTAGCTTTGATACCATGTTGAATTTTCGTGCTCATTTACCATGGGCAATGATTTGCCATTCTAACCATAGACAGTCTCGAATTGTATCCTCCCAGAGCGCTGCTTCTTCTCAATAAAGTAGATTGTGTATTCTACATACTAAGAGAGGAAGATTAATCTTGCTTTATACCAATCGAATGGTACACATGAAGGGACACCATGCTTCCAAAGTTTGGGCTCTCAATTTAATTAATATTAATATATTAAAGTTTGGTCCTCTCAATAATATAATAGTTATTTAATTATATAGTAATATAATAATTATGTATTATAATATTACATAGTACAACAATATAATAATAATATTGTTGATATAATCATTATTTTATTAAACACAATTATCAATAATCTTTTATGCTAAGGCCGAAAGCCAATTAGCACATCGCAACTCCAGGTCAACTCAAGAAGGGATCCGATTTAGCTACAAAAATTAATAGCATGAAAATTTGGTAGATACCTATTAGGATTAAAAGACACATCTCATAGTTAATTACAAATTTGATCAATGAAGTAGAGAAATAAAATACACACAAAAATTGAAACAAGAAGACAAAATTTAATGTTGTTCACCCTATATCGAGCTACATCCACTAAACAAAGAGTCCAATATTATTATATAGCAATTTCAACAAGTTACAATCAACAATCCCTTGCAACTCAATACCAGTGCAAAATGATACAGAGTTACCATATGAAAAAAACCCTATCTTGGGGGCACTGCCCCCATACCTTGTTGAATAATTTTGTGGGAAATTGCACTGATAGCAATGGGGAAAAATCAATCTCTGAGTTTGATTAGGCTCCTATAACAACAACATTAAGATAGTCACATGTTACTTTTAAATTGGTTTAACAAAGTGGGTTTCTTTTGCATGTCACTATAGTTTTTTTGATTTGATTGCATGGCAGTTGTGATTAGTTCCAAAAGGTTGCTTTACTTTGCATGTAAGTATTTTGACTCACATGTGATAGTGAATGAACTCAAAGGTATTTATATTGCTAGGAACAAAGGAAAAAAAATCAGTGCTTATTTCAAATATCTATAAAATGGGTATAAAAGGTTACATCAATGGCTGAAATTAAAGATGAGAGACTATAACCTACTTTCCTTCCTGTCTCACCAGCTAGAGAAAGGGATAGAATTTTTTTTGTGAAAGTCCAGAAAGAAATAATCTACATATGAAAAAACTTATGAATGATGTGAATGACTTCTTTCAATCATTTCAAAAATATCAATCTGATATGTCATTATTATTAGAGAGATTTCTTTTGGAAGAAGCTAAAGAGATGGAAAAAGATGTTTGTTTGTGAGTAAATATGGGAAATTATCCACTCACGATATTACAGTGGTATCAGAGTATCAATTCTCCCATCTTGTGGAGTTTGTATAAAAGTAATAATTTTACAAAAAAAATTTTGGAGTTTTTGTTTAGAGACAAATTTTAAGTTTCAATTTCAGATAGTCAATAGTTGAGCCAGTTTAGTCAAAAGAAATATCTTGAGAAAATTGTTGTGTGCAATATTCGTAAGCACCTGTGCTTGATTCAAAAATTTCTAGTGAAGTGTATATTATTGCTTATTGCTGGAGATACATAATATTCTGAATATTGCACACAAAATATTAAAGAGGTGTAAACATAGTGGACATTTCATACTTCTGGTTTGGGTGCTAAAAGATTTATTTTCACAACACTCGGTTTTGAGTATTAACAAACATTCATAGGGCCCCATATTCCTATTACCATGGGCACTTGGTCTATGTTTAGCTATTCAAAATAGAGGAACCAATATTGAAACCTCAACCATTGGTAATAATCCTGTATTTAAAACTAAAGAAAGACCTTCACATGATTCAAAGTGACCAAGTTTTGGTTTCCTCACTTGTCAAGCAACACAATTTGGCATATCGACGATCAGTTTTTGATGGATAATAATCCCAGTCTAAGAGCAGTGAACGACATGTGTTTCTGAGCAAGACAATGCTATTAGAGGGGTGTGTCTAGAATTAGATGACTCAACATACTAGGTAATTTCTGGCAATTTGTTGGAGATAGTAAAATCAAGTTTAAGGCGTCGTAGTCATCATCGTTAGTTAGAGGAGTTAGTTGTAACAACCAAGACACAAAAAGTTGTAAAAATTTATATGTTCCCGTAACATATTATAGTAATTTTTAAAAATATTTATGTGAATGCCATTTTGTGCTTTCCTAGTGCTCCCGTAAATAGTTTGAGATTTGGCTGGAGCATTGTGAGAGTTCTTGGGTTTGAGGTTAGGTGCAAAAGATTTATAATTGTTTGAATTATTAGGAGCCTTCATCGGTATGATGTTTTCTATGTTGGGGCATTCAATCGCGAACGACATTTATTTGTTCGAACTAGAATCGTACGTTACTCTATACTCTTGCTAGCAGGTTGACAATTTCGAGTAGTGTTGCCTGGAGTTACAATTTTACTAGTGGCATGCCAAGAAGATAGTTTGACAGAATCCACTTAATCACATAAAATGCAGTGCATTGACAGTTTTTAGTAACTTTTGACAGAGGTTGATAATGTGGAAAGACGAGGGAACAAATGTATGGAAAATGATAGAAGCATTAAATTTCCAAGGAAATCCATGAATTGTGAAGGGATAGATGAACTTAGAACTTTGAAAGGTGCACAGGTGTATAATAATAATGTTTATTTTCACTATCTATTTTATGGTTGGTGCAACCCATTGAAATCTTTTGGAAGTATTTAGCTAGGTGTCACATATTAATATTTTAGTGACAAGTATGAATGGCACAGTTAGTAAGTTTTGTATGGGTGCAACAATAATCATATTTGTTGAGTGATAAATTATAGGAGTGCAATGTCGAGGGAATTACAGGAATGAATGAAGAGTCATTGGGAGTTGCTATTGAGCACTGCAGCTAATGAAGACCAGGTTGAAGCTTATTGGTGGAGTTGGTTTGTTTCTTGGAGAGACCGACACAGAGGGGTATACAAGAGCCATTGGTAACGTGAACTAAACTTCTGGACTTTTTGAACTAGCTGGAAGGATCGTGAGCACTGGTGAATAATAATATAGTTGGATATTCATTAAGAGGCATCAAGTGGAGCAAGAATTGTTGAGTGAACTCTTACTCAACATGAATTGCATACACGAGTAGGAAGTCTACGTTGGAGTCACAGTGGAAACTGTGATCATAGGATCTTTTACTATATAAAAGGGTCTAGAAACAACCACTTACACTGAGGGAACCAAAGTGTGGAAATCTAATACCTTCGTCAATGCATCATGTTGACAAGGAGGATATTAACAAAGTGTTGAAGTACTTTCCTTACGAACACCTTTATGTGATATACTGCAAATTTTGGGAGTTGTATACAGACCATGATATTTTGATCGATAGAGACAATCTTTTAAAATATGGGAACCATGCATTGACTTACCGATTCATGTGCAGGATAATTTTTGAGATTCCTAGAAAGTTTACTAGTAAAGTTAAAGGAAATATTAGTAAGTCTGTGGTGAAATAAGAATTATACATGTAATGAGGCCTGCTGGCTCTCAAATGATCTGTGTTGAACAATTGATTTCTTTTTTTTTGTTTTTGAGGTTTGGCAATTTTTGATACAACAATATAGCAACAAAATAGAAGATATTGCAATAATAAGTTCAACTCAAATATTTGGATATTATATAGGGAATATACAATTGAAAATTCCAGTTTTCAATATCAACTTAGATATTGAGTATTTTCACATAATACCAACCACCCAATTGATAAAATATTCCCTTATTATTAAAATTAACAATACCCAGAAAAATTATAAGTTACAATCGTGGAAGCAAACTCACTACAAACCACAATATGCAATTGAATAGGGTCAGGGGCTGGTGTCGATTATACCCACTCCAACTCCACAATAACCCCATCCAACCATATCTGCCTCTCAAAGCGCATGAACCTCTCTGCTAGGGAAAGACTATTATCATCGTGCTGAGTTGACATGGGAAAACTTCAATCATATGCAGCTAACATTTGGCGAATTGTATCATAATACTCAAAAGATGAAGAGATGTCGCTATCACTCATCTTTAGCTGACCAGTCACATGATGCATATGTAACCCCTGCCTCCTATGCAAGCTCACTGTCTCACTATCTACACTGTGATAGGAAACTAAATCAGAACTATTCACCACAAGATCGCTCACCACATGTGTGCTAGTGTCCTTGCACTCATTTGCTATTGAGATACAACCAGTCGGTACTTCATCCAACACTTCCTTTGGAGAAGTGGAAGCCCTTATTGTATCAAACTCTTCGCATGACTCTGCTTTGCCCTCAACAGAAATTCCTTGTAAATCCTGATCTTGAGACCCATCCAAAACCTCCTTCGAGTCATCATCCAATAAGTGGCAAGAGGTATCATACCAGTGTAACTCATAGCATTATCAAATGTGTCCATACTATGTGCATCCACATCTCCTAATAAGATCTCAATTGTTGACACTTGACTCTGCACACATGACTCTATGCCATGTTGTAAATCAACAATGCTAGAGCCTAAGCCAACATCCGTTGACTCCATTGTAACACCTAGATCACCAATAACACAATTGGGTGATATCATACGTGCATTTATCCCATCTGAGGGAGTAAATACCTTCTGCAAAGGAGCAACACTACGACAACTGGCATACAAATATCCAATAACAATCCCCTCAAGAGAGTCTGAACAATCATTGGTAACAATTGCCCCAATAGCCCTTGCTCCATATGTAGTGACAATTCTGGAATCTTGAACTTGTTGAAGCTCAGTGTCACTATCCACCAGTAGCACTGTCACATCCACACGTGTCTGTGTGGAAAGTCCATCATCAAAACTATAGATAGGACTAGTGGGTGCCCTATTGAACACAAGTACATCTGCCTTTTGAATGCCATCTAGAGAGAATTCAAGCTTTCTTCCCTGCATCCTCGGTGCCAGTCTCCTAAAAGTGGAAACCATATACCTGGCTGCCCTATCAACCATCTTTGGATCCGACAAGGTCTCCGCCAATCTCTGTTGATGAAGCTAAAGTTTCTCCATACTCTCCCACAAAGACATTCATTTTCCTACTAACTTCTTTATTGCTCCACCAGTTTCTAGAACTACCAATTCTCCTATGTCTATCCATGGCTAGAAAATGCTAGAGTGCTGGTCACTCCAAATGCAACAACAAATCTGAAATAATAAAATTTTTCTACCCCACAGGATGGTAGGATATCGCTTTGATACCACTGTAATGAGCCTTGCTAGCTCTCAAACAATTTGTGCTAAAGAATTGATTTCTTTTTTTTTTGTTTATGGGGTTTGACAATTTTGGATACAACAATATAGTAGCAAAATAGAGGATATTGCAATAATAATTTGAACTCAAATATTTGGGTATTACATAGGGAATATACAACTGAAAATTTCAGATTTTAAAATTAACTTAGATACTAAGTATTTTTACATAATACCAACAACCCAATTGATAAATATCCCCTATTATCTATATTAACAATACCCAAAAAAATAATAAGTTACAATTCATGAACTTATAGGTAAGATATGTCTTGAAACCCTCTGAAATGAAGATTAATAGCAACAAAAGAATTCTTCAACAAACAAATGTAACTGCAGATTTAGAAAATGTTGCTCTCAAAGTGTAGATAGAAAATAATGCCCAACAACAGATACAAATGGGTGCTCAACCAACTCCGAATTAACAAGCACACAACCGCTTCTTAGCAACAATAATAACAGTATGAGAAGACGCCAAAATCCAAATTCTCAACATCACAATATCTTCCGACCAAAGTGTATACAAAAATGGAGATAAAGATCAATTCTCAAAAAAACTAATTCGCAATACCTCAGATGTGAATTATTATGAACTTATTAGGAACAAACTCTTATACTTTAGCCAGGGTATAGAAAATCAGAACTTCAGGAAACGTCAAAAAGACAACAAAGCAAATTAAGATAATCAAATGATCGGATGTCTTTCCCATCAAATGGGTTCATATTTATAATCTCCAAATGGGACAAGTTTTCCAAATGAACTTCACTTAAGAAGCTTCCTCCACACAACATTAAAATATAATAAAGTGCTATTATAATATAATTTTTAAATTGCTTTTGGCTCAAAAAATGACCTTTTCGGCCATAACATAATATTCTGACAACAAGGCCACAATTTCTTGTGCCCATGATTTAAAATATTTTATCCCTGCTCGAACGAGTTATGATACTGAGGTGACCAACATACAACACCAACAAAATAAACCTCAACATATTTAGATGAATAATAATAATAAGTCACCTATTTTGCAAAAACAATTGAAGAAGCACCAGAATCAAAATTTGACAACACTAGAGTGATCCTAATGAGGAAGATGAATAAACGTGACAACCTGACTTACTATAAATTGACACTCTCTCCAAGATTTGTGGAGCCCAAATCAGAAGCCTGAAATAAAAATTGAGAGCATCACTCAACTCCTCTAATTCAACTAAGCTCAGCAGAACTAACAACTTGACTTACTATAAATTGTAATTCCCTCAAATGGAGCCAAAACACACCATAGGCTGTTGAAAAGCTTTTAACCCCATAAGCCCACAACTCAGACCTTCAAATCCCACAATTAGCTTACGAGGGTCGCGATGGCGAACTGACCAAGCCAATTGTAGGACCTCGCCAAAAATAAAGACATTACAATACAACCGTGTGAGAATCTTTGTAGACTGCTAAATTAGTTAGAGAATTGGGTAGACAAGAGATAGAGGTTAGGTTTACTTACAAATTCTTGCATTATCAGCTTAGTTACCGGATTCACGTGGTAGACACCAGACTCGGATTTAGGTCCGATCGGGGTCCTGATCTACATGTGGATCTGGGTAGGACCCGTGATCCTACTTGTGGATCCATCAGGATCCATGGCCCACGGGTCCTGACAGATCTAGAGGTAGGATCGAGGATCTTGCTCGAATCCTCGAGGATCCATTGCGGATCCGTGCGAATCCATGCGAACGAGAACATAAAATAGGTAAAAAAGTGGGCCCATTGAAATTTTTTAATATTTATTTTTGGTGCAAACCCTAAAAATGACCCGTTAAGTCATTATGCAAGTTTGTTTACACTCACATTTGCTCTCTATTTTGCTCTCTCATAGTTGCTAGTTTGAAGTAAAGTGCTTGGATTCAAAGGAGATTAGTTGTGGAGCTCCAAATACCTTGCAAGAAGTGTTTAAAGTATGCATTTCAATCATATTCTTGAGTTCTTTCATAGATTATTGATTTATTTCTAATTTTCCAAAATTTTAAGTTTTTGTGTAAGTGTGAAGCGTGGTTTTCTTTCATTTTTTTTTTTAGATTGCAAGAATAGAATAATGAGTAGTCAAGGTTGAGTGGGTGGCGCTGGATCACCAAGCTTCAAAATTGATAAGGGGTCTCCTTTATGGAGATACATAGCAAGAGTCACACAATGTCCTAGGGGTGGGGCATACATATGGAAATGTAATTATTGCAATATACAACATAGAAGTTCCTATTCCCGAGTGAAACTACATTTTTTAGGCCTTGTGGGTGACAAAATTAACATGTGTCAGGGTAGTGGGAAAGATAAGAAGGGATTATTAGCTACACAAATAACAATGTTAGCAAAGGAGCAAGAAGATGCTAGTAGAGAAGTTGCAAAAGAAAAATGTGGCGTTTCCAAAAGAACAAATACACTAGCACCACCATCCAATCAAACAAGCACAAGAACACATCCTTTTTTGCCTATACCAACTACAAATGATGAAGATGTAGATCCATCTCCACTCACCCGCAAGAGAGGCCCACTAGATAGAGCATTCCAAAATGAAGTAAGAGACATTGCTGATAAAATTGGACGTTGTTTAATTGCAAATGGTGTTTCATTTAATTTTGTGAGATCACCTTATTTTAGGGAGATGGTACAAGCAATAAATGAAGCACCTTGTGGTTACAAACCACTTGGTTATGAGAAGTTGCGTACTACCATATTACGTGATGAGAGGAAATCTATAGAGGCTGAACTTCAACCAATAAGAGATTCTTGGGTTCAGTTGGGTGTGTCTATTATTTCGGATTGGTGGAAAGATTGTAGAAACTGTCCATTGATCAATGTTATTACTGTATGCCCTAAGGGGGCGATGTTCTTGAAGGCAATTGATTGTGAAGGGCAAGTGAAAGATTCATAATTTATTTCATGATTTTCATTGATGCCATAGAGTTAGTGGCTCCTGATATTGTTGTCCAAGTGGTCACAGACAATGCAAAAGTTTGCAGAGCTGCAGGGATAATTGTAGTCTAGATATGATCATATCTTTTGGACACCATGCACCGTCCATTCTCTCAATTTGGCGATGAAATCAATTGGCATTGAAATAGATTGGGTGAAAAAGATATATGAGGAAGCTGAAGAGATTCAAATGTTTGTGACAAATCACCACATGTCACAAGCAATTTTTAGGAATTTCTTGGACTTGGAATTATTGAAGGTAAATTTGTATATTTATTATTTAGTATTCAATTATATATTATTAGATTCCATAATAATTTTTTTTGTTGTTGTTTACATTAATATGTTTTAATTTTTAAATGTGTTACTAACTTGAGTTTAACATGTTCTTAGGTTGTTGAAACCCGCTTTGCCTCTCACACAATCGTCTTGAGATGACTTGTGAAGGTAAAAGAAGCATTGAAACAGATGGTCATTAGCCCCCAATGGGGTGTTTGGAAGAATTCCAATATAACAAGGGCCTTAAATGTGAGAAGAATGATACTAGATGAGGATTGGTGGAGTCTTGGGACTTATGTGTTGGAAGTCACCGATCCAATAATGGCAATGCTTCGCTTTGTAGATAGTGATGAGCCATGCCTTGGGGATATTTATGATTCCATGGACACTATGTTGGAAAAAATTAAAATGGTAAGTTCTACACTCTTTTACAACAATTGTTTATTTGAGAGATATCTAGATTTTGATGTTTAAATTGACATAATCACTAATTATAATTATTATACATATCTCATATCCTAGGTCATACAGAGGAGGAAGAATGATCCTTAGGACACCCTTTACAACAAGGTGAAAATAATTGTTCATCATTGATGGAACAAGATGACCACACCTTTGCACCTCCTTGCATATGCTCTATCCCCGAGGTACTGTAGTGCTTATCAAATGCTTGTGCTTATGTTATCCCTAGGTTCTATAGTGCAGATGTACTTCGCCTTCCAGGTTGAGTGCCACCATTTAGAGATGCAGAGGTTGTAAATGGGTATAAGACGACACTAGCTAAAAGATTCCAAGATCTAGAGATTGGAGCAATTGTGAGAAGTGAATTTGCTGCCTTCATCTCAGGTGAGAATTTCCACCCTATTGCTATAGCAGACCAAAGCAGGATGGATGCCATCAAATGGTGGTACCTTCGTGGGCAAGCCTTCCTGTACCTCAGACCTCTTGCCATAAAAGTCCTATCCCAAGTAAGTTTGTAAAATTTAGCACATAAAGTTGATTTCTTAAGCTTAAAGTTAACACTCTCAATTCCTTGAATTTATCTTGATTGTTGTATTGATAATTTTTAATTTCTCTTGAGGTTGCCAACTCTTCTGCAGCTGAGCGGAATTGGAGTACTTACTCCTTTATCCACTTAGTCAAATGACTGGTTGGCTCCAAAAAAAGTAGAAAACCTTGTGTTCATTCACAACAATTTGCGCTTGTTGTCACAGAAGGATCCAATGTAGAAGAAGGGTCCCGAAAAGCTTTGGGATGTAGCATCGAAGACTCCTGATTTAGATATGACCATCTAGGATCTTGTTAGATCCACTTTGATTGATGTGGATGATGAGGAGGATTATGAGTTCACAATCCTCTCTACTATGAATGGTTTGGGTTCCTCCATTGATACAGATGCAACACTTGCAGCTCATCAATACCCCTTTGATGCGGCATTTTGATGATTAAATCAAAAACTTTAGTCTTGACTCTTGACTCTTTTATGAGTAAATCATGTTACAAACTTTTAAGTTTAATGACCTATATTTTGAATGTCACAAACTTTCACTATCAGTAATTCAATGTGAATGTGTTGATTTTCTTTATAATCGCGAAAATAGATTAATTATCAAGTATACTAGACTCATAGATTCATACTATGAAATGATTTAGTTTTAGAATTATGTATATTTCTTTTATATATATATATATATATATATATATATATATATATATATATGCACGAATCATAATTGGGAAGAAAAATCCTGAATCCACGGATCCGATTCATGTGCCCAAATCAAATTCCTGTCATGAATCGGCAACTAAGATTATCAGGGGGTGCAATTGAACCAACCAAAAAACAACCATTTTACAAAGTATCAGTCAAAGGATCTAAGAAAGTAGCATTGCTGCTGACTAGTAATAACTGTTGCTGATACAGTCTCCATGTGTGTTGATGCAAGCATTAAACTTTGCACTTGACTTTTGTTTGGCACAGAGAAGTTTGGTAAAACTGAAACATACGCTTAATTAGTAGTATATATGTTTGGACAAAACTGGGCAAGTATTTGTTGGGATTTGATTGCATGTTGTTCAACCGATTTGCTGTGGCCTGAAAGACAGATCAAAGCAGTAACAGTGCAGGAATTTTCAATGGAAGCCACAAGTGCAAAACTTTAGTTGTATTAGATTTGAAAATTTCAAAAATTGGCATCTAATAACAACTTGGCCAAAGTACTTTATGGAGTTGGTAGCAAGTTGGGGTTGGATTCGCAAACAAGTGAACATACCTTCATCACTTTGATTGAATTGGAAGGACATTTAAGCATAGTCGAGCAATCACCCTCTGACTTACTGCAGATTCCTCTTGTTCCTATAATCACTACAATAAATTCACACAAGTGGCTGAAGCATTCAATAGCAAGATAGGGTGGTTGGTTACTTCTTGTGTGATGGAGGTCATAATAATTTTAGTAGCACAGGAATCTTACAAAGAAGACACCATGAAAGAGGTAATTCAACTTATTGTTGACAGTTTTCAACATCTCAGGGACTGCAGTAGTCATCATTTCCCAAGGACAGTCATACTCAAATCTTTTGCAGAAATCAGATTGTGTAATCTACTACTTGACTCGGGATTGTATGATTTGATTCATAACATTTTTCACCTTTTTGTGAGCACAATTGGGAAGAGCACCATGTAGATATTTTTGCAGCGTTGGAAACTATTATGGTTATGACAATAAACAAGAGTGAAACTCATGTCTAACCTCTTATGCAATTTCAATAAGAAGCTTCAACTACTGCTTGTAAGTTGTTCAACAAAGTGTTGGAGCTACATGAGCCAAATATTGAGTAGTACCAATAATAGTGGGCTAGAAGAACTATATGCAAAGGAATTATAGATTGTAGGATCCCTAGAAATGAGTAAGAACCAAATGAGAAAGAGCAGATCTGTTTTACTTGCAAGCATTTTTGGTCACTTGGTCACACTTGTGAGGATAACAAGCAGGAAGAGTCCTCTTGAGAAGTGCAAATTAGAATTGAGAAAGTTGAGGATTCGTTAGTCTAGCTTCAAGATAGTGAAGATCATGAGAGTGCACCTGCTATGGATGATGGTAAGATTTGTACTAGCATCTTATTTGGTGATTACAAGATATGTCCAGAGATGAGAATGAGCCTCCCTATGAGAATGAAATGTTTAATAACCCATAATGCTATAGTGGATGAGACAATACATTTTGAGTTGGGGAACAATTCTGAAAAGAAAATTCTTCCAACCAAGAAGATATTGAATCTAGAATACAAGAGTTCGAGCAAAATGAAGCTACTATAGGGGCTGATTTGAAGGGCCAATTTTAAATTCCATTTTTAATTGATGATTTTTGAGCATGTAATTTGGAGGATAAGCTGAATGTAACAAATGATATGTTCATTGCAGCTTTTGCATATTTTGATAACACCCATAAAATCATTGAAGAAATCATTTGGGAAGTTAAAAAGTATTGAAAAGTAGAAGGGAATAATAAATGAAACCAATACTGCAAGCCTTTACACTCTTAAGAAGGCATTGGAAAGAATGAAATCAGACTACACCAAATTCCTCAAAGATAGGGATAGAGCCATCAAACTTACTAAAGATAAGGAGGGGGAAGATGAGTTATGTCTCCAACTAAGTATGACACAATACTCATTCTGTCAGGCTGAAAATCAGATTTCTAGGACACCCACTCACCAAGATAATGATCAAGAACCGAAGACTAAGGAGATTATACAAATAATAGAAGAAATTCACACCCTTGGTGAGAATGAAGGGGAGCTTAAAAAAATACACTTCACCTTATCAATATGAGGTTCATTATGCTGAACAAGACCTTAAGGACCAGCAAGTAGTCAACTACAAGAATCCTGATTTTTATATCAGTAGCCATATATTGGTCACCACATCATAAGGACAATGTTGGTTCAAGTGATATTAGTTCTGAAGTTTCTTGTGATGGTGATCATTTCATTAATGGAGATGTTGATTTGAGCAATGATACTTATGGTGATGCTGAAAACTCAGAATTATCCTTAACATATATTGATGGTTACCATAGGTTATCTAGAGATTTCTCATCGAGTCTTCATGAGATGGCAGCTATACACTTATTGGTGGTTGATTTTTTCTTCATCCATGCTACAATTATCAGTGGCTACCCTACTTCTACTATTAGTACATTTTGAGATTTGGCTTGGCCTACAAGGGTTAGTGAGTTGGAGACAAATGAGTAGGGAGAACACATGTTGTGGGAGAACACATGTTGTGGGACAACACACGACATGCGTTTCTGAGCAAGACAATGCTATCAGAGGGGTGTCACTAGAATTAGATGATTCAACATATTGAGTAAATTTTGGTGATTTCTAGGAGATAATAAAAACAAGTTTAAGGCATCACAATTATGATCCTTGGCTAGAGGAGTAAAGACACTAGAAGTTGAAAAACTTTATATCCTCCTATAACATGTTATAGTCAATTTTTTAAATATTTATGTGAATGCCATGTCATACTTTCCTAATGCTCCCATAAATAATCTAAGATTTTATTAGAGCGTTGTGAGAATTATTAGGTTTGACGCTACTTGTAGAAGATTTATAATTGTCTCGATCCTTCATTGGTACGTGTTTTCCAAGTTGGGACATTTCGCTGTGACGACATTCAACTATTCGAGCTGGAATCGTACATTACTTTGCGCTCTTGGTAACAAGAGGACAAATTTAGAAGAAACACTTGGAGATATGACTTCTATAGCGGCATGCCAAGAAGGGAGTTTGACAAAATCCACTTAATCGCATACAACACAGAGCATTGATAGTTTCTGGTAACTTTTGATTGAGGTTGATTGTGCAGAAAGGCAAGGGAACAAATGCCTAGAAAATGATCAAAGCACTAAATCTTTAAGGATGATAATTTGCGAACCGTGAAGAGATAGATGGACTTGGAACTTTCAAAGGTGCACGTGCTTGTAATAATAATATTTATTTTGGCCTATCTATTCTATGGTTGGTTCTGCTCATCGAAATCTTTTGGAAGTATTTAGCTTGGTGTCACATATTAATATTTTAGTGAGATGTATAAGTGGCATGAATAGTGAGTTTTGTATGGGTGCAACAATAATCATATTTGTTGAGTGATAAATAATAGGTGTACATTAATGCATCATGTTAACAAGGAAGAGGATATTAACAAAGTGTTGAAGTACTTTTCTTATGAACACTTTAATGTGATATACTGTAAATTTTGGGAGTTGGATACAAACCATAAATTTCTGATCGATAGAGTCTTTTAAAATATCAGAACCATCCACTGACTTACTGAATTGTTTATAGGATATTTTCTGAGATTCGTAGAAAGTTTACTAGTAAAGTTAAAGGAAAGAATAATAAGTCTGTGACGAAATAAGGATTATACATCTGTGTGAGAATCTCTATAGACTGCTAAACCACTTAGAGAACTGGGAAGACAAGAGATAGAGGTTGGGTTTACTTACAATTTAAGCATTATTTGGGGGTGCATTTGTGCCAACCAAAGAACAACCATTTGACAAAATATTAGTTAAAGGAACTAAGAAAGTAACGTTGCTGCTGACCGATAATAGCCATTGTTAATATACTCTCCATATGTTTTGATGCAAGCACTTAACTCTGCGCATGACTATTGTTTGGCATAGAGAAGTTTGGGAAAATTTGAAACATATACTTAATCAATAGTATGTGTGTTCAAGCGTTAAAAATATTTGGACAAAATTGGGCCTATATTTGTTGGGAGTTGATTGCATATTGTTCGACTGATTTTTGGTGGGCTGAAAGACAGTGTTGAGCAGTATTAGTGCAATAATTTTCACTGGAAGCCAAAAGTGCAGAACTTCAGTTGTATGAGATTTGCAAATTTCAAAAAATGCATCTAATAATAGGTCAGCCAAATTACTTCATGAAATAGGTAGCAGGTTGGGGTTGGATTCGCAAACAGGTGAACATACTCTCATCACTTTAATTAAATTGGAAGGATGTTTAAGCACGAAGTCACAATATACGCCGATGTTCATCCATGAAGTGTGAATTTCAACAAAGTTTTACACATCAATCATAAATCATCTTTTTGGCAACCTGAAGGTCAACAATGGTTGATGTAATAGGGGTCTTGTCTTGTTAGGCACTACGAATATTTTCATCATGCATTTGTAATTTGTAATTGACATATTAGATGTAATGGGAAGATAAGATGTGATTGCATGTAATAGTATCACATGCAAAACTATAACATTTAATCATGTTGAAGTGCTTAAAGATAGAATAATTCAAGGTGGTTAAGGGTTTCTCCCTTCTTTCTCCACTTTTCTCTCCACTCTTTTCCTATATAAAGGAGGGATATTGTTGTAAATAATCATCTTTTGGCAAGGCATGAAAATTCTCCCAGTTTGTATGTGCACTCTAAGACTTTATGCTTGGATGTAAATCAAATTGCTTTCAATAAAAGAGGCAAATTGTTTTGAGACTTTGTGCAAATTGAAATTATTATTTGACATTTTCTTGAGTTTATTGAGTTAAAATGCTTTGATTCAAGAGGAATTTGGATTCAATTATGTAGACTTTAAGCTACCTATTGTATTTGTAATGTTCCCGTCATTAAATAAATATTTAATCAAACCTTTGTTTGTTAATGGGCCGATTGATTTAATATATCTTGGACTCATTTTTATTTTTGTTTCCATAGGTAGATGTGGCCGTTGGCTATCTTTGTACACCCTTGGAAAGGTTTACCTGATGGGTATTTAAGTACGGCTTGTAGGTAGTTGGTATACGAATTTGATTATTTTCTTTGTACTACGAATTCCTATTGGAGTTCTTTGTTGTTTGCCATTTCGGAAGTGAAAGATCTTCCCTACTTGGCTAATTCCAATTTCGGTGGGATTCAACCCTCACCCTATTCTGTTGCCTGTAATACTTCGCTCGGATTTGGCAAATCAGAGCACCATCTTGTGGCAAATATTAATTGAAGGATTATTCATGTTCAATCTCTTGTTTGGCTTTATTTCATGAATTCAGATTTGTAAGTTTTTGGTTGCATGATTGAACCCACCTTTCATCCATACTCCATTCACTATCCGCAATCTGAAGCGCATCTTTCGTATTGTAGCATTACCATACCATATGACCATCTCTATCTGTGCTACAGTGTCACCATATGGTATGGCCATCTCTGTCCATACTGGAACATCATCATACCGTACAACCATCTAGGCCTACTTTATGACCAATCACTATTGTCTCCACTGTACGAAAATCAAACCACCACACCACCGTCCATACTCCCTCCCAAACTCCGTACGACCTACCTTATCCATATCGTATAGTCACCCTCTATCAACCATATGACCTTTGCCTTGCATGTATTCGACCTCCCTTCTACCGTACAGACACCAGAGACCACCCAAACACCTCGCCTTGCCAAGACCTCAACAATCATTTCTGTGCATTCTTCTCTCTCCGTACTTGGGAACATCACAGTGGTATCGGAGCTTTTGATTTTGCTAGCTTGTGGAAGTGAATGCAAGTTTATACTCGAAGGAGAAGGCGAAATAACCTTATTGGTAGAATGACAAATCATCAGGATCCTACGAAAAAACTCATGAATCTTTTAAGAGAGCTCAGTAGAAACCAAATGCAAATCAACGAAACCCAAAGGCTGATGTAGGAAAAACACTACAAAATTTATCCGAGGGAAAGACAACAGGAGAACAAAATGGGCATAGCAGCAACTCGGTTTCGAGGAGGACAAATTTTCAACCCTCTTGCTCTCGACCCTCGATACCCATCTTCCTTCCAAGGATGGAAGCACCATGCAAAGAAAGAGAGCCCACTTTTTAGGAAATGCAAGAAAAACTTCGGGAAGATTGGAGGAATGCGAATATGGAAGGTGATATATCTTACAGAGACTATGTTGATCTAAGAATGAGATATTCGGCTGGGGGAAATTGCAGTTCTTTTGATGATGATCTCAGGAGAAAGATCGGAAAGATAAACTTATAACCATTTCATGGATCTGGAGCCATTACCACACATGCATGGGTTCTGAAGGCAGACACCTATTTCCAACTCAATCCGATGCCCAAAGAGGAAGTAATCAAGTTCGCAACACTCCATCTAGAAGGATTGGCACAAGATTGGTGGTACCATGGATTGGTTACTCTTGGCCACGACCAACTAACCTATTATGTCGAGTTCATTGAGAGACTCATTGATCAGTTTGATGGGAAGGATCCTGAACTAAACTTCAAAGATCTAGCTTAGCGAAAGCAAACAAGTACGGTAGACAATTATATCACTTAGGTCCAAAGGCTGCCAATATTTGTCACAGACATCTCTGAAAGATACCGAATTGTGTTATTCATGGATGGGCTAAAAGAGCCTTTGAGAGGTTGGATCAAAGGGTTCAACCTGTGCGCACTCAACAAAGCTATTAAGGTGCATGACATGGCCGCATCTTCCTCCAAAAATCACGTAGCTACATCAACATCGACCCCACAGGAAGACAAAAACAAGTAGCAAATTCAAAAAAATCCTTCGTTGGATGAAGACTCTCAACAAGAGCTCCAGAGGAAAAAGCTTTGTTTCATGTGCAAGGAACCATGGGGACCTAGTCATCGCTACCTTGGAAAGGGAAAGATTTATTACATCGAGGTGTTGCTTGATGACGACGAAGAACGAGCACTTACAGTGACTGGAGAAGAAATCAACCAGTAGGAGAGAATAAATGCCTTGATGCAAAAAGGGGGTTCCATTTCTACCCTCACTACAATGGCTAGAAGTAGTATCTTCAAGGTTCGTGGCACACTTCAAGGGAAATGAGTCATAGTCACGATTGATAGTGGCACCACACTCAATTTCATCAATTCATCTCTAGTCACTAGTAAGGGATTACATGCAGTAGAGCATGGAGAATTTGAGGCTAAGGTTGTTGGAGGAACCTTGTTACCCTGCACTCATGTGATCCCACGGCTACAAATTTCCATGGGAAACTATGCCTTGACAAATGATTTCTTCATTATAGATTTGGCTGATACTGATATCATATTGAACATCTAGTAGATGGAAACGCTTGACTAGTACACCCAAATTTTCAAGTGGATGGACTTTTCATCCGAGACGAATGGCAAGAAGGTGCTACTAAGAGGAATGTCAAATAAGGATCGAGGGAAGTCACAATCAAGAAGATGGAGACCATTTTTAAACATGATATGATCCTAGATGCTGCAAATAAAAACATGACAGTCAACACTTTACCCTAGTCCTTGGATAATTGGTGGGCCCATCTATTGGTCGAGTACTCCAAGAACCATTTGGCATGTCAGTTGATGGATGGCTATATACATGATGAAAGTTACAAAGTTATTGAAGATATCATTTACTACGAAGTTAAGATCTACGTCTACGTGGTACCTGACTTGAAACTGAAGAAGCTGATTACAGATGGATTCCAAGAATTGCATGTGCATTTGCTTGATGACAAGAAAATTTTGGGACAAAAGGACTGTAATGTTCCTGTTATTAAATAAATATAAAATCAAACCTTTGTTTTGTTTGTTAATGGGTCGATTGATTTAATATATCTCAGACCCATTTTTATTTTTGTTTCCCTAGGTAGGTGTGGTCATTGGCTATCTTTGTACGGCTTGTAGGTAGTTGTTGGTATGTGAATTTGATTATTTTTTTTGTACCGCGAATTTCTGTTGGAGTTCTCTATTGTTTGCCATTTTGGAAGTGAAAGATCTTTCCTACTTGGCTAATTCCGGTTTTGATGGGATTCAACCCTCACCCTATTCTATCACCTATAATACTTTGCTCGGATTTGGCAAATCGGGGCACCATCTTGTGGAAAATATTAATTGAAGGATTATTCATGTTCAATCTCTTGTTTGGCTTTATTTCATGAATTTGGATTTGTAAGTTTTTGGTTGCATGATTGAACCCACCTTTCATCTGTACTCTTTCACTATTCGCAATTCGTAGCACATCGTCTGTACTATAGAATTACCATACCATACGACCATCTCTGCCCGTGCTACAACGTCACTATACCGTATGACCATCTCTGTCTATATTGCAACATCATCATATCGTATGACCATCTAGGCCTATTGTATGACCAATCACTGCTATCTCCACCATACAACAATCATACCATCACACCACCGTCCGTACTCCATTTCAAACTCCGTATGACCTATTGTATCCATACCGTACGAACACCCTCTATCAACCACACGACCTTTGCCTTGCGTGTATACGACCTTCCTTCTACCGTATGGACACTAGAGGCCACCTAAACACCTCGCCTTGCCAATACCTCAACAATCATTTCTGTACATTCTTCTTCCTCCATACTTGGGAACATTACAGTATTCAAATCCATTTTGAACTTTTGAAGACTTTTTGCCGTAGGACAAATTGTGACAAATAGTAGTGGCTGCAATCACTTAGAGTTGAAGACTTTGGGCTTCAGTTGGAAGTATTTTTATTAAATTTGAGAGTATCTAATAGGAGACTTTGTGCTTTATTGGTTATTTTGCTTGAATCCTCATTCAAGATAGCACATGAGACTTTGGGGTCTTGTTTTTGTTTCACAAAATATAAATACTAAACTAGAACCCCTGGTATTGTTCTTGCATCAATTCCAAGGTCACTAGTATTATGGTAGCAATAAGGCACTTTTTGTTAAGTTAGAAAGTAGTAATTGTATGCAATCATTCTTGAAAAAAGAGGAATTGATTAAGAGAACTACCTTTTTGTAATTTCAGCTAAGTTCTTGTTGAGACCACCTATAGTAAGAAGGGAGTCTCCCCAATCGCTAAGAGGAGACAGATTTCATGAGACGTTGCTTGAAGTCATAGTTTTGTAAGTTTTGGTCATAGTGACTTACAAAAATTGTAGCCAACAATATGTATGTATGTATGTTTGCATGTGTATATATATGTATACACACAACACGGATTCAAAAGGAGAAAAATGTGAGAGCATATGCCCCTATGTTTTCAAATATTTACGAGTTTGTTCTCATGGACGACATAGTAAAGTCAATATAAAAAAAGAATTCACAATACAAGGGTGAGGCTTACTATTTCAACTACTCTATATACAATATAGATTGTGCTTTAATCATTCAAGAATAACCCTAGATTGTTTTATGATTAAAGCGAGAGTTACTATATATAGATTCTTAGGTCATCTTCGTATTTATAAATAAAACTATATGTTGTGCAACTGATTACCTTTAAGTAATTTCATTTCTACCTATATTTTCAGACCAAGCTTAATCTTAGATATTCACCTAAAGATTTAACTAGGAGAAGTGGCCCTAGTAGGTATGTTGGAGATCCGAGTTCCTAAGAAATGGAGAGGAAAAGTACTGGTTTTGGTAACTAAAAGTGCACCTCCAACAAATAAACTAATTGTTCTTCGCAATGATGTAATTTTTTTTTCTCTAGGATCTTGTAAAATTGAATGCAATGCCTAAATTGTCACAAAGTGTGGAAGCATTATATTTTCAAGAAGCAAAATAATTGCTGCCACATAAGGCTTTATTCAGTAATCTACACTATTTACACTAGTGATTTATTTGAGCAATATTTAGTCGCTTGTTTAGTTGTTCATTGATTTGGAGACTTCCATTGTCTAATAAGTCAACAAATATTTAAGAACAAATGGATATACCTTTGTGCCCCCCCCATCCTAGACACGTACGTCCTTGTATCCATATCCAATACAATGAAGATACAAATTAGTTGCCATAGTTGCCCGGGTAGGCATGTTACGTATAGAATCCCCGACCCTGCATTTGCATGCTGGCATGCCCCCATAGAATAGTAGGGCCCAACTAGTGCTTCAAATGGTAGATCCAAAGTCAATTTGTACCCGCACGTGCCCAAAAAACCTTGATTTTTAAAATTTTAGAACTAGAAATATAAAAATACAATTGTTAAAATGAGAACTCAAAGACTAGGAAATACACATAATTTTTATCTCGGGAAAAAATCATTACAAGCAGGGTTGTCATTGCACCAAAAGATCGACTTGTCAATGCTCGACACAACCACTAGACTTATATAACACATGAGGCGGTTATGCCATGTCAAGAATCCCAAAGGAAAACATTGACAATTAGTCCAACAATCCCCCCTCAACTTTACCTGGGGAGATTTGAACTTGTGACCATGCTCCGATACTTGTTACAAGCTAGAGTTGCCATTGCACCAAACGATCGACCTATCAATGCCCGATCGAACCACTAGACTTATAGAAGATAGGGGGTGGTTAAGCTATGTCATGAATTCTGAAGGGGAACGTTTGCAATTAGTCCAACGAAATCCTCCACACCAAGGGAAACAACCTAGCCCACTAGAAATGATCCTTTATTATATATGCAAAAATCACATTACATAATTCTGCTCTCCGATTTGGGCTTTAATGCACAATGATCATTCAAAGATCATAACCAAAGAGGAAATTACCAAAATATCACTTACAAAAATCTTGATACTCAAAAAGCTTAACAAAATATAGTTATAAATCACTGCTCAATGATCGATCCTTACATCAATTTCTGAATGCTGAATGACGTATGCAATTATTTCAATTTCAATAACTTAGAAGATTATCACATAAAATTATATATGAACATTTGGAAAAGCTTCCCGCATGAATTTTTTCTTGATGTTCTAAAAACAAATGCTTCTAAGAACAACCACAAATTGACTTCAGCGATCTTTGTCTACAATCATAGAGAATTGACATCATAGAAATGGTAAAGACATAGAAGAGAGTTACGAGATCAATCAAACAACTTCAATTACAAGAATGTAATAAGGCTCGAATTAACATTACATGAGGTAGACTGCTAGTAAGGAGTCATGACGGATGTCAAGAACAAAATGACAGCAAAATAAATACACCAATATGAATACCAATGGTGGCATAAACAAGTCATCACCAATGTTGGACGCTAAGAAGAACAAGCCAAGAATGACACTATAACCCCATAGCAATGAACACATAAATGGCATCATTAGTGATGCTGAGTCAGCATTGGGGAGGAGACAAATAGGAATAAAAGAGTTTACCATATGTTGATGGATAAGACATGAGCCAGCAAACACAAGATGCCACAAACACACAATATCGATAATCCATAGCAAGGTTAACAATAAGGAATGTTGGAGGAGAGAGCAATGATAATGAATATCTTCCATTATACAGGAAAGAGACAACAACCAATATCTTGTAGCAGCATTAGAGGAGAAAAATATAAAGATGAAGATGTATCTAGCAACAATAAAATTCAAAACTCCCTCTTAGCAAGAGAGAGATCTTTAGATTGTCATCTCATGAAAAAAGGATATAGCTGTAACTAGAAATAATTACCAACACAAAATCTCATCATAGAATATATTTTTTAATAAAACTGTTATCTCAAGATAACAACATTCACCAAAGCTACTTCTACAAGGTGATACAGAAAATCTGAAAAATAAAGTCATGGATTCACACACGACTTTTGCCATGGGTTACTCCTAGAGGGTGGAACAAGGGATTTCACCTTGAAATTCTCTCACAGAGAACTCATTAACAAGTGATTTGACTTCAAACTTCTCTCGTAGAGAAGAACTCATAACAAGGGATTGCACCTTGAACTTGTCTTGTAGAGAACTCCTTAAAAAGGGATTATACTTCGAACTTCTCTCGCAGAGAACTCGTTAACATAAGAATAAACATAGAAGTCAAGACTCTCTCAGCAAGAGCATCATTCTCAACTATACCAAGCCTATCCTAGAAGTAACACAACTTTATTCTTGGAAGTGGCTTGGTGAGAATGTTCATAGTATGCTCCTTTGTAGAAATGTGCTTGAGTTCAACTATTATCCTTTGAACCATATCTCTCAAGTAGTGGTATTTAATTTCCACATGTTTGGTTCTGTCATGAAAAAATGGATTAACCAAAAGCTTCACACAACTTTTCTTATCATACATTCTCACTGTAGGTTCCAAGGGCTGCCCAAACAAACCCATAAGCAATTTTTGAAGCCACACAACTTCTCTTGCTGCCGCACATGTTGCAACATTTTCTGCTTCAGCTGTACTTTGAGTAACACAAGAATGTTTCCAGCTGCACCATGAAATCATTGTTCTCCTAGGTTGAAACAACATCCCAAAGTACTCTTCCTATTAGGCAGACACCCTACCCAATCTAAGTCAAAGAACCCCTACAAGTTCATGGCTACATATGAAGAATATTTCAAACCATTTCCACTGTCTCAGACATATCTTAACATGCGTTTGGCTTTAACAAGATGGATCTGCCTTAGTTCACACATGAGTTGACTCAGGGTGTTAATTGCACAACGTATGTCAGGCCTTGTGTTTACTAAATACAATGAAGAGTCAATTAACTGCCAATAGATGGCACGCTCAACTAAATCTGAAGTAGCTGCATCATCATGCAATTTTTTCAGATTTGCTTCCATAGGGGTCACCATACATTTACAGTCTTTATAGGCCAAATCTTTTCAAAATATCAATTGCATATTTACCTTGATTTAATAAGATTTCATTTGATCCTTGCCATACCTCAAGCCCAAGGAAATAGTGCAACAAACCGAGATCTTTCATTTCAAATTTAGAGGCTAACTCCTTACATTTGACAATGAGATCATCATTACCAATGAGTAACAAGTCATCAATGTAAAGCACAACACTTTGTCATCATTAACCTTGAAATATAAATTTTGATCTGCATCATTCTTTTGAAAATGCTAGCTTAGAAAGCAGTGATCAATTCTCTCATATGGGGAGTTTTCTTAAGGCCACGATGCCTTTTTCAGCCTGCACACATGAGATTCCCCATCATGAATAACAAAGCCCTTTGGCTGCTCAATGTATACTTCCTCTTCAATCACCCCATTTCACAAAGCTATTTTCACATCCATTCGATGAAGTTTCCAGCCATTCACTGCTGCAAAAGCTACGATGATTCTAATGCAAATAGAACAAGATATTGATGCAAGGGTTTCTTTTGAGTCTATGCCTTCCTTTTGTGAAAAACCTCTAGCTACAAATCTAGCTTTATGTTTTTATATACTTCCATCAGCTGCATGCTTAATTTTAAACAACCATTTAGATGAAATAATTGATTTACCTTTTGTCTTGGAACAATGTCCCATACATCATTTTTAATGATGAGTTGATATGCCTCCATCATGGCATCTTTCCACAGTTGCTGATTGGAAGCTTCTTCAACATTGGAAGGTTCAGATGCTATAATGTGACGCATCAAAGCTACATGACCAACATACTTATCAGCCTTTTACTTTCTCTGAAAGTGCCACAAGGGCATGCATATTGTTCAGGTTCTTCTAAAGTGTTCCTTTCCCATAACGGTCTTTTCTTGTTGGCAGAAGTATACTAGGATCTGTTGAAATAGCAAAAGGATCAACTGGTCCAGCTATAGCCTCTAAAGCTGAACTCTTCCTCTGACTCTCTAAAGGTGGATCTTGATCAGCCATAGCTATATCTTGAAAATGCTCATAGATTTCTCTATCAGATTCCATGTTAGATTCTTTTCAATTCCTATAAGTTACATCTTCGTCAAGTAACATCTCTTCTGATTTCAATTGCTTTTCATCTAGGATGTAGATTTTATATGCTTTTGAAGAATCACTATAGCCAACTGCAATGTCTTTTCTTTTGGAAGGTTCCTAATTTGTTCTCTTCTCTTTTAGAACATGAATATAGACAGGGCAACCAAAAGTTCTGACATAACTAATATCTGGTTTGATATATGTAAAAGCTTCGTTGAGAGTCATGTTTGGAATCGAATGAGGACTGCGATTCAGAATATGAATTGTGGTCCTGCAAGCCTCAACCCATAAGAAAGTTTGATTGCTTTGGTCATGAATCATAGCCTTCGTTGCCTCAACAATCATCTTGTTGTTTCTTTCAGCTACACTATTTTGTTGAGGATCATATGGGATATAAAACTCCCTCTTAATCTCATCTTTAACTCAAAAAAGATGAATACTAGAGACATTCTCCTCCATTGTTAGGCCTTAAAATATTAATCTTCTTGGTAGATACACTTTGAACAAGTGCTTTGAACTCTTTGAACCAAGATAACGCTTCATCAGATTCTTTAGACTTAAGAAAGTAAATCCAACATTATGACAAAAGTCATCTATGAAACTAACAGAGTACGAGGAACCACTAAGAGAATCGATAGAGACAGGATCACATAAATCAGAGTGAATCGATTCCAGGATATCTTTAGCTACAATGAAAAGTACTCTTAATGTTCTTTTCTAGAGTGCATCCTTGGCAAACTCCTCCTTGATTTTGGTTCATCTTTGGAAGATCAACCACAAACTTCTAAATAGAAGATAAAGGTATGAAATTTAAATGACCAAATCTCTTGTGCCAAAGATCACTTGAATTTGAAGGAATCATGAGCTAAGCCTTAAAAAGGATGTGCTGAAAGTTTGTAGAGGCTGTCATGATGAACTCCAATCTCATGAGCTGATTGAATGTTAAAGTTAAAGTTCCATGCAAGAACCTTTCCATCAGCAAATCCAATGTGATAATCTTTTTCTTCTAATGCTGATATAGAAATCACATTCTTCTTAATACCTGGGACAAAGAGGACATACTCAAGTGTAATGGAATTCTGGAATTCAAATGAAAAAATGTAGAACTAGTACCCTTAACTAAATAAATTGCATCATCACCAATGATAACTTGAAGATGAGAATCCTTTTGTTTCAAGTTGAAGAGGTGTTCTTGGTAACCAATAATATGATGAGATGCACCATTGTCAATCAACCATGTATCAATGCTTGTAGGTACATTGCAAGAGTATGTAGAAATAAATAAGAGTCCCTTAGAGTTATTACTTGACTCTCTTTGAGGAGAAGATTTTTCTACATTTGCAACAGCTGCTTGAGGTTTTGGTCTGGAGGTACAGTCTCTAGTGTCATGACCATATTTATCACATCTGAAATAGTGGATCCTAGAAAAATCTCTTTTCTTTTTCTTGGAGTTAGGAGCTGATTCAAAGTTATTATCTTTGAATATTTTGAAATTTCCTTTCTTTTTTCTTTTGAAGTGTGGGTAGAAAGAATTATAATCATCTTCATGATGACTTTTACCTCCATTTCCTCGGTCTATCAAATCTTGGAAGGTCATCTCTCCCACCAGAAGTCCATTTATAGAAAATGTAACTATATATGCAAAAGACTTTCCAATTGCACTAAGTTGGTCCTTCAACTTAGTAATCTTCATAAAGTATGAAACTACTGATGCACCTCTAGCCATTTTCACATGCACAGTTGACATCTTAGGGCTAGAGCTCTACTGGTATTTTTGAATTCATACAGGTTCTTGCGAGTCTAAAACACCTCTTTGGCTGATTTCAGTTTTGAGATAACGAGAATCAAATGATCCTTAATCGAATCAATTGTAATCTTCTTAGCTATCTTATTCTTTTTCCATCAAGCTCTTTCAACTTCATTAGATGGCTCTAGAACATTAGAATTAACATAATCTAGAAAGTCATTCTCTTCAAGTGCAATTAGAACTCTAGGCTTCCAAAGAGAAATTTGAAGAGCCATCTAATCTATCTTCAACTTTTAAACCATGCCATTGTCATACGCCAAGAAAAGAACGATTGAACAAGAATCAAATAACACAAGTAACTTGACACTTCTGGTTCTGGATCGAATTTCGTAGACCCACTTTGATACCATGTTAAGTTTAGAAATGCTACCATTAAAACAAGAACTCAGAGAACAACGAAATGCAAATCTTTATCCTGCGAAAAACCATCCTCATTGAGTGAAACAACCCAACCCACCAAAAATGATCCTTTAGTATTGTACTGTCTTAAATTAAAAGCACTTCAATTTAACGATGGTTTAACATCTATTTATTGTGAGATTTTCATATCCTTGCATCTCTCCTCCTTTCTTCCCCTTCTCATTTCTCCTAGGTGGAATTAGAGTAAGACTTAATTGATCCTCTTTAATGCTCCTATTTCATGGTGTAAAGATTGAGGTAGGATCTAACCACCTAGGTCCCTCCTCCCTTTTCGCCATCCAATCACTCAGAATCTCTTTTTCGCATTGTAAAGGTCATATCTCGAAATCTGTACCTGATTTTCGAGATCCAAGACCTTTTTTTGGGCCCTGAAGGAATACCCTGAGGGTTTTGTGCCATGGCTGATTGGGACGTAGTGCTACCTTGCTCAATTAGGGACATTGTGCGTCCCTTTGTGGGCCCTATTTTGGGACCTCCCCTCAAATCCTGTGTCTTGATTGATCCTTGGAGTCAATGCATTGTACTGTCGACCTTCTGGAGAAAGTTATTTCAGACCCCTTTATAAACCCATCCATTTGCTCCATTTCCCATGTCATCTCATACAGACACAAGCATTCATGTGCAATAACATTTAAGTGTTCAATTTCTCAAGCATTCTAGTGTTCAAGCCTTCTTCAAGAAAATTTGTCTATTAAAGATCAAGAATTCAAGCATTCAAGCAATTGAAGGAGTTTATTTTCAAGATCTGCCTCAATCTATTCCAGGTCCTTTGTTGCATCTTCTACATCCATTCATCCGCATTGTTGATCCAATCCAATTGGTAAAGAGAGCTCATTACATTTGATTGAAAAGATCCAATTATTCTAAGGTGAATTCGTACATTTACATGACATCTCCACCATTGAACTATTTTAGTTCAAGGTTAATTCCTAAACTAAGGTTTGACCAAGGCAAACCCCCCATCTATAAGCAAAAACCTTTTATTACAGTTTTCAGATCTTGGAATGGCGAATAGGTCGCAGATTTAGATACCCTTTTTGTCATTTGTCATAACCACGAAACTCGAATCGGGATCAGACATAGTTGAGCAAGAACCCACTGCTCCCTTCCTTTAGGAGAAAGTTGATATCGTGTCAAAGTTGACCTTGCCAGATCACCCAACAATTTTTGGATTTTGCAGATTTGGTAGTTTTAGGCTTTGATTCTAGCCCAACTTGTCTATTTTGAGCAACAAATCAAGCAAGAAATTTGATCCAAAGGCGAGTCAATTAGTTGCCTTTGTTATTTCAGCATATCTACTTATTATATCCTATCCCTTAATTTCATTTCCTGGCATTCATTTCAACTAGGGTTTTTCAAGGACTTTTGCACTTTTCTCCTTATTCTCCTTGCTAGGCTCTAGCTTGCATTAGTGCTCCTTTATTGCTTGGCTAGCACTAATCTTTCTAGATCTAGTCATTTTAGAGTTGGGATTGAAATGATCTATTTCCTTGACTCCCTCTTTGAGTTGTGTAAGTGTGGTTATGTGATGAACTTAGGTTTGCTTTCCTTGATTCATATTTCTCCCTTAACATCTTTGATGAACCTGACTTTTGACATTTCCTCTTTTGATTTTTGAGTTATGTTCTTGCATTTTGTTGTGTGCATCTTTGCATGATAAGGTTGCATTGTATGCTTTTTGATTTAGTTTGAAATTTTAAAGTTAGATTCCTTGTGTCTTCTTACCTTGCTTAGTGTAGGAGGCTTTATTACCTTAAGCCGTACTTATAGTATTCTTGTTAGGAGAAGTCGTAGATTCATGGTTCACTTTGATCCAGAATCCTCTTCCCCTCTCTTTAGGAACCTTAGTGATCCTATGATTTCTCATGATTGTAATCCTTCTATGGATCACAACTCTTCTCATTCATCTCACAATGAAGATGAGGCTTTAAAGGTTTCTCCTGAACAAGTTCATTAGCTTGCTATTGAGATTGATAAAATGCATGATTGGCTTCTTCTAGAGAATCAAAATACTGATACTATTGCTGCTTTTGACATGCTTAATAAAGTGATTCGTAATGATGAACATGGCATTAAGCTTTTTTGTGGTCCTACTCACTTTGTCCATTCTCATGTTAAGCCTTTGGCTTAAGCGATATCCGAAATAGTAATGGCTCCACCTGTCACTACTATTGAACCTACCTTGCCTATTTCCACACCTATCTCTTGCATTCCTACTATGTTTCTCCGATTGTGACCACTTCTATTCAACCATCTAATCCTCCTAGTAGTAGGTTTCTTTATTTCTTCCCTACCTGTGAGTGTTCCACCTGCTTCATTGCCTACCTCACAGCCTCCAGAGAATAGTGTTCCTTACACTTATCCTAATCCTCCTATTGCAGTTCCTAGTATAGTACCTTCTATTCCAGCCAATTTGCACACTCTTCCTAGTGTATTGAATGTGTCATTGCCACTATTTCCTCTAATTATTACACTATCATTAGCCTTGCTCAAATTGTTTCTTCCTCGCAACACTAACTTGCTTCCCTTACTCAATCCAAGTTTAATGTGCCCACGTGTGATATGGGTAGTCCTTTGTCTTTTGACATTATTCGTACCATTGCTCCTCAACAAGCTGATATGTCTCACCTTGTTACTTATAATGATAAGGGTGACCCTGTGACTCATCTTAAACCTTTCCAAGTTCTATGTAGAGATTATGCTCATGATCATTGGATTTAAGCTAAGTTGTTTGCCCATACCTTTCGTGACAAAGCTCTACAATGGTATTTCTCTTTGCACCTTATTCTATTGACTCCTTCCATAAACTTGCTAATGTTTTCATCCAACAATTTCAGAATAATATTGGTCCTCAAGTGTCTTTGACTAATTTGATGCATTGTAAACAAGGTCCTAAGGAACAAGTGATTGATTTTATTGGTAGATTTAAACATTTGCATGCTTAGATTTCTTATCCTCTACCTGTTGTTGATATTCAACATATGTTTATTTCGAATTCACAAAGAGACATTAGAGATAAAATTCTGCTTATTGAGTTTACTTCCATTTTACAACTTTGTGCATCGGTTCATCATTGTCAATTACAAGTGAGTCAGTTTGAGAGCACCACTCCAATGGCTCCTGTACACATTGATAAGAGTGATGCCGCACCTAGTCACAACAAATTCCATAAACCTAACAACTATCTCAAGATCAACAAAGCCACAAATATAGTAGATGAACAAGCAGCTGCCGTTTCCAAAAGTGCCACTGCTTCTTCCTCTATTTTTCAGATGAATTGTAGGTTTACTCCTCTTTCTAAGTCTTTACATTCCATATGGGAAGGTTGGTTAGTGCTAATATTATTACATTCCCTCTTATTAAACCACTTCTCCCGTCTACAACATCAAGTCCACACTTTGATTGAAAAGCCTTTTGTCAATATCATCGTCAGCCTGACCATGATACTGAGGTGTGTTATACTCTGAAACATAAGATTCAGGACTTGATTAATTCTAATGCTTTATTTGTTGATAGTCATGATAATAGAAAAAAAATTGTGGCGCCTCCTAAGAAAAACCTTCAAATCCATACCAATCCTTTACCTCAACACACTACTAATACAATTGTTCAACCTTCTTCTCATTTGGATGTTGCTCATGATTTCTTATGTGAAGAGAATGATTGTACTATTAACACTGTGGAAAGTATACCTCAATATCCACATCCACCTAAGAAGAAAGTTTCATTTAAATCTCATGATCAACCTATACCAAAAACTAATCTTAAGTTTGCTAGAGATCTTACAATTTCTTTTAATGATTCTGATTTTCTCAAGGCTCCTGTCTGTTCTCGTTATATTGCTACTCAGACTGCTAAGTATCCTTCTAATGGTTGTCTTGTTGATCCTACTTCCATGATTAATATTATCATTTAGGAACATTTGTTTGCTAAACAAATACATTGTGTTTTCTATGATTCAAATGGTACTTGGATTCAAACTTGTAATGGTTTCTTGTACCCCCCTCAAGGTTCCATCTCCTTGCGTGTTGAATTATGCGGTAAAGTGGTGAATCTTACCTTTTTTGTCATTCCTACTTTTGATCAATTCCAAGTGAAGCTTGGTTTACCTTCGTTGACTTCCTTGCAAGCCATTGCTTCTCCTATCCATCAATGCATTAAATTTCCTTATGAGGGTGAGATTAAGACGATCAATCATAGTCTTTAACATTCTTCTCAGTCTAGACATTGCTCTACCTTCGATTTCTTTTGGCCTTCTATTCTTACTACACCTCCTATGCATCCTGATTATCTCTTTCAATCCTATCAAGGTCATACATGTCGAAAGATTACTAAGTTGAGCATGCCTATGGATATCTCTCATGGTCTTTTGTCTACACCTTCTACCCCTATTTCTTCTAATTCTTCCATTTCTAATGGTCAACCACCTACTACATCAAATGATACTTCTATTGACGGTGTTTGCTTTTGCATATTGCCAATAGAGTAACAATTGTCACCACACTAGAATATTCGGCCAATATCACCTAAAAGAGCGGAAAGCAAAAACTCTCCAGTCCCAAGGTCCCTATAGACTGGGTCTTTATTGTGCAAGAATAGGTAAAGTTGGTGATAAAATCAGGGCCTCCATTTCAATAGCACTCTATTTACCCTTTTCTACTGATCTAGACTTTCATATTGGGATTTGCTGGATGAAGATGGCATTAGTGAAAAAATATTACTGATATCAAAGATACTTGCATATGTTGTCTACTCAACATGCTTGGGCTTTCTTTTTCTTTTCAATGCTCATTCGGTAATCTTTTCTTACATATTCTTAATTTGAAATTCAACTATAAGCAATTAAAGTGAAGGTATTGGTTATAGGAGCGAGAAAGTCATGCAATGTAACTTGAAGTAGTATCAGACAAATAGTGGAGAGGCAGTAATAAACAACATAAATACAAGAGCAAGGACATGACAGTTGAGGAACACAGGGATGCTATGAGATCAGTAGCAGATGGACATTTCAGAGCAGTTGATGCATAGGTGCTAAAAGGAGGTATTTGGAGGTGAAGAGACAGATTCTGAAAGTTGACTTGAAATAGTCACTTCACTATCATGGTAGGCGACAAACTTTGTCAAACCAGACACAAGCAACAGAGGATACAGTTACAAAAGAACTCGAAGAGGATAGTATCTATCATTTGGCAGAGAAAATGTGAGTTCTATACTTATAATGGGAATAAAGTTGGAGCAATTTATATTTGATACTTTTCCTTATGCTCTATCAATGTCTCTCTTTGAGATCCTACGGGAAGAAGAGTTTTGAATTTGTAAAAATGCAAATGGTCATGCAATTGACACACCTGCAACTTTAAGACTTCTTGTTGTTCTTCTACATACGTGCTGGAATACTATTGCTGGCAGCTTTGTTAGGCATTCGGTTTCTTTATACACAACTAGGGTAGAGGTATCACTGCTCTTTTCCTATGTAGGAGAGAACTTGGAAGACATTGGCCGTGGTCGAATTTTCCATGCTCCATACAAGATCATAACTTAGGAGGCGTTCACGATACATTGCATTTCAGCCTACCTGGAGTCAAGAGAAACATCATTGCATCACACCCACTTCAAATCCAACGCAAAAATGCTCAAAAACGACAGACGGAAATGAAGAGGATTATTCTTGTAAATACTTATGGGTCCGCATTTCCTTTAATGATGGAGCATCTCGAAATAATATATTTACAAAATGGTGGAGCATATTTTGGGAAATACTATCAAAACTATGATGAATACAAGCTGGTAAATTCAGTGTTCAAATTAGAGCACCTCATATTTGAGAATTTGCTTTTAAATAAAACGTGATGCTCTAAAGTTTAAGCAGGGTTGACTATTGATTTTCTTTTCTCTAGTAGATAGTGTATCTCGAATGGAGAATGCAAAGCTATACGAGTGTTTGTAGATTCCAGTCTATTCCGCAAACATGTGAAAACGCACGTCGGTTTTTTGAATAAGTCCATAGGAGCGTCAATAAACCGATTTGAAGCTTTGATCGTGCAATTATGTTTAATGTGGTAACATGGTTCTCCCTTACACAACGATAATAATCAAAATTAATCACATTAGTGGATGATGCAATTAGAGCAAAAAGTTGCAAATAAAATCAAGTTTAATTATCATCATAAAAGGTCGTGATCATCCATTGGAGACATTTTTTCTTATTATAAAAGGTCGTGATCTTTCATTAGAGACATTGTTTCTCTTAGAAGTGCAAGAATATATAAAAATAAGTCTATTATTTGAATAAAAAAATATAACAAGACTTATTCGATAAGGAAAAGCATTATAAGAAAGATGCAGATTTGTAAGGAAGAATAAGGAGTAAAAGATATGACTTGTAATGTAAAATCAAGTATTAGATTTTAATGATTAATAAAAGGCCCTTTTGTTTATTTTTACTTGAGGCAAAGGGATTACAATTAAAATGTTGATTCGTCCTTTATGATCAATATAGGGATTATTGAATTGTTCCGACAAGGCTTTCTTTTGCATTGGGTATTTTCTGCATTTTGTGTTCAATAAACAGGGATGGTGTGAAATATACATGTGTTTCCTCGTCTCTTGCTACTCAGACTTCCTACCTAAGAAGTTAAATTCCTTTTTGGCTAATATAGAATTGCATAGAAAAATTATCTTTTGCAGAGCTCAGGAGTAATTGATGATATTTTGGATAAATATTGTCTCATAAAGTTGTAAGTAATAGTCTTCATTGTGATTGACTTTTTTTCCGGAATGGGCGAAGACATTGGTCATTTAAATCTTTGGAATATAATTATCGTTTTTATAGTTGAAGTCAAAAATCTATATACTTCGTTCTTGCATCTAATCAATTATTGATAACCTTATAAATATTCAATCATTTCAAACACTTAACATTCAACATAAATGGATTACTTGAACCAGGTTGGGCAAATATCTTAGGACAGAAGCAAGGGGGCTACAAGGAAAACAAAAAACAAAAATAAAAGGGTCTATTGGGTTAGAGATTTAATCTACTTATAGTCTACTTTTGTACTATTATTATCAACAATACATGCTTGAATGGTAGGATAACTTAGATACATGCTCGGTCAATCAATCTAGCATACACAATTGCTACAAATGAAATGGTACCAAAGCAAACAAAATCATTTGGTTTTATTCAAGCCAAGGAAGACAATAGGAACAAAATAGAAAAGTCTCACTACTTTTGAAGATAAATGAATCCCATGGCAAGCACTCCAAGATTCTTTTATTCAAAACACAACTTATAAATACTAGAATGCACTAGGTAAAACAACAAATACTCTAGAAAAGATAGTATTGTTTTTATTCATAATAGTGATGTTACAATGAAATGGATGATAAAATCATGAACTTTACTGGCCCTAGAACAGTTGGCATTTTTTTTTTTATCTATAGGCGAGTATCTAAAATTTGGGTGAGAAACCAACTTGCTGCCCTAACTAACTCACCTACCATCTTTATTAGCAAAATTTAAGAACATCTACAGAATAGGGAAATCACACTTGAAATGCCATGAAAAGGGGTTGGAAAGAAGTGGGGAAATAGGAAGAGGGGATTTCCCAAGGAAAATCCAATTTGAATGGTGATCTTCACACGCTTTTCCATCAAATCTCTGCCAGTTATCTCATTGAGGCTCCCATTGATTGATATGAGCACTCCACTTCTCTGACAATCTTTAATGCATTGGGTATGCGGGGAAACACACATTTGACAAAAAGGAATTCTTTGTTTGCCATCATTAACTGCCCGCCACATCATTGATAAGTCTGTTAGCCAACAACAACATCGAATGGCGAGGTTCGAAAGGAATCCCAACACATCCACCCGTCGAAAGGACTTGAGTTCCAAGACTTCCAGGTGCGGAACGCTGAATGCCAGCTACCACGTAATGCACGCTCACCCAACCAGGATACCAAAAGGATCCCTCAATGCTGAAAATCATGCTTGTAGGAGGGTCCTTGTCGTGTATTCTACCATGTCATGATGCAAGGTGCATCTAACATAGACAGGGAGACCTCATTGAGCCAGGAAGATGAAGATTTCAGATCCGATGTCTTAGAGTGTCGATTGTGCAATAACCCTTCCATTTGCTCACTCATTGCTTCCAAAGCCTTCCTTTCTTGGAATCCTTGTCTCCCGTGTTGGCAACTGGGCCTTCTATGGTTTGGATCTCGGGACTCGGCCGATCTAGAACCCTTGGGGAATCCTCTTCCCATATTTTCTCAGAGATGCCTATTTTACAACGAAATAACCATCTTTTGGAATTTGCACCGGTTCTTCTCCTGCTACGATACCCAAACAATTTTGCTAGTCCTCCAAAGTTGGTACCCATTAGCACTTGCAGAGACTAGACATATGTTAATATCATGATCGTTTTTAAAATGCTTTATTTCTTTACCATACTTAAGATTTTAGGCTTCTCGTTGTCTTATGCCCTCGCATACTCTCTAAAGGAGAAATATGCCATGCAGGAAGGAACACAAGACCCAAAAGCTTAAGAAAGTGAAGCAATCTCTGATAAAAGACAAAAGAATGATATCTGAAAGCCATACCTTGAAATCAACACAACTATTTCTCACCAGTTGTAGGGGATAAACTTGCCAAATCTTGAGAACCTATAATTTCAAAACTTGTGAGTGCAAAATAAATAGTCTCAAACTTAGCAAACAACTACTTGCTCTTCATCGAAAACCAATAGTTCATTGCTCGAACCAATTTCTAGTGATGTGGCTTATAACACTGAGCTGTCCTTATGTGATTGACGAGACCCCTATTCAACATTTTCTCGTGTGACACATGAGATCAATAAATGCTAAGTACTTTTAGATGTGATAGCCATTTAAATTCAAAATACCAACCAACTTGTTGTTAATGACACAAGACACAACTCGAGGAGGGATATTGCATCTTGGTAGATGGTCAAAGGCGAAAAACCACTACTAGCAGTCACCCAAAAAAATACAATGGAACTACCAGCGCAACGTCTACAAGCCACCACTTAACTTACTAGGACTGAGGTTGCACATGTGCTTGTAATAGTGACAACATATCCTACACTTTCTATCTTTTAGAGCTAAAACCACCAACTAGACACTCCTGAAAGCATGCCTGTAACATCCTTGCTTGAGCCAAACAGACCAACTCGATCGGTGAGATCCTGCCTTACACACAAAACCAGGACAAAAGGGGATACTAGAGGGCACTGAGATGGTGAAACCACTCCTTCAACAGGGCAAACACCCAAGAAACCAGCAAGAAGTGAAACTGTACCACCAAGCCAAAGAACCCAAAAGGAAGACCTACCTTCCCCACAGTGGAATCTACTTTGCACCATGAGTTATAACGATCAACTAGTGGCCAAAACCTAGAGTACCAAGTCCATTTTGTCAGAAGAATGTTTGCTTGTTTTGCACACGAAGAGGGTGGAGTTGAAATAGCTCCGCCCTACGAAAAATGACCAAAAGAAACAACAAAAATAGAAAACATGACAAAAGAAAAGCTGAGCAATTGCCAAAACAACGCCCAAAAGCGGCAAAGGAAACAAGACAACCCAAAAAGAAAGAGGAAAGGACAAACCACATGATAACCAAAGGGAAAGAAGAAGAAAAGAGAAGAAAAACACCAACTTGGGGCACTAGAATGCAGAAATGTTGCAGCGTCAGGACTCATCCTCATCCAAACACGAACCAGAAAATAGCTCGACCCAAAAAGACATTTTGCAAACCTGCGAAATGTTTAGTTGCAGGTGAGGTGGCAACCCAAAACGATTATTTTTTCTTGCTGAGCAAAATTGTGATTATCGAACAAAGTGACAATTAATTCCTTCAAGCGTCTTAATTAACCTATCGATTATGGTAATTAAAATGGTGCATTAATTGTACTTGTCCTTTTATAAACTTTCCCACGTGTTCAACTCAAGACCACAAAAACCTTTTCCCATCGCCAAAGACATGCGGGAACAAGCTTCTTTCTGATCCAAAAGTTGTTTGCTTGAAGACCGTGGATCTTTACTTTCTTCTCCCACACAAGAGGGTCCAACATCCTAGACAGGGATGTGGGAATCTAAACATCGAAAACTGAAACAAAACAAAAGGCTTACCTCAAACTAGGCAAGGCAAAAAGGTAAGAAAGGGTACCCAACTTTTTGCTCACAAAACACAAGGATGGGTATGTAGGGCATAACAAATGGCAACTCAATTGGGCAAAATGCCTTGCATTTAAGACCTTCAGAATTTAGCTTTTGAAATCACCAATGCCTTATTAGTGCAAAACAAATCCTTTTAAGAATGAACTCCGGATCCGAACATCCTAACTTATCAGAACCATGAACTTTATTGATGTCCACCAATGAAGTGTGTGCTTTGAAAGGGGGTATATCATGTAATTCCTGAAGAAAATAGAGAAACCAAGCTCACTCAAGACTTCCTTTGTTTTTCTTTTATTAGATATCGTGCATTGTTTGCGAATTGGCAATCTTTGCCCTCAATCATTTTTTATTGTGCTTCTAAGGCCTGGGAAGTGGTACTTCTTTCCCTGGATAGAAAATTTAATTTGTTCATGTAGTGGTACTTATTTCTCCATCCCATCCTTGTATGTTTTCTATTCTAGGAGAAAAAAGACACCTGCTTCTCGAGATATCACTTGGCATTAAATTTTGATCAAGTTTGAGCCGAGTCAATCTATTCATTCCCTTCTTATCGTGATTCTTCTCCTCCCTTTTTCTTGCCAACTTAGTTGATCATTTTAATTAGCTTGAGATAGGAGAAGAATTGTACGAATTCAGTGAAGGTTGGTCATTTCCTGAGTTCATACTTATAGTTTTCAACTTACAACAATAGGGAAAGAGGGGATTCACAAGATGGGCAAAGGAGTATCTGAATACCACGAGGCAAATTCCATAAGTTACATAGTGTCATGCGAAGCATACCCGCCTACTTGGAGGAACAGAAAACAAAATCTCGAAATGGAAAAGAACCCAAAACTAAAACGAGAAACAAAGACCCGACCAAACTATATACAAGGGCCAATGAAGAAAAAGGCAAAGAAGCAAAAATGATTTTATAGGGTGAATCAGAAGGTGCAATAGAGCAATATTTACAAGCAATTATACATATGGTACAACAATAGGGGAATGGACACCCTTATCTCGTCAAACTATTCGAAGTAATGTTTGAGAAATTGTCCATTGGCAGGCAACGAAACATATTCTCGAGTTAGCGAATTGAATGCACATTTGTTAGAAAACTGCATAGTTAACTAATTTTGAAATTGAAATTTCTGTAATGTACATTTGTTTCATTAATTTTTTCCTATATGGACTACAAAGTAACCAACATAGATGCAACTTGTCCAAGGAAAAATTTACAAAACCATATAAACAAAATAGTAGAACATGTATTAATGAAATTGCATACATATCTGCAACTCATAAACATTATTGGCTCCAATCTCATTGAAATGGTCTACATCTTTAAGGCAGTGCACTTTTCATGCTAGATAGCCAACTTGTGGATTAATGAAACATCTAAAATCCAAAATTGGCATCATTGAGCTATTTGCCTTAAATTTATGGAGATAAAGAAACACTTAAACAACCTAATCTTAATTTATAGCATATTTAACCAGGATTGTAGCTGAGAACTAAAGTGCAAACATGCTTTAATGCTCAAGATTCTTGAACTTGTTTTTAATAACACCCATAATTCTCATTTTTTGTTGGAAGCTAGAATGGACAACATAGTCTTTTAGTTTTATGTCATTAATTCTAAATTTTTAAATTTTTTATAACTTTAATGATCAAAATTTTTTTTCCTTTATAAAGGTTTCTATACAAATCTATTGACACGATCTACCTATTACCTCTTATGGAAGCATAAGCACTACTTCATATGGAAGCGCATGCAATGGTTTAAAACTCCTAAGCTAAGAACTAGTTACAGGAGTATCCATTCTACCAAATTTAAGTGTATCACAAAGCCAGTCTCACCACTCCTCCCTTACAGTTTGGAGTCCATCCTCATTACCCATCCCTTACAATTTCAAAGATCCTACCAAAGCTAACTATTGTGGGGCTTTATTGTGAGATCGTTAAATAAGCTCATTTTCCCTTGATAGAGGTTTCTATACAAATCTATTAACAGGAGCTACCTGTTGATTTTTTCCCCCTTATAGAGGATTTGTTAATGTTTTTGAGATCTGCTGCAAATGTAGTAGTACTATCCTTGTATTTGGTGTGTACTTTCCAAATAGCAGCCATTTCTCTAATATAGGATGAAGTATGGATAGACATGTCTCTTCACGGGACATGTCTATTCATTAGAATGTAAATAATATAATAAATATCTCATATATTTAATATATTAATATATATATTATATCTCACACTTATATACATAATGTATAGATATAATATATATTTTCACTATAGTTTATCAAACTAAAGCTACCAATTATTAACTCCCTCTTAGCTTAGAGAGGATAAACAAGATTCATACATAGTATGAATAACATATTAACTCAATGTAAATAATGGTTTCTAGAATGTCAACTCATATGACATTTGATCGATGCTACAAACGTCAACACTCCCTCTTAGCTTAGGGAAGATAAATGATACAATCATATTAAATATCTTGTGATGACATAACATCTAACATATAATACCTAGTTGTACATATCGCCTAACATGTGATATGAGGAATCACCTATCACGTGATACTTAGTTTTACATATCACCTAACTCGTGATATGAGGAATCACCTAAAACGTGATACCTAGTTTTACATATCACCTAACACATGATATGAGGAATCACCTAACATGTGATACCTAGTGTTGGTTCCCAAAACCGTAGATTGGAATCCTATGAGTCTTACCAACTCGATGCTGGGATATACAACTGGTTATGGCCAACTTGACGGGATCTATCGATGCAATCCAAATCACCTGCACTTTTGGCTCTGCAAGGCCAAGGTGGGTGTACCTAATCCTGAACAAAACACTTGAGTCCAAGATACTTATAGCAGATCGATTAGAATGCGAATGTATTGAAAGTTTCCCAAAAAGCAAGGATTATAGAAAACTTCAAACTTGCAATTTATGAATTAAGAATAATAAATGAATATATGAATGTTTTCAAAATAAGAATAAGTATAGATTAATGCAGCAAATGAATATAGTAATTCTTCAAAGGAAACATATGAAATAATTGCCAGCGTATGGATTGCAAATTATGAAAAATATAAAGACCAGTGTTGAAGGGTGATAGAGTCAATATTATTTGTTTAAAACGTACAACTTTATAAAATTCTACGCACATAAATTATAAACAATTTAGTAATCTTGACGCAACAAATCAAATATATGGACACAAGTTTAAAATAGTCTAGAATGTATTTTAACTCCTGCGGTTTGGAGACAAACTAGACATAGATTTAGAAACAATTAAATATTTCTCAATATCTATGATGTTCTATTTTAAAATGCTTGTATGACTGATCAAGAGCACGACCCAAGGGATTTTTTGTCTAGTGAGCAATACAATGTACATGTGGATCTCTCAAAGGTTAAAGTAGAGTCATATGCTAAGGATTGCATTGATGAGGAAGACTTGGTAACTATTTCTCATAAGGATGATGTATTTGATACAAGTATAAAGTATGAGCACCATACCAAGGTAAGTATCCCTGAAGACTCTACGATAACATTTGTTAATAATATGCTTAAGGAATTGCTTTTAAGTTTTCATCATCCTTCTTTTGAGGATTTTTCTTCTATGTATACTAATCAAATCAATGAAGTAAGAGATCAGATTTTTGGATTAAATGATGATAAAAAAATTAATTCTTCTCAAATGATACTATTGGTAAGGCGAATGCAAATTTTAATCTTGAACAAGACATGCACATGTCATGTGATGATTGTTTTTTATTTTCTAACAAATCAGATTTTACTAGGGAACAACATGATGCATCTACTTCAGCAAGTTTTAAAGTCTTACATGATTAGAATTAGGTGTTCGATAGAGGAAAGAATCAGTTTTCACTTTTTTGAGGGCTGGGGGGCCACCCAATTTCACTGTGCATCATGCTCAACATGGGTGCTCGGTCTGTACTTCCAGAGATAGTTGGAATCTCATTATGCCTGCAAGAGGCATATCTCCCTAATAAGAGCCACTGATGGAGCCTAAATTTTTAAAATTAGAGCCTCCATTTTCTACTACCCATCTCTAATATAATAATGTTAGAAGATCATATATCATGATTCGAGGGTTATGATTTACCATATTTTATTGATTCATGCCAATTCAAAATCATATTTTTTACAAAAATTATAGGTTGGATGTTATTAATCTTATATATAATTTCAAAGCTTCCATTTGGCAATCAATGGCAACAATGATGGCTAGGCTCAAAAGGAGGAAAACAATTGGATACATTAGGGTTTACAAAGACAACAACAACATTTCTGACAGTATTGTTTAAGCCTGGGCCTAGTTATCAATGGGATGTGTTTTTCTAAAAGCATTAATGATAAAAAACATTTGTAAGAGCCATATTCAGAATACCCAGGATATTTTCAATGCTAGCATCAAAATTAGAATATGTACCCACACGAAACAAAGGATAATCTACAATAGTATAGAGATATGTATGGATTGATCTAATCCAAATTGCACATGATTAATGTCGGCAGTAGGAGCAAATTTAATCTTGGAAGAAGAGATAAAGCAAACAAAGATAATTTTCAATGTTGAGAGATATTTGATGATAGTTCGAGGGCAATAGAGGATTACTATCAGAAATGATATACAACAATATGTGACAAACTTATTTCACAAAGAAAGAAGTAACTTCTAGATTTCAAGTGCTGGAGATATTTCTGGAGAGGATATATGCGACTTTTGAGTCTTTCCTTATCCTTGGCATGTGAGATGCACGACAGAGCCATATGTGGAATTGCTCAGAGACCATTCATATTATTAAGACCCAAACTCGATACCTCATCAAATGATTTCAACAGTTCCCTTGTTTTTTTATTCTTCAATCCTAATGGCGATGATGGATATTCACCTGAACATGGAATTTATATTTCTTAAAATTCACATCTAACATTATTTCATACTTGTTGCAGGAGGAGTGGAATGACGGAGATGGAGTTTAATTGCACACATGCATTGATCCTTGATATGCCAGAGATGGTGAATATGTGTTTGGAGGAGGGATCGCATGTAATGAATCGTGAAGCCACCAAAGACCACTCGCAAGACACAAGTGTAGAAGGATTTAAGCCCAATGATTAACGGAGAGATCCAAGCGTCCAAGTCTCTATGCATTCCACCAGAAAATCTTCACTTTAGAGATTTCATTTTCTCGGACTATAGTCTTGGCTGGAGTTTGAGGACAATACAAGCCCGATAAAATACAAGGCCTAAAAATTATTAAACCATCGATTGTTTTAGTTAGGATTTTGTTTTTTATTGGTGGTTATTTCTTATAAACGTGTGTGATGTTTAATGAACACTTTTCAAAATTTATAAGTATAGGAGATGTAAATCAAGGGGACAATATAGATATACTCTTCCTAATTTTTGTATAATATGATGCACTTATGATGTATTATATTCTTTGATTGGCAAAGAAATGAATTCTTGAACAAAGCCTTTGAATTGACTTATTGGGTGAATTTTTTGTGATCCAAATAAATTCGCAATAGATGGATCATTTGTAAAGAGTGTCTTTATTGTGATTTTATTTTTTGGCATAATAATTTATTTGAAATTTCGGAGTTGAAATATTGTTAAGTTGTGTCCTTTATAAATATTTAATTTAATTTCTATAAACATTTTAAAATTCGGATAAGTGGACTGGGTCATTAATGCATTTAAAACTTGATAAACATAGATATTGTGAAATATTTAATTGTTTCTGTATTTATGTCTAGTTTGTCTCCATATCACAGGAGTTAAAGTGCATCCTAGACTAGTTTAAAATTGTGTTCATACAATTGATCCGTTGCGTCTGAAGTGTTAAAACTATTTATAGTTTAAGTACATTGAACTTTAAAAGTTGTACATTTCAACTTAAAATATTGACACTGTTTGCCCATTTAATTAAGCACTGGTCTTTATATTACTCTTGATTCATAATCCATACGTTGGCAACTGTTTCATTTCTTTCCTTTGAAGAATTAATATATTCATTTGTTGCATTAATCTATAATTATTCTTTGTTTAAAACATTTTTACATTTATTTATTAATTCATAATTTTCAATTTTAAAATTTTTCTATAATACATTCACGTTCTAATTAATCTTTTATAAGTGTCTTGGATTGTAATATCCCTTCTTTGGGGACATTAGAATTATTAAGAAGGAATGAATTGACAATATTAAATTTGACTATGTAAGCTGGAGATCTATTATTAAGGGTCAAATTAATATTCCATGTGGTCAGAAGAGGACAAGGAGGAATAAGACGATTTATTAGAGAGAAGTTGAAGAGTCACAAGGAATAGGACGAAGGCCAGAGGGGAGTCAAAGAGTCTCAGTTTGTGTATTAAAAGGGGAGAAAGACTCATGTTGGGCATGCTTGATTTTATTATTCAGTTCAGTTTCCTCTTTTGTAAGTCTTAGAAAGCTTCAGTTTTCAGCTAGTTGGAGGACGTAGCCCCTTGTGCTAGCAAACAATGGATGCAAACCCATTGTCTCGGGAAACATCATTTCAGGTGTTTCAGTAGCGCTTACAGGTTCTTATTCTAGTATTCCAATTTGACTGTTAATCTGTATTTAGGATTGGATTCGTAGAGCTTGTTATTGTATTGCTATTGTATGATATAGTAACGTAATTTAGGGAGTATAAGAGTTGTTGGTTTTACCTTATTAGTTTGTAATTCATGGTTTTATGTTTGACTTCTTGGATGCTATTGTGAAATAACAGGTTATATTCATCTAAAGAATCTTCTAGTCTTATTATAGCATTGTACTCCATTTTTGCTTACATCTGAGTTTGGATGTTGTATCTGAGAAAAGTGATTTAATTGGAATTTCTACTGGTTTTTCGAATGTGCTTGAAATTATTTGCAAGGTTTTATTTCTGAGTGTATTGTTGAAGGGAAAAATCAGCAAATATCTTATTCAGGATATTACAATGTTATCAGAGCTGGTTCTCCTGCCAGCCTATGAAGTTATATCAGAACCGTGTTTTCTGCTAGCCTATGTGGTTATTGGAAATCGATGGTAAATCTTTATCAAAATTTATCAAAGGAAAATTCTAAAGATATTCATGATGTTATGCGACACATTAAGTGAGCATTAATTACAGGACTGATGGAATTGGTCTTTCTACATTGCAAGTGGGAGTAAATGTTCAACTCATGGTGTTCAATCCTGTCAGTGAATGTGGCAAAGGAGAGGAGATTATTATTGTCAATCCAAAGATTTACAAGTTCTCTAGAAAAACAGAAGTTTTTACAAAAGGTTACTTATCATTTTCAGGAATTCAAGCTATTGTTCTCAAAGACCCTTATCTGTAAAAGTTGAAGCTCAAAATCTACAAGGAAGAAGTGCTTATTGAAGTCATAGAATCTATTGATATCTCCCAATCTTTTGGTTATGTCTTCATGTAGACAGCAGAGTTGCAGTGGGTGTGGCATTTTTGTCATCTGTATCAGCTCTCTGTAAAACCATATCATTGCAAGGATGGGAAGATTCAACAATTATTGTTTTAAAAAGCCATTCTCAAGATTCACTAGCAAAATCAAAATCAAACCAAGGTACAACACCACCCTCTGAACTCACAGAACATCAATATGAACTCCTAGGTCTTAGGAAGCGAAATACAGAACAGGGAGACACAGAATCAACTTCAGTGTTGGTATTAGACAAAAGCCACCTAGATCAGAACAAAAATCTAATTCAATCCCCACTCGAATTTCTTAGTGCCTGCTCTTCGAGAAGCTCTTATGGAATAGGACTTGGTCAATCTTAGTGGACTGATTTGGAGAGACGAGATGTGGGTGTTGGCAAAGCTTTGTCTTTCATTTATCCTTTAGCAAATAGATCATCGGAGTCTCAAAGTACCTCATATCTATCAGTATCACCTATTTCACAAGTAATAGGTCAAAGCTCAACCTCATGAGATAAGTATCTCACAATACCATGGTCCAAATGGAGGTCTTCTCTTACAAAGGAAGATATACACACAGAAGGGAGCTATGACAGTCAAGGGTCTGAATTACGGTAGGACATCCTAGGTTGCATAAAGGAAGGAGTAACACACACTCAAGCCCATGGTTGCTTCGAGCAAGTTTAGACAATACCCAGACATTGACCAACAACAGGTCACCAAAATATGAAGTGCTCTGATCTCAGGCTCTCGTAATACATTCTGCAGTGGGACTAGAAGGCTTTAAGCAAAAAACGTAGAGTGGAGATCATCGAGAATCGTGAATTTTTTGTGGACACTGCTAAACTCGGGCGACAAAAAAGAGCTGTTAAAACCTCCAGTAGTAACAACTAAGCGTTATGCTTGACCAAAGAGCTTCTCAAAATTTGAACCTATTGTCGTGCATTTTGTCACCACAAAATGTAGGTAATAGTACGAAACTTTTTCAAACTTAGTTTCACATTTCTCTGAGTTTAGTTCGTTATTTAATTGGTTAGTATTAATCAACCAATCACTACCAATTGATATAATGAATCCTTTTACTGAAGGCCTCATGAAGTCTTTTCCATTTTTCTTTCTATTGAGCCTTTGCTTGATTTTTGAAGCCTTCACAGTCCGTTCTTTGTTTTTGAGTTTGCTTTTGCTTGTTTTTAATCCTTTGGATTTGCTCATGTCATGCCTTTCGATTTCCCCTTCAATTCGGTCTAACCTAGAGGTCAATCGAAGTTGTCAATCAAGAGTTGTGCCCGTTTTAGTGCCTCAAAAGTGGATATTTTAGGTGCAACAACACGAATTAAAAAAATGATGTTATATTTTCATTTTGACACTCACTTTTTCAAAAATATAACATTTTACTCACTTTTTGTTATGTTTTTAAGTTACTTTTACTTTAAATTTATAACTTAAAGTGACTATAGTGCATTTTATTTTATAATTTTAAGTTGAGTTACTTTTTAATTTTTCACTTAAAGTGACTATATAACTATATAGTTACATTTTTAATTTTTGATTTTAAAATCAAATACTTATTTAAATGTCACTTTAACATAATGTTTATGTATTATATTGAATAATATGATGCATAAATGTTATTTTTGACCCATATTGATGACATTTTTATAAATTTAAGTGAAATACATAACTTAAATACCTCAAAGTGGACTTTTTATGTGCAAATGCATATAAAAATTTAAGAAAAGTGGAAAGTTTTCATGTTATTGCATATAAAAACTCATTTTGAGGATACTTTTCATGCTATTACATCAAAAACTTGTGAAAGTGGACCTTTTTGATGCAATGACACGAAAAGTAGAGTTTTTGTGCTTATGCATAAAAAATGTGAGACTTGTTTTAAAACATGTGAGTGGCCTCAAAAGGTCCGATTTTGCCTATCAACACATTTTAAAATATGCAATGCACTTCAAAAAGTGAGATTATGCATAAAGACATATTTTAAAACATGCAATAGACTCCAAAAGGTCCAATTTTACATGAATACATGTTTTAAACTATGCAATGACCATGAAAATGTCCTATTTTGAGAAGAAAATGTATTCTTGCTCCCCAAGAATCCGATTTTGGCCATAACTCAAGATTTTCTTCATGGATTTGAACGAAATCTTTTGATTCAAGGGGTTTTTGCTTGGTGATCATTTTGCTTCCATCAAAGATGAGTTTAATGTGCTGAAAACCATTTTTGGGAGTTCATATCTAGGACACGTTTTTGTGAAAACCTCCAAAATTCCTTCATTTTTGCTCATAACTTGAGTTTTTCTCAATGGATTTGCATGGGATTTGTTCCATTTGAAATGTTTTTACATGGCAATGAGTTTTCTTCTAAAATGGATTCATTTGCCTCAAAAACGTTTTTGAAACTTTCATGATGAATCACGTTTTTGCTTAAAATGTCCAGAAAATTGGGGTTTAAATCCACTTTTATGCATTTTGAAGCCACTTTTTTGCATTTGGATTCATGTATATCCATTTGGGAAAGTTGTTTTTGCATTCATAAGTCAAAAATGACTCAAAAACATACATTTTTTGGCCACATTTTTATAAAAACGGCCCATATTTTTGCACAAAAATTTCATGTTTTTGTTTAAAAAACTCAAAAAATTGCATTTCCAGCCCATACCTTTGATCAAGAGGGATTGTTTTTGAGTTTTAAATGCATGATATTGTCTTTAAAGACCACGTTTTTGGCCTTCTCAAGTCAAATTCGACCATTGAATGTCCATTACATGCATGTACGGAAAAAGTCAAAAGGTTGTTTGAAAATCCGGATTTAAAGGAGAATTGGTCTTAAATCTATAAAACTTGCTATTTTGGCTCTTTCTCCTTCATTTTTGGCACTTAATCTTCATGTAAGTGGAATCTTTCTAACTTGCTCATCAATTCATGCTCATCTTGTTATTTACATGCATATTATTGCTTGATGATTGCCATTTCTCCATATATATGCCATGAAAAGTGCATTTTGTCTTTAAAAATGATGAAAACTTTCATTTTCACACTTTTGGAATTTCCCCAAACTCCAAATTCGAAATTACATGTTAAAGTGCATTGCATCTTGACATGTTTGAGTCTTTTGCCAAAGGCATGTGCTTGTTTGTTTGCATTTCGGTTTTTTTTTTCCATTTTGGAAGAAATTGCAAGTTCTTTCCCAAGAATTTGAGCACGTTTCACTTCACTCCACTTTCCATTTCATATGAAAGCATCATCACATTCTACTTCTATTTTCCATGCCACAACACTTTACATCTCATCCGACAAATGCAATTACATGTTTTCCATCTCATTCGCCATCTGCATATGCATGTAATCCCATTTTCCACTTCCATTTTCACCCATCTCACTTTTTTCTTCCATTCGCATGACACGATAACACGAAATGTCTTACGTGTAATTGCATCTAAAAGGTCTGATTTTGATTAAAAGTCATTTTTTGAAAAGTCAAAAAGATGTCATGTGCATGTTTTCCATGTACTTTGACCTTACTTTTCCTCAAAGGCATCTATAAAGTTCATTTTCGCCTCTTCATATGCATTTGCGCCTCCATAAGCAAATACATGTGTCTGCATCTTTCCATGCTTTCCATCTCATCCTTTATCCCTTGTCACATGTTGCATTTACATGTAATCCATTTTTTCGTGCAATGACATCTTGAAAGCCCAAGTCACATTTTAAAATCAGCAATCTCCATTTGCACGCATTCCCATGCGCCAAGCACTTTACTTTAAAAAAAAAAAAAGAGAGTTAAAGGTGCTGATGGAAAGTTATTCCGAGTGTACATCCGAACATCGCCAAGAAGGTTTTCAACGTGTCAGAGACTCCAGTTTGTGCTGATCTACAAAGGAGAATTCATGACAACTTGAACAAGAAAAGTTTGATCACATCAAGTTTTCAAATAACAACGGACGATTCATCAAAGTCAGAGGTTACAGAAAGATGCAACACCATGGTTATAAAGGTGAATGTAGCGATACAAAATACAGGAACTCCCAATCCTGTGATCATCTGGGATTACATCATCAAGAACAATCCATAGAATTGTTTACTTCTCTTCTGTCTTCTATCTTCTTCTTTCATGTTTGTAGTTGGAGAGGATGCATTACATGTAGAAATGTAATTACATGTAATGCGAGTTACATGTACTTGAAAAGGTGTAATGCGAGTTGCATGTGCAGTTGCATGTAACCCTTTATTTTCTTCTGTAGTTAGATTAGGTCAAAGTTGGTTGAGTTGCTTCCACTTTTTCCTCCACCTTTTTCTCAACTCCTGTGCCTATATAAAGGAGTTCCTCCTCATTGTAAAAATCATCTTTTGTTGTATGCAAGAAAGCTCTACCACATTTGTGCAAGCATAACTTTGATTGTGTAGTACGAATTTGGGAGAAAAATGAATAAAAGAAGCAATTGGATTTGAAGCTTGGACTGGAAGCAATTGTGATAGAGAAAATTAGAAGCTTTGACTGTAATTTGTGCCTATTTTTTTGATTCATGTTATTATTGTGTGTTCAATAAAAGAGCATGGAAAAGAGTTAAGAAACAATTGAAGCCCAAGCTTTGACCAGGAGCAATTGTGGAAGTGTATAGCTAGAAGCTTTGTCTGTAGCTTATATTTTCTTCTTAATTCACAAAATAGTAGTATTATTATTTTTAGGAGTCTTTGAGCCCTAATTGTAAAGTTTTTCCATATACAAGGATGACCGAACTTAGAGCCAAACCAGTACAGTTTTAGCTAACCTTTGAGTTAGTGAAGGTTTATTGGTATCACTGTTTCTAGCTCTTGATAGAAGTGTAGTAAGAGATTTACCTTGCCCATTACTCGCTCCATGAGTAAGTGGATCCTTTCTTGAAAGTTAAGAAGAAAGGTGTCATGTCCCCACTCTAGCTCAGTCTAGCAGAGACATGTGAGTCAGCTTATTATGGGGTCTTGTAGGCTGACAGGGTTGGATAGAGACCTACTATGGTTATTCAGTGTTGGGGACTTGGTGTTCTGGCGGTTATTGATCAATTGGGAGATGTTCCTTGTTTTTAGGAGACAGTTCCTATATTTATGGGGTTCATTCCTACTTTTTAGGAGGTATGATCATGCTTAGGGTTGCGTTTCCATGAGTTTACTCTTTGGGTTCAGTTTCAGAGGGATAGAGCTTGTTTCCTAAAATTTAGGAGCATCCCTACATTTTAGGAATGAGACTGCCAGTGGATCTTTGATTTCCGACTTCAGTCACAGACAAGTGACAAGATGATTTTATAGTTTGTGATGTCAGTTGGGCATTTTGTAGCTATTTGGGTTATATTTTTAATATTTCCTAAGTTAGCATTTAATAATTAAATAAGGTTAAGTTAATAGCCATTTTGGAGTAATAAGGGGAATTTTGACCTCATCTGGATGCGTACCCCTTGGTGTGATAGCTCGTTGGAAAGGTCTTGAACTTTTCTAAATCTTTCTCTTTGGTCTCAGGGCGATTCAGTGAACGGATTTATGTCTATGGAGAAAAAGGGTCATTTTTAGTAACATTGCCACTTTAAAATAAGACTTAAATCACTTTTGTAACCCAACGCCTTTTGGAGTCACTTTAGGGTTCGATTTGCTTTGGAAGGGGTTATAAGGAGATGGAGGCGCCATTCCTCATTCATATTATGCATTTTAAACTTGTTTACAAATTTGCTCTGCTTGGGCAATTTTATTCTGGGACGCAAACCCCAGGGTATTTACTGGCTGGGATGTAACCCTCAACAGTATTTGGTCTTGGAATTTTCAGTGGTATCAGCTGTTATCAGGGAAGGAGGACACCATTTCAGCTTGGGTTTGCAGTATTGTTTAGCTGGGCACGATTATTGGTACATGGGAAAGTGAGCCTTGCAGTAGTAGCCACCATTTGCAACACTTTGAAATATAGAGAGTCAGATAATCAGTAGCAGACGTTTGCATGTTCACAGTCCTTTTCCATCAGCCAGTTTGGCGTCATTGTTAGGGAAAATGTACGGGATCCTTTATTTGGCTCTATAATTCAGAGATCTGCCTAGTACGATTTGTATCAACTCTGACTTTACTGCATATTGTTATTTATTTTCAGACTCTTTTCTTGCCATTTGCTACTTCTCATTTCTATGTTGAATAATCATCAAAAACACAAAAACAAACAAACTCTTCTGCATTTCCATCTAGTTCTACAAGAAAACATTAATAAACAGGAAAAAACAAAATAAAATAAATCTACAACAGATTTGCAGCAGAGATATATCAGGGATCTTTTAGTGGTATCAGAGCTTACATCCTGCTAGCCTGTAGGGTTTGTGAGAAATTGTTACAACAGTTTTTGGCATCTGGGCATTGGATAAAAAGTTTTGATAATTCATTTCACCATCTGGGTACTGGCTAAAAAGTTTTGATAATTCATATTGGCATCTGGGTATTCGATAAAAAGTTTTGATAATTCATTTCAGCATCTGGGTACTGGCTAAAAAGTTTTGATAATTCATATTGGCATCTGGGTAGTCACTAGTTGGTGGATTGAATACAAATCTATGCATCCTGGTGGAGAAATACACAGGTTCTACGAGTGCAGGAGAAACCAGTGGCAAGCAGAGGCCACCAGAGACACACAGATACCAACTATGGGTGAGGCACAGGGTGCTGCTGGCGACGGCATGCCTACAGAGGCAGAAGAAAGAGAGATGGTGCGGACCCTATTCACTACTCAGCCCAGGATTGCTCAGGCATTAGACAGATTACAAGATACCTTGGAGCGTTTGGAGATGGGTGGACACAGAGGCAGGCAAGGTAGATCAGTTTCAGTGGCTGGTAGTCAGCGCAGCCATCAGTCCCATTCTTCAGTTGGGAGCTCCCTTCATTCCAGTAGGAGGCATCGTCATCATACACTGACTACAAATAGGCCATTGCTTCCCCAATTCATACCAAATGAACGGCCAGCACAGGTGGAACCACCAGAAGTGGGGTTTCAGGAGTCAGTTTTGGTAGCCACAGCTGAGTGGAGAGCTCTACCTCCTGAGGTTAGGGACATCTTCCCTCTTCCCCAGTATTGTGCACAGCGTAGAGATACAAATAGGTTCAGGGGAGATCGTGGTAATAGACTACGACAATAGCAGCAGAATTATGACCTCAACAGAGCTACTGGGAAGATTACATTGGCCCCATATAATGGCTTAGGAGACACTAGCACAAGAGCTTGGGTCCACAAGCTAGACATATATCTTTCATTAAGGCCCATGCCTGAGCGTGAGGCTATTCAATTTGCTGTGTTGCATTTAGAGGGGATTGCCTATGATTGGTGGCACCATGGATTGGTCACCCAGGATCATGCCTTAGTTCACTCCTATGCTGTGTTCACCGAGCGACTCATTGCACAGTTTGACCGTAAGGATACAAAACTTTATTACAGAGAGTTGACTCACCTTAAACAAATTGGTCATGCAGAAGCCTATATTAATGAGTTCCAGGATATTGCTATTATGGTACCTGATATGCCCCAGAAACGCAGTGTGATGTTGTTCATTGAGGGTTTGCAAGATAGGTTAAAGGGGTTGGTACGTGCTTTCCAACCAGCTACTCTTAAGGAGGCTATTGATGTGACATTGAGACTGGATACTGTTCCCACTTCTTATCAGGCAGATAAGAAACCATTTAGAGATTCACGGCCTGCACAAAAGGCCAATACGTCACAGAACAAAGGAGGGACCTCATCTAAAACTCCTTGGATGAATCAGGAGACGAATGAATTGAGGAGGAAAAAGTTGTGTTTTTCTTGCAAAGAACCATGGGAACCAGGACACCGTTGTATGGGTAAAGGAAAGGTTCATTTGATTGAGGTGACTTTTGAGTTAGGGGATGAGGAGGTTCCTGATACTGATATTGAGGATAATACAGAGGATGTTGAGCAGTTTCAGACACAGTTGGAGTTAGACACCCTTGAGCCTGTGGCATCAGCTAAAGTAGCTATGGCTACCCTCTCCAGTTATCCTAAGTTTCATGCCTTTTGGTTGAAAGGTACACTTAAGGGTAAGCAGATCACCAGTTTGGTAGACACAGGTGCTACGCATAACTTTATTGATCAGAAATTAGTTTGAGAGGCGTGGCTTACAGTACGAGGAGTTTGGTGGTTTTGGAGTGAAGGTGGCTAATGGTGCTATCTTGGGTTGTACCAAGCGGATTCCACAACTTAGTATTTAGATGGGAGATTATACTTTGACTGATGACTTCTATGTGCTTCCCATAGAAGATTATGATGTGGTTTTGGGCATGCAGTGGTTACAAGGTATTGGGCGTTACATTATTGATCACCACCGTATGTAATTAGAGTTTCTTTCTAGTGGGCAGAAGGTGATTTTGAGGGCAGCATCAGATGGTGGACCTAGAGAGGTGACTTCTCGCAGGATGGAGACCATCCTTAGGCATAATGATGTGCTTTTGGGCTACACACTGTTTGGTTAAATCCAAAACACCCATATCTCAGGATGATCGTGTATTTCATGTGGACATTCAGTCAGTGATGGGTTGTCATGGTAGAGTGTTTGGTGATATACCTCCTGGAGTACCACCAGATAGAGGGTTTGAGCATGGTATAGAGTTGGAGGATGGAGCGAAGCCAGTGATTACTACCCCATACCGTCATCCTAGAGCCTATAAGGATGAAATTGAGAAGACTATTCATGAGCTATTGGACATGGGTTTCATTCGGCCTAGTTCCAGCCCCTTTGCTTCTTCTATAGTGCTGGTTAAGAAGAAGGATGGGACTCTACGGATGTGTGTAGACTATAGAGCTTTGAACAAGAAGACAATAAAAAATAGATATCCCATTCCGCGCATTGATGAGTTGTTAGATGAGTTACATGGGGCTGTCTACTTTTCTAAGATTGATCTTCGTTCAGGCTATCATCAGATATGGGTATGGGCAGAGGATGTACACAAGACTGCCTTCCGTTGTCACTACGGGCACTATGAGTTTCTGGTAATGCCTTTTGGCCTTACCAATGCACCAACGACTTTCCAGTCTTGTATGAATCATATCTTCAACAAGCTGTTGAGGAAATCGGTTCTAGTATTTTTTGACGACATATTGATTTACAGCAGTACTTGGGAGGACCATCTCAGACATCTCGAGGAGGTACTTAGCATAATGGAGAGTCAGTCTCTATTTGCTAAGCTCTCCAAATGTGAGTTTGGATTGAGGGAGGTGTTATATTTGGGTCATGTGATCAGTGCTGAGGGGGTGAAGGTGCATGAAGAGAAGATTCAGACGATTCAGAATTGGCCTATTCCTCGGAACATTATTGAGTTACGAGGATTCCTTCGATTGTGTGCTTATTATAGAAGATTTGTGAAGGGTTTCTCACAGTTAGCAGCACCTTTGACAGATCTCACTAAGAAAGGGGCTTTCAGATGGACAGAACAAGCACAGGGGGTCTTTGATAGACTCAAGGAGGTTATGAGTATTTGCCCCGTTTTGGCACTACCTGATTTCTTGCAGCCATTTGTCCTCGAGTGTGATGCTTCAGGTTTGGGTATAGGAGTAGTGTTGATGCAGAATAGACACCCCATTGCCTATGAGAGTAGGAAGCTGCAAAACAATGAAAAGTTGTACTCTACCTATGATAAGGAAATGTTGGCTATTATGCATGCGTTAGCTAAGTTTAGACAGTATCTTGTTGGCAGAAAATTTGTGGTGAGAACAGACCATAACAGTCTGAAGTATTTCCTAAATCAAACAGAGTTCAATGATCGACAACAAAAATGGGTTAGCAAAATTCAGGCTTATGACTTTGACATCGAATTCATAAAGGGGAAGAATAATACTGTGGCTGATGCACTCTCTAGGAAACCTTCATTGGCTGCCCTATGTTCATTGAGCGAGATTTCAGCGGATTGGAAGGCTCAACTTTTAGTTGAGTACTCCAAGGATCAATATGCTTGTGAGATCTTGGAAGGGTTGATAGTGGATGACAGATACAGTGTGGTAGATGATATTATCTACTACAAAGGCAGGGTTTACCTTGTTCCAGGTTCTCAGTTGAAGAAACAAATTTTGCATGCTCTCCATGATACTCCTACAGTAGGACACCCAGGATATGGTAAGACTTACAGGGAGGTTCGTGAGAGATTCTCTTGGAAGGGTCTCAAAGATGATGTTTTACGCCATGTCCGTGAGTGTATGACTTGTCAGTAGAACAAGTCGGAGCATACCTACCCAGCAGGATTATTGCAGCCATTACCTATATCGGAACAGAAGTGGATGGGGATCTCAATGGATTTCATTACAGGTCTTCCTAGGGTTCAGGGGAAAGATTGCATTTACGTTGTTGTGGATAGGCTAACAAAGTATGCCCACTTCTTTCCGATTGCGTTAGATTTTATAGCATCTCAGGTGGCTGAGTTATTCTTCAAAGAGGTGTTTAGACTTCATGGTCTTCCCAAGACCATTGTGAGTGATAGGGACAGCAGATTCATGAGTTCTTTCTGGCAGGAACTTTTTAGGCTAGCAGGTACTTTGTTGACACCTAGTACTAGTTACCACCCTCAAACTGATGGGCAGACATAAATAGTCAACAAGTGGGTTGAGGGATATTTGCCTAACTATGTGTCAGGACAGCAAAAAGCATGGGTGCGTTGGTTGCATCTGGGCGAGTATTTTTATAATACTACGCATCATATGTCCATTGGCATGATGCCTCTCAGAGCTCTCTATGGATATGAGGCATTATCTTTCACTGATTTGGCATTTAGTGACAGTAGAGTACCCTTGGCTCAAGATTGGTTACAGGAAAACTAGGATGTCATGAGATCTCTTAGGGAGAATTTACAGCAGGCCCAGAATCAACAAAAGATGTACGCTGACAGGCACAGGATTGAGAGAGCATTTGAGGTGGATGATATGGTCTTTCTGTGCTTACAACCATATCGGCAGAGCACCCTAAAAAGGGGGGGAGCTGAGAAGCTCAAACCACGTTTTTATGGTCCATACAGGATACTCAAGCGAGTGGGAGAGGTTGCATATGAGGTTGAGTTACCACTTGGCAGCAGAGTTCATAATGTATTTCATGTATCTTGCCTGAAAAAGGCCCTTGGACAACATATTACGGTTTCACCCGAGTTACCTCCTATGGATGAGGAAGGTAAATTGATTTTGGTCCCTGATGATATTCTTGAGGTGAGGGAACGACGGCTGAGAAGCCAGGTGATTTGAGAGTATTTGGTTCGATGGAGAGATCTTCCCATAGAGGATGCCACCTGGGAGGGTGAGAGCATTTTACAGCATCCAGCATTACAGTTGCTTGTGGGCAAGCATCTCCGAGAGGGGAGGACTGTCATGTCCCCACTCTAGCTCAGTCTAGCAAAGACATGTGAGTCAGCTTATTATGGGGTCTTGTAGGCTGACAGGGTTGGATAGAGACCCAGTATGGTTATTCAGTGTTGGGGACTTGGTGTTCTGGCGGTTATTAATCAGTTGGGAGATGTTCCTTGTTTTTAGGAGACAGTTCCTATATTTATGGGGTTCATTCCTACTTTTTAGGAGGTATGATCATGCACAGGGTTGGGTTTCCATGAGTTTACTATTTGGGTTCAGTTTCAGAGGGATAGAGCTTGTTTCCTAAAATTTAGGAGCATCCCTAGATTTTAGGGATGAGACTGCCAGTGGATCCTTGATTTCCGACTTCAGTCACAGACAGGTGACAAGATGATTTTATGGTTTGTGATGTCAGTTGGGCATTTTGTAGCTATTTGGGTTATATTTTTAATATTTCCTAAGTTAGCGTTTAATAATTAAATAAGGTTAAGTTAATAGCCATTTTGGAGTAATAAGGGGAATTTCGACCTCATCTGGATGCGTACCCCTTGGTGTGATAGCTCGTTGGAAAGGTCTTGAACTTTTCTAAATCTTTCTCTTTGGTCTCAGGGTGATTCAGTTAACGAATTTATGTCTATGGAGAAAAAGGGTCATTTTTAGTAACATTGCCACTTTAAAATAAGACTTAAATCACTTTTGTAACCCAATGCCTTTTGGAGTCACTTTAGGGTTCGATTTTCTTTGGAAGGGGTTATAAGGAGATGGAGGCGCCATTCCTCATTCATATTATGCATTTTAAACTTGTTTACAAATTTGCTCTGCTTGGGCAATTTTATTCTGGGACGCAAACCCCAGGGTATTTACTGGCTGGGACGTAACTCTCAGCAGTATTTGGTCTTGGAATTTTCAGTGGTATCAGCTATTATCAGGGAAGGAGGACACCATTTCAGCTTGGGTCTGTAGTATTGTTTAGCTGGGCACGATTATTGGTACATGGGATAGTGAGCCTTGCAGCAGTAGCCGCCATTTGCAGCACTTTGAAATATAGAGAGTCAGATAATCAGCAGCAGATGTTTGCATGTTCACAGTCCTTTTCCATCAGCCAGTTTGGCGTCATTGTTAGGAAAAATGTACTGGATCCTTTATTTGGCTCTATAATTCAAAGATCTGCCTGGTACGATTTGTATCAACTCTGACTTTACTGCATATTGTTATTTATTTTCAAACTCTTTTCTTGCCATTTGCTACTTCTCATTTCTATGTTGAATAATCATCAAAAACACAAAAACAAACAAACTCTTCTGCATTTCCATCTAGTTCTACAAGAAAACATTAATAAACAGGAAAAAACAAAATAAAATAAATCTACAGCAGAGATCCATCAGGGATCTTTCAAAAGGATATTAGTAACACCCCGTTTATGAAATCTCTCGACTTCTTGCTTACCTTGAGTTGATCCAAGGAACGGTGACAAGGGGGAGCCTTCCCTTAAGGTAGGAGAGACTTTGTCTCACACGCTGTGGCTGGTCATCCTATTTTGCAACTGGATTTTTACCCTAAACTATCAGTTGCAAAATATCCACCCAACAGAACTGACATCAATCATTTCTAAAGGCATTTGCTTCACTTCGGGACTGAACGGATAGCCGCTAAGAATAGTGGATTAAAGACGTACTAAGAGACCAGATAACCACTTCACTCGAACATTGTTGTGGCTGGATATTGGCATAGTGGGGTGCGTGGATGAAATTGATGGCAGAACGGAGCGAGAGTTATTCTAGACAGTTGTCTTTTGTGGAAAGGTTGTGTCTTTTACGAAAAGGTTGTGAATATGTGTCTCCATTGAATGACTAATAGCTTTGTTTTATTCACATGATGCTAAGCGTAAGTCTAATCATGCCTTTAATGCAAGAAATCTGGAGATGAAATGTTGAATACCAATTGATATGAAGTGTTGGTTTAAGGTATTTGTTGGCAGTGAATTAATTGGAGCCTTAGTTTGGGTTGGCATTATTCAAAGCCGCTAAATCAAAGCATGATTATTTGGGCATCACACCAACTATAGTTGGCTCTACCTATCACGATTGGCAGCTCGTTATCCTCTGGTCCAAGTTAAACAACTACCAAATCCTAGTGTAGTCTTCAAAATGGTATTGAGGTTGAGTGTTCGCTTGGCAAAACATAGATTCATTCACGGTGATTTCAATGAGTTTAATATAATGATAGACGATGATGAAAAGGTCACTATGATTGACTTTCCACAGATGGGTTTTGTTTCTCATCGCAATGCATAGATGTATTTTGATCATGATGAGGATTGCATATTTAAATTTTTTGAAGAGAGGTTCAATAATTTGCCCGATGTTGAATCTGGCATTGTTGAAAAATCGGACGCTGACTTGAGGATGAAAGAAGACCCTGCTTCAAAGTTGAGAGGAAAAATGTTGGATCTTTGGATAAGGCACTTGAAGCAAGTGGGTTTACATATCGGACCCAGGATGAATTAGAAAGATTTGTGTTTGACAAGGCACATAATGATGACTAGACAAGTTATGATAATGAGGATGCTTTGGAAGAAGAAAATTCTTGCCACAAATCTGAGTTTACTAGGGATATTATTGGTAGTATTGATAATCTTTCCGTAGATGATAATGGAGATAATCAGATTCTGGATGCATAGTTGCAAGGCTTGATACAAAGTATGACGATAGGAACTAGCATACAACGAAATAAATTTTTCAATGACTCAGAAAGGTATGAGGCTAAACAAGGTTTTCACACAACGAAGAAAGAACTCAGTATCAGAAAGATAGTTCCAAAAAATATAAGGGATGCTAGAAGACAACGGCTGGAACTAGCTGTAAATCAAGCTCTTAAATGGCTAGGAAATGAAGACCTTGATTTTAAAAATGTCAGCATAATATTAAAAGATCAACACTTCAGTAAATATGGAAAATTGGGAAGGTCGTCTTACAACTATCAAGGAGCAAGTACAGTTCGGTGGCTCACAACCTCAAGTATGGAGGAAATTCAGAATCGAATAGAACCTAATGCTCATGAGACATGCAACATAGAGAAAATGCGACACTCTAAGACAAAGCTAGAAAAGAGAGCAGCTTTCTTAAATTTGGAGAATATTTGGGATAAGAATGAAGATGCTTCATCAGTCATGTCAAGTGTTCAGCAAATCGAAAACCAGAAATGGTATTTCAAAATGGAGGTACTTGATATGTATGAGGAGTACAAAAACTCCCTCCGAAGATTAAAAAAGAATTAGCCTTTAGTGATTTCATGGATTTCCATGCAAAACTCCAAAATATGACTGATATGGCAAAACGAAAGTATTTGGAGTCGGCTCAGGATCTATTTGCAAACAAACAACACACAAGGGTGTACGAAGAAATTCCAATAGGCTAGAATTATCATTTGGATGATCTTGAAATAGAAAAGCAGACAACTACCAAAAATAAGCAACCTTCTTGCGATCACATAAAAGATGTTACATGAGGTTTAGGTTTCTTCATTGGTGACATGGAGGTGAGCTTTGCCAAGCAGAATAATTAAGTAGATTGCACACAAGGTAATAACAGTTTGGGACCTTGGCATCATGAACCATATATTCATAATACTCAGAATGTGAATTTAGAGGAACAACTTAGGATTACACTGCAAGACAATGAATAGTTTTAGCAAGGAGATATCGAACCACTTGCCTTACAGAATCAATTGAAGGTTAGTAAAGACATGGTCGTGGCATCCTTGGTGCAGTTTGACAGTACCCACGAGTTGGTTGAGGAGCTCTATAGGAAGATCCCAAGGGAAGGGGAAGATGACTGGCATGAGACCAATTTATAGAAGGTCAAAACAACCCTTGAATCTATGAAATCAGATTAGTTATATCTGCTATCTGACATGGATTATATTCTTAAGGTTACCAAGATTTATGTAGCACAATCAAATAGGGAAAAGGATGAGATTGAGGATCTCAACAAGATGCTTAAGTATGTTCAGGAGGCACTGAGTGAAACTCAATTATCTATACAGGGAGCAGAAAATCAAATCAAGCTCATGGAACACTCTAGGGAACATGAGAATAGAATGAGGCAGGAGTTCTTCCAGGAATTCATTGATGAACTTGAGAGCATTCAATAGATATATGACTTGGATAGCGGCTCCAAATAGTAGCAGAAAAATTTCAGAACATTTTCATCTTGTTGACAACCCGTTGTTTGAAGATGTTGCTGATTGGACGTCTGACAATCCTCATTTTGTGTTAAATGAGGGATCATCTATTGTTTTCCATGAAGAGGAAGTGTTTGATTTCATAAATTGGAATCCTGGCTTAGATGTTAACAGTGAATCCAATTCTCAACATGGGAATGATGAATCAACTTCTGTTGCTTATCATTTGATTAGCCCCAACATATTTTCCGATTTCACCCCATTTAGGAGTTGGTGAATTTTCTTCATCAGCCTCTAAACAGTTTTCAATGGAGTATTTATGTGAGGTTTATGGGTAGATTCTCAACATTCTTCATATTCATAGCTCCTATGCATTGGAAAATTCTCCAAGTTTATACAGACAGTATGAATTCTGATGTCCATGAGATGGTGGTTTTAGCTTTTGAGCAGCTCATTTCTCACATCATCCAAGTCAGGTCTTCACATTCTACTGGATTATACATGTACCCTGGATATATTTCTATATCATCATAGCATCAAGGCAGCATAATAGAGTTTGGGATCCAGGTGTTGGCAGGTTGTATTTATGGTTGGACAAGGATTTTATTGTGGTCCTATTCAGTTTGAGGCTGATTATAGTAATGATTAGTGTTGATCGGTTTAGAGACGCAGCGTTTCTTCAAAGAGTAATATGGGATCCAAGAATTCGGTTGACAGGTGTTTTGCAGAATGGTGTTGTGCTTCACAGTTTGGCTAGGTTTGTTGTTAGTTTGGGCTACTGGATTATCTACAGATTTATATGGGATCTTGGTACATATTGCTCGAGGGCAAGCAATCTCAAGGAGGGGAGGTTTGTAATGTCCCTTCTTTGGGGACATTAGAATTATTAAGAAGGAATGAATTTACAATATTAAATTTGACTATGTAAGCTAGAGATTTATTATTAAGGGTCAAATTAATATTCCATGTGGTCACAAGAGGACAAGGAGGAATAAGACGATTTATCAAAGAGAAGTTGAAGAGTCACAAGGAATAGGACGAAGGCCAGAGGGGAGTTGAAAAGTCTCTGTTTGTGTATTAAAAGGGGAGAAAGACTCATGCTTGATTTTATTATTCAGTTTAGTTTCCTCTCTTGTATGAGTCTTAGAAAGCTTCAGCTTTCAGCTAGTTGGAGGACGTAGCCCCTCATGCTAGCAGACAGTGGATGCAAACCCATTGTCCCGGGAAACATCATTTCAGGTGTTTCAGCAGCGCTTACAGGTTCTTATTCTAGTATTCCAATTTGATTGTTAATCTGTATTTAGGATTGGATTCGTAGTGTTGGTTACTGTATTGTTGTTGTATACTACAATAATGTAATTTAGGGAGTATAAGAGTTGCTGGTTTTACCTTATTAGTTTGTAATTCATGGTTTTATGTTCGACTTCTTGGATGCTATTGTGAAATAACAGGTTATATTCATTTGAAGAATCTTCTAGTCTTATTATAGCATTGTATTCCATTTTTGCTTACATCCGAGTCTGAATGTTGTATTTGAGAAAAGTGATTTAATTGGAATTTCTACTAGTTTTTCGAATGTGCTGGAAATTATCTGCAAGGTTTTATTTCTGAGGGTATTGTTGAAGGGAAAAATCAGCAAATATCTTGTTTGGGATATTATGTGGATCTAAGTGTTTTGTCCAGGATTAGGTGCACCCGCCTTGGCCTTGTAGAGCCAGAAGTGCAGGGGATTTGGATTGTATTGATCAATCCCATCAAGTTGGCCATAACCGGTTGGATATCCCAGCATCGAGCAGGCAAGGCTCTAGGATTCCAATCTGTGGTTTTGGGAACCAACAATACCTCTTCATAAAAGAAACTAATCTTATATCATTAAACTAAATCCTCAAAATTCCTATAAACCATCGGTTCTTTATGATAAACTCACTTGGATTAGGATAATGTAACTCTAGATTATTTTTTATGATGTTTGGAGTTTGAGAAAAGCATACAACAATTTAATCGACCAATAAACAATATCAAATTTCTTTATTTGCTTTCGATTTGAATTGTATGTATGGTACCACACCATAACTCCATTTGCAAGAGCCTTCTTTCCTCTCAGAATTGTAACCCTTGTCACCGTGTGTGATGAAGAATTATTTTTGGCAATGTAACCACTATCCTCATGCTCTTTTACTCGCATAAACTCCTCCTTTGCTTCGTTTCTCACCTGAACTCATCATAAAATGCTCTTGGCGGCACATATCATTTGAATAGTTTGCTCAAGATGTGATGCTTCAAATCTTCATAATTGCCTTTTGCTCCTTCAAACACATATTCACCATGTCTAGCATATCAAGGATCAATGCGTGTGTGCAGATAAACTCCATCATTCCACTCCTCCTTGAACAAGTATGAAATAACGTTAGATGCGAATTTATGAAATATAAATTCCATGTTTAGGTGAATATCCATCATCGCTATTAAGATTGAAGAATAAAAAACAGCAAGGGAACTATTGAAATCATTAGATAAGGCATTGAGTTTGGGTCTTAAAAATATGGATGGTCTTCGGGCAATTCCGCACATGCCTCTGCCGCGCATCTCACATGCCAAGGATATGGAATGACTCAGGAGTCACATATATCCTCTCCACAAATATCGCACTTGAAATCTAGAAGTCACTTCCTTATTTGTGAAATAAGTTTGGCACAATTGCTGTATATCATTTTTGATAGTAATCCTCTATTGCCCTTGAACTATCATCAAATATCTCTCAGCATTGAAAACGATCTTTTTTTGCTTTATCTCTTCTTCCGAGATTAATTTGCTCCTGCTGCCGGCATTAATCATGTACAATTTGGATCAGATTAATCCATACATATCTCTATACTATTGTAGATTATCCTTTGTTTCTAATCCTCAAACTTTTATACTGTTGCAAAGGATGAGTCACAGTAGTCGCTTAGTTATGCCACACGATGGAAGATGTGTCCCACATAGTGTGTGATTGCCACAGTTGCAGGTAGGTTGGACTTCTAACATCCTCATGGTGTACTGCTGCAGAAAATACTACTGAATGATCACGTCAATAATAACAAACTTTTAATATAACACCACCTTTGGCAGGCTGACAGTGCACAACTTTTACTTAATCTCTGCAACTGATGTTGTACCAAATCTTTGTCAACTCATAGTGAATTCAGGATCATTTAGTAAATAAGGTGACATGCTAAAGATTGAATGTCATATACTTTCATTGTTCTGATCATCGTTAACCTTAATTGGATTGCTGATACTGAATGCACCATATTGCAATAGCTTTATCTTTCCCACTTTTATTCCGCTACATATTTTGTATGATAACTCCATCTGTGCCATGTCATGCATTCTAACTTCATATTTGACCACTTCCTCTTTTGTATACCTGATGGTCTGACTGACTCATAAATATCATATATATGAATTGTGTGGATTATACACTTGAATGATTTGCGGTCAGCAGGTAATATAATGACCATTATTTCTGGATATGGAGTTTGACTTGGTCTATCAAGATCTTTGCCTCTATACAAATGCTTTACTATTTGCTGCAGATTATTAACAGGCCTGAACAATGACAAATTGAACTTAGTGGTTTTTGCTTTTCTCTTATCTATGCCTTCTCTTTATCTGCTATATCTTGGCAGAAACCTGGGCACCACAATCTGCCTACTCCAGATAGAGGCAACCTTCAAACATTCTCTTGAGGCTGGTATATCAACTCTGGTGATAAGGGTTTTCTCAGTTTCTGATCTTCCTCGTCTATGATAATCTTGACCAAAGATAACAATTAATACTCAGTTTTAATATAGCACTATGTGAGGAAGCTCTCTTTAAACGGATCATGGCTGATTGTTCACATTCTACTTCTTAACAACCCTGGTATTCATAAACGAGCATAAGATAGTTTTTCCCAGTGGATGCCACATTTCAAATTGTTTTGTGATATCCTTCTTGTAACCTAGGCTCCAATGCTACCTTTCCAGTTTTGCTAACTCTTCATAGTATAAAATGGAGACTAAAATTAAGGCTCCATTAGTGGCTCTTTCTGGGGAAATATGTTCCTTGGGAGCATAGTGAGAATTCCAGCTGTCTTTGGAGGAGCAGACCGAATATCCATGCTTAAGATGGTGCACGGTGAAATTGGGTGGCCCCCAGCCCCCCAAAAATGAACTTTGCTTCTTCCTTTGTCAAACACTCAATTTTGATCTCGTAATATCTCATTGCTTCTGATCATGGTATTATATCCTTGCTTTACCTGATTAGATGTTCTAGCAAAATTCAGACCACTGCATAATCTGTCATCTTCCTTCATCACTTGTCTCGGATTAGAATTTATCTTTGTCTTATCAACAAGATAATTAGAAAAGAAATAAATTTCATAATCAACTAATTCAACTATATGATTTCTTGCTTCACTCATTTGATTAATATATATTGGAGACAAATCTTCAAAAGGAATATGACAAAATCTTAAAAGCATTTCCTTAAGCATATTATTAACAAGTGTCATCACAGAGATTTCAAGGATACTTACCTTGGTATTTTGCTCATACTTCTTACTTGTATCACATGCATCACTTTTATGAGCAATAGTTATTGATTGTGCTTCCTCAATGCAATCTTTGGTATTTGACTTTTGTTTTGCTGTTGAGAAGTAATAAGTGTGTTGTGATCTTTGTGGAATGGAAGGTTCATATGTATGTAATCAATCATACTTGCATCAGAATGAGTCACCCTTGTCTGATTTTCCTTTTGCACACAATCTACCCCACATTCTGAATGATTCTCCTCACAAGAAAATTTTGAATATAACCTGGATTCAAGCACTAACTTCCAACATGTCCTCCTTATTATGTACATTTGATTCCATCTCATCTTCACATTTTAAATGCAAATATTGATCATAAGATGGATTGGAAAATGGCTCTTCCTTTGAATATATTTCTCCACTTATGCTATGATTTTCATTATTTTCAGAATCATCCTTAGAAATGTTATCATAGTGCTGATATATTTGCTATAAAAAATCTTCTTCAAACAATGGACTCAAGAATATAGAGTGCTTGGGAATATTTCCATGAGATGCTTCATCCGACATTTTATCATGCTGTTCTACTTCACTTTCACAAAATATCATGTCTGGATTCTCCATTGTTTCACTGCATAGGGTGTCTGAAATAATTTGAAAGTCCTTGGATGCATTTTCTTTCTTTTCATATATGTTCACATTGTTTTCAAAATCTCCTACTATTCCATCATATACAGGATCTGAAAACTCTTTGAAATTGTATCTAAATAGATCTCTTTCCATACTTGACCATAATGCACATCTTCAACAAATATGTCAACCTCCTGAGAGTTGTATACTCCTTTTGGTTCATTGGTTTCCTCCTCATGAAATATATATGAGATTTGACAAGATGAATGAATTTTCCTCTTTAGTGAATCTATCATAGGGCACATTTATTGTCTTATTAGTTTTCTTTTCTTAGTGTACTGGAAGAAAAATTTGACCACCCTTTTCAACATACTTTTGATATTCCATAGCTAACAATGTCAAAATCTCATCCACACTGAGAAAATCCTCTTCATCATTTCCATTTTCTTCACAATCTGATTCCTTACCGGTCTCATCATGATCGGATTCTTCTTCGATTTCTTCTACATTTGAATCTGAAACATCATTATGTTCTTGTATTACTTTGGTATCCTTTTCTTCATCTTTAATAGCTTCATCCCATATCTGAAGAAGAAGCTTTACATCAGGGTCCTTTGGCAAGATTCTCAACTTGACAATTTTGTTTAGAAATTCCTTGAGGCTTGAGGTTTGATGGAATCTCATGGTAAGCATTTAGCATCCTCAAAAACAAATGTGCTGAAGTCTCACCCCCATATCTTTCCAAATTGAAAAAAGGAATCAAGTGGAGACATGTCAGAATCCTCTTCCATTCTGCAATTCTGATCTTCATATAACATTCATAACACATCTCTTCTTCATGGCCCGCATCATGAAATACAGCAAGGAACCACTTCTTCAATTCCCTCCATGATGAAATACTTTGTGGCAGCAATAGGTCAAAGGAATCAGATGTGATGTGGCCCTCAATGTACTATTTATTAGAACACTCTACCAAGCTTATTTCAAATAATTAGTTCTTGAATTTGTAACTAAGCTTTAACCAATTTTCATTTAATATTGAGGTTTAGTTGGTAATTACTTCTTATAGAAACACAAGGATAAATAAAATTGTTAAGAAATACTATATTCTCGAGAGGCAACCCCAACTATATAATAACTTAACAGGTTTATTTATAAGCAAAGGAGGCCTACAAAGTGTTTGGCCAAATGTCTGTCCCGGAGATTTGTTTATCAAACTCCAATAACATTCTACCTCAATATTATTTATAAGGTTTCAATTAAGTCCAGATGCCCATTTTCCAAAGGATCACAATCTGATAAACAGTTTGAACGATATTGTTGCCTCATGAAATTCAAAAATTCCAGTTGAAATTAAGTGAAAATTCCTATTAATTTTTACATCATTGAATAAGTGAAAATAGGTGGGAACCCATCTGGTCTTGGGGCCTTATAGAATTTCATCAAAAACATCACCCTCCTTACTTCTTCCTTCATAACTAGAACTTATTGCTACATAAGAAACCATAAAGCATCTCCGCTCTTTGCTGAGATGGTTCCACTGCCTTATTGGTAGCATAACGTGAATATAGTTTGATCATTTCAAGGAAACAGTCCTGTGCGTGCCCTGAAGTTGTGAAGTCAGTGAGGCTCACCTCTTTGAGTTATTTTGTCAAATATTCACAGCACATGCTCATGTATGTTTAGTAGCTGCAATTTCTAAGCAAACAACATGGTTTTAGTTGGGTAGGATTCACTCTATTCACGTTTGTGAAACCTAAATGAAACAAAACAAACTAACTAACTATTTATAATCCATGGAATACATATTAGCAACCCATTCCAAAAACATACATCTAAAAAATAAATTCCAGTTTGAATCCTTGTGGAAAGAACAACACTATAAGATACAAAGATTTAGTCAAGCTAATTCTAAGTAAATTACCAGATACCCAGTCTGTGACAGAAACAGATCAAAATTTTCATACAGTAACCAGAGAAAGATCAAACTTCCGGCACCCACAACCAATGTAAAATAAAATGTTGGGAAGGCTGTAATACAAGGTGGATGTCATATAATTGATGCTTCCATCATGAGAATTATGAAGAAAAGAACAATAATTACCTCATACGGAGTTACTGATGGAATGTTTGAGCAGGTTAAAGAATGGATCAAGCTAGATGAAAAGAAAATAAAAATGAGAATTGCAAATCTGGTAAACAAAGAATATAATATATACAGAGAGAGAGATCCACAAAATCCTTGTGTGTACATATTCTTGTCATTACATTGGTTCAGAGAAGAGGCCAGTCAGATGATGTTTCTGGGTTTGATAGTTCACAATCAGTAGTATCAGTCAGAAACATGTGCCAATCAGCAAATTTTTATTCTTTTCATTTATCTGATGTTCAACATAACTATTGATAACAGCTTATTGCATTATAACTCGTGATTTGAAGTTTGTAAACTGGGAAAGAACTCCTATTCACAATTAATGCTTCTAACAATGCAAGTTGTCTGATTTCAATTCGTACTGGATTAAAGATTAGAAAATCAGCAATAAATCAGGATATGGGTACATAGTCATAGTCAGGCCCATAGCTGAAAATACTATTTATTATGATTTATTATTTATGTTGAATTTCAATTTTGCTAGAGAAGAATAGAAGTTGGACATGACGAGTCTTGAATTGCAGGTCTTATCATTATCTGGGAGTCTCCCTCTATTATATGTTTTCTAGATTCTTTGTTATTCCTAATTCAGAGATCTCGTGCTTTTGCTTCATTATTCATAACGACAGTAAGCTCCAGAAAATTATTCTTTATAAATTTAGGTGTAGCATAGATAGAAACAATGAAACAAAAGGCTTATCCATCTCTTATCAATCCACCTCTATAGGGATACTAGGAGTACGGATAGAGACAAGAAAATAAAAGACTTATCCATCTCCTATCAATCTATCAACATAATTTTTTCCGTAAAGACTTCAGAAATGTAAAGAACCCTCTTCCAACTAATTCCTTCTTCCCTCCATAGAAATCAAAGTCAGAGCGGAGACTAACTCTTGACAGCAAGAGTAAAAGAGTAGTAAAGGCATCACAAAGAGAATCAACTGTAGATATGGAGTCTAGATCTCAGACCTTCCCAATGCTTGAAGAAGAAAAAGGAAGCCAAAGAGTATCCTCCATCAAAGGGTCATCATTAGCAACAAGGTTTAAAACCCTGAACTCCAACCTTCAGCAAAATCAGGTCAAAAACACCCACATGGGTACCTATAGATCTAGATTTTATTATCTCTGATTTTTTCATTTGAAACTGATGCAGGTTGCGTATGTTGTTTACTATAAGTTTTGTACTACTATAATTTCAGTCACGGGTACCCCTGCAAGAAAATTGAGTCTTCAATCCCCATTTAGTGGTGTTGAGTCTTCCAGTACTCAATGGTTGAGGAAGAACAACAACGTGAAGATGATATGAGGTTGTTTTTTCTTACTCATTATGCAAAAAATCATAACCCCAATGCTGCTACTGTAAAATCTCCAAATGGGTCTCAACGTTGTTTAATTGGTGTGAAATAATAATATTTGAAGTCTCAGATTGATGTCAAAAGTCATCTGATATGCAGAGAACATTCTCTGATGAGTTTCATAAATTAGTTGATGCAAGTCAAGAAGATGTGAGGTTAATTACCCTGTGTATAAAAATGTCTTCATATATCTTAATTGCTCTTCTAAATGCAGGATATATTCTTTGCTATATATTCTCTCTTGTTTAGACACAGATCTGCTATTGAAACTATTGACTTGACTATATCTCCTATGCATGGAAAGGGAAAAGCCATCAATGGATTGTGACCTACTTGTGACCCTACTTTGGTCCACACTAAATAGTGTACCCGTCTTGAATGGGACATTGAAGAAGGGGCTGGGCGGATGGTAGTGCTATCAAGCAGCACATTGTCTTTTTTCCAGAAACCTCCTTTTCTTTCTCCACTGCACGAAGATATCTCAAATATAATTTCTCCCAGTTATTTAATGGCGAAGGGAAAGCGTTCACGGCGGTCATTATGTGCTTACCGTTGGTGGAACAAATCCTCATGCCACAAAGCATCTTTGTGGCTTCTCTCACGGCACGTTGGGCATACCTCTATAAGCAGCACTGTGGCTGGGCAACCTTAGATGCAGCTCGCTGTCCATTTCCACCAGATGGGTATTGTTAATCAGCTGCAATTCATTTAATCTCTTCCCTCAAATATTTTCGACTAGAACATAACATTTGTTGTCCAAAAATCTCCTCAGGGTGAACAGTTTGCTGGCCTGAACAGGTCACTTCCTGTCAAAGAATCCCATGGGAAGTAACCTATCGGTTAATTAAATATTTGACCAAAAGGAAATATGGTGAAAAGGTTGCAACCTATTCATCATCCCTTAGAGTGCTTAAATATATGCAATTATGAAGTAGTACATATAGTTAACATGCAGTAAATACATTTGTATGCGTTAAAGGGAAGATGACATTAGAAATATACAAATGCTTATATATGTATGAGATCCACAATTTTGATATGTTTGTTATGTATACAGACATTTTTGGGGATTTTAAATCTAAAGGGTTTTCTCTAAGTTATGGGTTTTGATATGACCATAGAATTCAATGTCTCTCACACCTTGACAAATCATCTTAAGACTTGTGTAGGATGCAAATTGAGTTTAAAACCCTAACATTGTGAAAAAAATTGTATGCCTCATCAACAATTAAAATTTAAAAAAAAATTTAAAAAATTAAAAGTGGTAAAATTACCATTTACTCCTGCTTGGAGAAGGTCTTGAAAGTGCCTTTTGATATATGACGATTAGTCACAAACATTTGTGTCTCCTCACCCTCCATGTAGATATGTTTGACTTACCCAGTTTGTGTCTGCTAATCTTTTGCAATATCAAATTGAGTGGACAACACATGGTGTTCAAAAAATGTGACCATATGTACCCTCCATTGTAGACCCAACTGCTCAAGATTTTTTACTATTGTCTGTTATGACTTAGATGACATTTTATAGGACCCACCATTTCAATGTATTCTTTGAGGATTTCACCCCCCACAATCCACTACCTTCAAAACCATTACCACTTTAAGAAACAATGATTAATGATCTACTTTTGCAAACTTTCCATCTATCAAAAATGATGGAAACACCTATTTCAGCCATGAATTCTTGATTGCTCTCAATGATGCCTTTATTGAAGCTTTCTCCTTTGTAGATAAGGTGTTTTGCACATTTTCATACCTAAGAATAGCATATTGAAATTGGCCATCATCATATCCCACCAATATGATCTAATGAGCTTGAAAGGATGCCTGGTGCTATAGATGCAACAAGCAATGTGTTTGAGTTGTAATCTCCCTCTTCATTTTAAAAGGCCTTCCAATGGTCCTCTTTTATGCAAAACCAAAACATCCTCAGCTTTAGAAGATGGTGACATTGGCATAAAAGAATGTGGAATAACTGGTTGTAATAATCCACAAGGAGGTTTTTGCAAGCTTTTCTTCTCAAGAGGACGTGGAAGAATTTCTTATTTAATTATTTTGTGTCATAATGATCTTGTCTTGTAATAAGTCAATATTTCATGCTCTGGCAACCCTATTTTGTCAGCCTTAGGACAAACTCTTTATCTTTGTATAGTAGTAGTGCACAAATGAGTGTTCATTCGATAATTCGAGCTCTTGTGCTCTTCTGCACTTTGGCAACAATGCCAAAGATACCCCCAGCATTAGGAAATTGTTCAATCATTGTCATATGTTGCATAAGAGGTGATAGTGCATCAAATTTCAAATGAACTCTACATTTGGAGCACCTGAATTAAAATTGCCAGCCTTTCTATATAAATGTAAAACAAAAATACCTTACAAATTTAAAAAAATCAGCATTACAAACCCTTATTTGCATAAAAAGCTCAAAAATGCATTCAAGACTGTAAAGTTTTTTTAAGACATTTTATTTAATTTAAAAAAAAAAACTTCAAAAAAAAATAATTCAAAAATTGAAATACCTTTGTTTATTCAATACAACTTTTGCGGCCCAAAAAATCTTGTCAAAAGCAAATTTTTTTCATTGGCTTTGGAAAGAGGGCATAACAAAAGTTTCACCTCATTTGAAATACCTTTGGTTATTCGATACAACTTTTGGGGCCCAAAAAATCTCATCAAAAGCAATTTTTTAAAATTAGCTTTGGAAAGAGGGCATAACAAAAGTTTCACCTCATTTGATAAACACAACAGACTAAAACTACGTTCTTTTCCTCCTTACTACCATTGCTGGCTTATGACTGTTCATTTATTTAATTAAAGATGAGGGCTCTAGGAGAGTTAAACCTGAACTAGCAGGGGAGAAGTGTGCATGGGTTTTCCTAGTTGCCCGGGGGAGAGCATAAGCACCCCAATGTGAAGGAACCAAAGGGGTTACCTTGAGCTTGAGGCTGTACCCTAACCAAACTGGGATTCCAATTCAGATCCATTTGGGGACAATACACTAAAATGATGGACCTGAGAAAATAGGTTTTCCTTTTGTACATATTGTGTATTGTGTTTTCTCTATGCTTTTTACAATTTTCATTTTAGTTATTCAGTGTAATGATTTGTTGCCTATTGATCCTATTTCCTATAGTTTCCTTTTCTTCCTTTCTTTTTCCAATTTAGCGCGTAAAGTGCTTATTTCTTGAACTTTGTAGACATTTTGTTTCGTGTTTTCCCTTACCTTATGGATATCTCTGTTTATACTTGTTTAGGCACATCTATATCCGTTGACACTAAAAGCTCCTTGTACTTGAATCTTGACAGAGTATCATTTACAGCTGTAGGTTTGCTTCTTCAAGGTCTAATTCAATCAATTTGCTATGAATTTTTCCCACGGTTGGCAATGCAAATAGCAAAGGTTGTATTCATTACGTAGCAGATATCCATTTCATTTAGTGGCTTTATATGCATGAAAAGAAAAATGTACTTGTTCAGCAGGTCATTTAGACAGAAATCTGCCATAATAAAGCAACTTATGGCTTGTGAATGCTAAACAATCTATTCCTTACATCACAGATATCTAATTCATTTAGTGGCCTTATAGCATATGCATTAAAAGAATGATAGATTTCCTTGTTCAGTAGGTATTTAGACATAAATTTGACCCAACGAAGCTACTTATGGCTTGTGAAAGTTAGATGATATATTGATTTTCTTCTATTAATGTTATCTATTGCATGCTGAAAATGGCGTTCAATATCTACTTATCTATCATTCATCTATATGTGTGTATACTGTATACTTACCCAGATGTGCAACTTTTTTTCTAATTTTTTTGTGCTAAATAATGAAATTGCAGTATAGGTATTTTATTGTTGCTTTTTGTTCTTGATGCTTCTTCATTTCTAGGTTCGGATATGACCAAGATTCTCATGGCAAGTGCACTGGCAAGAATGGAGCTGACAGATCAAAGTAAAGCTGCCTTGGGGCATGATGGGGCAATATCCCCTTTGGTGAAAATGTATATGTCAGGGAAACTTGAAGCAAAATTAGCTGCATAGAGGGCTTTGCAGAATTTATCTACTCTTTCCCAAAACACAGAATATATGATCAATGCTGGAATCATACCTCCCCTTCTCCAGCTTTTGTTTTCTGTTACCTCAGTTCTGATGAGTTTGAAAGAGCCAGCAGCAGCAATACTCGCAAATTTAGCTGTTGCCAACAGTAGTACTAGTCATGGATGGAAATGTGACTTATCAGATGGGGTGCTGGAAAATGATGACATAATTTGTCAGTTACTCTCACTTTTGAATCTTGTTGGGCCTGTTATTCAGGGTTGCCTACTTCAAGCTCTAAATGGTATGGCATGCCCACCAACGGCTTCTCAGGTTAGATTTAAAATGAGAGAAAGTGGTGCAGCACAGCTCCTCTTACCATTTTTTCATGCTAAAGACAAAGAACTTCGAATAAGTGCTTTAGAGTTACTTTACTCCCTGTCTCTAGATGGATCAGGAAGAGAACTAGCAGATCAGCTTGGAAAAACATACATTGTTTCTTTGGTGAAACTTCTTTCAGTATCACTAAGAGAGGATGAAAAGGCTGCTGTTTTGGGTATTGTCAGCAATTTCCTGGTAAATGATTGTATAGTTACAGAAATTCTTTTACAAGCCGATGCTCTGCAAGTAATAATTAGTTTACTTCACATAAATAACACTGGAACTGCTGTTCAGTCTGCACGGAATCATTTGGTAGAGAATGCTGCAGGAGCCTTGATTCGCTTTACAATTCCTTCAGATAAAAGACTACAACATCTAACTGTGGAGCATCATGCAATCCCATTACTTGTGCAATTACTTAATTGTGGGCCTTCAATTGCCAAGTCCAGAGCATCAACCTCACTGGCACAACTTTCTCAAAATTCACTATCATTGACTACACCAGTGTCCAAAAAACATAGTTGGTTCTGTATTTCTCCATCTTCAAATTTGACTTGTGAAGTCCATGGTGGTGGTTGTTCGGTGAAAACTTCATTTTGTCTGGTTGAGGCTGGAGCGCTTGTTCCACTACTACAGGTGTTGGACGATAAAGATAGACAAGCAGATGAAGCAGAACTGGATGCCTTGCCCACTTTGCTTAGTGATGAGATTTGGGAAAAGGGTGTCAATGCTATTGCAGGGGCATATGGTGTTAGACCTATTTTAAGGCTGCTTACTGTTGGAAGTACAGCAGCTCAAGAGAAAGCTGTATGGATCCTAGAAAAAAAATTCAGAAACGAAAGCTACAGATTAGAATATGGGAATCAAGCCCAAATGCCACTCATTGATCTCGCCCAGAAAGGAACTCCTGCAACAAGGTCTCTTGCAGCCAAAATCTTGGCATATTTCCAACTTCTTCAAAGCCAGTCAAGCTATTTCTGATCTTCCTTCAGCTTGAAGGACTTTTCAAACAAAATGGGCTGTTTCTCAATGGTGAACCCTAAAGTTATCCTGCTAGTCATTTCTACTTTTAAGATTCTTGTACCCTATTGGCCCTCACTCTAAAGAAATACTCTTTATATACATAAACTGCTTGTAATATTATTTAAACCATAATTTATCTTGGTATGACCAAATTATTATTGATTTTATGACTGAATGGTAATTGGTCAGTTGATGACTGGTCATCATAATGAATTTTTTTTATTGTGTTAGTACAGGTTTCAGCATGTGATACAAATCATTTAAAAACCTTGAAGTGCTGTGCAAGAATTTATCTATAAAAGTGGATTACAAATAAATTTTTAAACAAGTGAGAAGCAAATAGATGCACAGGGACATATTTTACCACCCACCTAAACTTGGATTTTTGGGTTGTGTAGTCAGGTGGGTGGGTGCTTGGAGATATTGAAGGTCAATTTTTTTAATAGATTTGTAACTCTTATAATGATAATTTATACAAATCTTCCATCAAAGTAGCACAGTCAAGCCTCAACATGGATTTGATTATCTGCAGATAAATTTCCAATAAAGTGGAGGTGGTAATCAAACCGCAAATGAAAGAACATAGGAAATCCACATCGGGGCTTTTGAACACCCATTGGCTCGTATCTGATGCATGCTAAGTTGGGTGTATGCTAGTATGAAATGATATGTGCATGAGTCAGTCAATGGTTGATGGGATTTTGTTTTACTACCTCTAAAATATATTGATACTCCCATTCAGTTTGAGAGCCATGTGCAAGTGGCATTTGAAGATTTAAAAGAGACTAGAACAGATTGTAGAATTAAAATGGGCGAAGTAGTAGCTGCACTTCCCCCAGAGGAGATGTAAAGGAAGTCCTTCAAGGAGGCCAAAGAAACTCTTATTGTACGAGGCAGATCTAAGGACAAAAGTAAGAAGAACAACACAAAGTCAAAGTCTCAGGAGAGAACCTCTACTCTTGGAAAGAAGTCCAAGGTGAAATGTTCAAATTGTGGGCAAAAAGGTCATATTTGGAATGATTGCAAAGAGGAGAAAAAGGAGAAGGAATATACTTTTGACACTAAATCTTCTTAGAGTGACACTCATGCCTTTGTAGTAGCCTTGGGAGTGCCTACATCTGACAATGTATGGTTGGTCGATTTAGGAACATCATTCATGATTTTTCATAAAGAGTGATTCTGAAAGCATGAACCATGTGATGGCAGAAAGGTGTTCCTGGTAAGTGACTCCAAACAAGATATCATAGAAAGAGGAAGAGTCAAAATCCAATTCCCTAATGACATAGTAAAGGGAATTGACAGATTACTTCATATGCCTGGTCTGGAAGGGAACTTACTCTTTGTCAACAAGATGAATGATGTTGGGGTTTAGGTAATATTTTTCCATGATGGCAAGATGACCAGAGGTTCTATTGTTTTAGCTAAGGGTGGATGCGTTGGAACATTGTATAGGTTAGATGTCAAACCTGTATGATGTAATAGTGTCTCTTTAAAGTGTGATAAAACTATTATAGCAACACATGGTGCAAACACTATGGAAGTTAAACTTCTTGTTGAGAAAATAATGCTTTGGCATTCTAGGCTTGGCCATATTGGCAAGAAAGGTTTAAAAAACTTGAAGAATAATAACCTAGTTGAGGGGTTGGTTGATTGTAAACTTGAATTTTATTTCTGCGAACATTGTATCTATGGAAAACCGTGTTCAATTTTGTTCCAATTCTAAAAAATGTTTTGGTTTGTTGGACTATATATACTTTGACGTATTTGGTCCTATGGATGTTTCTTCTTTGTCTATGTCAAGATATTATGTGTCAATTGTAGATGATTATTCAAGAACATTTGTTTATTTTTTGAAGAGTAAGTTAGAAGTGTTTAGTTGTTTTAAGGAATTTAAAAGACTTGTTGAAAATTAGACTGGGAGAAAGATTAAATATTTAAGAATGGATAATGGCGGTGAGTTTTTCAGTGTAGATTTTGGCAAATTCCGTGGAGATCATGAAATCAAGAGGCATAAGAGGATACTACTCTAAAACATAATGGAGTAGTGGAAAGGATAAATCGGTCTATGATGGAGAGAGAAAGGAGCATGTTGGGTAGGGCTGGTTTGGAGAATTTTTGGGTTGAAGTGGTGGCTACAACATGTTACTTGCTAAACAGTTCTACTACAATGCTAGTTGACAAAATGCCTATGGAAGCTTGGTTTGGTAAGAAGCCCTCATTAAGACATTTGTGCCGTTTCGACTGTCAGGCGTATGCTCATGTACTTGATGTGAGTAGGTCAAAGTTGTTGAGTAACATGGATCTTTTCTGCAAATGTAATAATATGGCTATTGTAATTGATATGTTCCAAATGCAAATTTGGATCTCATATAAGTATGAGAGGAGACATGTCTCCAAGGTTTGATCATCATTTAATTTATATAATTAAAAATAATAATTTGTATTATATATATATAAATATATGTACATGTATAATACATAGTAATATACTATAATAATATATATTATTATCACATGAATACATATATATATAGAAAATGATGATTTCCCAACAACAATAATGTATCTCAAATTGAATTTATCCTACTGGAGCTACAACTTTAACACTCCCTCTTAGCTAGGGAGGATTTGTAGAACACTTTGTGCTCTCAAGTATATGGAAAGATATTGTCCCCATATGATATCCCTGGAATGACATATATAAAAATATCAACATAAATCTGTCAACACACACACACACACACACACATACATATATACACATATATACATATATATCTATATATATACATATGTATGTACATATATATACATATATACATATATTTATATGTATACATATGTTTATATGTGTACATATATATACATATATACGTGTGTGTGTGTGTGTGTGTGTGTATTACATAGGGAATTTGAAATTTGTTTCAATTCACTAATTAGGGTAAATTTCTCAACACTCTCTCTTTAGCAAGAAGAGAATCACAACAATTATAATACAAGATTTGAAAACCACCTTAAGTGTGGTCTATGATAGATTTAAGTTATGGTGTTCAGTAAGATCTAGCCTGAAGAACCATAACAAATTGACTTTGATGGTGTCCGGCCCAACCTGAAGAACCATGATGAGTTGGTTATCAAGATGTCCAGTAAAATCTAGCCCGAAGAAGCATGATAACACTTGCTCCAACACATTTTGGTATTAGGAGATAGGTCAACTATTGATAAGGTCATCACCTTACAATGTTACCTTCTGGTTGATACGTTCGTTATCATGACTTCCTACACTATGGGACAACAACTTAATGAAGTCTGTCATGATAACAGGTCTACCATGTCATAAGATCGTCACCTTACAATGGTTAACTTTTGTTTATATATGTCAATGAAAGATTGTCACCTTTCATTACATATCATATGTGAAATAGTAATCACCATGAGCCAAGTTAGAGGGTGGTACAAAGACTTTCACCTCAATTTTATCTCATAGAGAAGAATACATTACAATAAATTTTACTTAGAACTCCTCAAAGAGAAGATATCATTTACAAAGGATTGCACCTCAAAATTTTCCCTCTAAACATCGCTCCAGGGTAGTCAAGTCCTCTAGTTACTTCCTCAGAAGCTCTCTTCACCTAAGGATGTCTGTCAAACTCCCTCTAAATCTGATATCAATCTTCCAACTTTCTATTGATAAGTCAATATTTTCTCATGATACACTCAAGAGTAGGCCCATCAAAATCATGCTGAACACATGTATTTCTAGACTCTCTTTGAGTATTAATCTTCTAAGCTCCCGCGTTGCCTACGAAGAAATGTCATACTCCCTCTTAATGAAGAAGGATACTCATAATTTCAACCATCAAAGATATTTTCTTTAAGAGCCTCCCTTTATCTAGCCTAATCACAACTTCTTTTAAGCTGCTGTCATAAGTTGCCTAATTTGTCATTCTTCTTTTCCTACAAGATCAACTTTAGATACAAAGGAAATGATCAAGGCAAATAACTCTTATTGTATGAATGTATAATTACAAATAAAAGAGAGGCTACAATAAGTAAGTAAATATAATACTCAAAGATTATAGAGACGTATCTCTGCATTAACATTCTTGATACAAGTTGCTCCAATGAAGGTCCATGCGTCAAATAATGGGAATGAAACATTGGTTAAATTATTCCTCCCTAAAATGTAAAATTCTCGCTCATTCCAAAAACATTGTTGGGTGATAGTATCTATTTAGAGATACTTAGTTCTCATGAGCGAAAATTTCATTCTATGCAATTCGTATCTTGAGGAAATGTATTGAAGTTCTATTCCCGTAAATGATTCATCATCGCTATTATTCCTCATATCATCATCTCCTTTGGTGTGGGAAATCCAATGGAATTTACAACACCATATATGTTGGTCAACTAATAATTGATACTTGTGTATCCATTTTGTTGTGGATTTTCTCTACAAATATTCTAAAATATTCCTAGTTCTTTGCTCTGTCGAGTGTTTTATTGTTTGTGTTTGTATGTCTCTTAATGATATATTTATTTATCACCCCTCGCTTGGGTTATCGGTTCATATAGTTATCTTTAATTACTTACCACTTCAATGGCACATTTAATATGAAAACCGTAGTACTTATTAAATCTCCAACTTGCTTCATAATCCTCAAGCCATTTTTTTAATTTCTGTAATGTCCCCTACATGGTCCCATAAGAATTTGGGCTTGGTTTTATATTACAAGAGGCTTCTCTTCATATATAATTTGTACACAACTCTTTATCTGTCATAGTTTATTGTTTGTTATGGCATTGATATCTTTGTTTTAATATATCAGATACTGTAGAAGTTGATTGTGATGTGTGTAGAAGTTGTTTTAAAATAAACCTACAACAAACCAAAACAAAACTGATAAAAAGAAGTGTCACTTCTTGATGACAAAGAGCTAAATTGAATCTCTTAAAGAAAAACTATAATAAGAATCTAAATGAAATAGAAAGCATGAAATTTTAGTCTATAACATAATATTGTATGAATTAAATAATGTTGTGGCTTCACAACACGCCCCATTTTCGACACGAAAATGGGCACCCCCTTTTTTTCTTTTATGGCGAGGTAGTCCGCTCTCTAGAAAGGGCATCTAATTAGGCGCCTTAGAAGGTGGGTGCCCTTGTGGGTCTAGGTGAGTCTAAGATGTCTAGTCGGTTAGTGTCGTTCAAGGTTGGGAAGCTAGAAAGCCAGGTTTTGTTAAGGAAAAGAAAAGTACGCACATGTGCACTCTTAAAAGGTGTGTCATGTGCATGCAATACCATCAACCCAAGGGGTGCACTTGTGTTATAGCGCACCTTGTGCACCCTTAGGGTGCGCTAGGTGCACACCTCGAGACCTTTTGCATCTATAAATAGGGGCCAAACCTCCCTCATTCCATTCATTTGCATTCAAGATCAACAGAGTGCCACACCTCCGCACTCGTCAACCTGCACCAAATTCGCTCGAGCACCCAAGGTAAAATTGGGGTGCACATCCACAACCTTGTAGGTGCTCATGGTGCAAAATGTGTGCCACATGCACTCTTATAACTCAAGGCACTCCACATCTAGAGCATGCAACCAAGTAGAAATTGCACATTCAGGATAACATTAGCTCATTAAGCGCACTATGCACACCTTACACACATGCACAAGTGCACTTGGTATGCTAGTGTGCTAGAATTGGTTTAAGGATCTTTTTCATTTGTTTCTTCTCTATTTCATCAAGTTTTTTCCAATCTGATTGTGTCAATAAGTCTCTTCAATCTTCCAATGTGCAAGTTAAAATGACATCTTCATCATCATCCATGGTAGCAAAGATCACACCAAAACTGGTGACATTCAAATTTCAAGGTGCATCGAAGAAATCTTGATTTGTGGACAAAGACTTTGAGGTTCAAGACATGAAGTTGGGACATGGATTGGAACACGTTCTTGGTCCTGTGCAACAAGCCAAGGGAGAGACCATAGATGATCTCCTCATTGATTCTAAGTGGGTTGGTGAATGCAACATTGCACCTCATATTTGTTCAGTCCTCCGAGTTGATAAAAATGGATAAATTCAATGACTAGGAATCCTTGTGTGCAAATGAACATAAGAACACATACCTTGAATTGGTTGAGGTCTCACATGTGGAGATTTACTACAAGGGCCAATGAAATAATTAATGAGGCTTTATTGGAAATTAGCCAAGAACCACAAAATTAGAGGGCTTTCCCCCCAACTTAACTTCATGCTACAAGGTATTAAGAAAATCCAAAGAATAAAGTAAAGCGAGTAACACATTCTTAAAATTTCTTGAGCCTTATTAAATGATTGATAGATAAAATATTTCAAATTTTTAATAGATGTACTCCCAAATTAATTTCACATTACAAAAGCATGGGGCATCCAAATTATCCAAGGAATCAAGAAATTGATTTAACACCTGTTATCAATGAATGATTATCTTAAGATACACGGACCACAAATGAGAAACATATAGATATTATTAGTTTGATCCTTGTTAAATAGATGAATCATCCATATGTAAAACAATTTATTTGGTCATTAATGCATTCAAATCTTTCAATCTCTTTTTAATTAGTTGGACCTAGATCAATAAGTGTGTGAGGAATACACCATTTTGTTATAGGCCTCCCACGATCTAGATGTTTGAATATTGAAACATTGTTAAAGGATAAATCCTATAAGATATGATTTGGTATCACACAGAAATCTTGAATGATTAAGGTACACAATAAATCATCTTTTAGTGAATGGTTAATATCAACACACATATATATCTTTTCAATGATGAAATCATAATGTATTGCTTCCTTATGTGTGTGAAATATATCTAAGATTTGTGATTCAAGATGTAGATAAGAAGAACTAAATTTATGATTGACGATTTGATCAATAAGTTCCTCTAGTGCTTTGAAACAAAAATCATATTCTTTCATCATTATATGTAGTTTGAACCACCTTGTTATGTAATGCTTACCTAGGAGTTGTAATTTCTCTTGGTGGATAGGTTGAAGTGGAAAGGGTTGTATTGGATGTAGAGTAGGTGAATTTGGGTAAAATGAGAGTAATGAAGATGGTAGAATATAGGGTGTATGTATTGGATGTTGTGAGCTTGCATGATTATATTCATTGTGCATACTAGGTGCAAAATTATGTTTTGAAGAAACCTGTTGTCATTGCAATGCAATAGAGTGATGATACATGTTACCATCATAATTCATACCTCAATCTTCCTAATTTTTTGTTTGAAATTATTTACTATTTACAAACAATATGTGTTCACTCTCATCCCTAGTATGGTGAGGCTTACAAAGATTGTGTACCTTATTCACTATGTGTTCTTTGTTAGAATAACAGATGGTTAAATTGTCATTTATAAATCACTTTGTTCTAAAAGTTCATCACAATGATAAGCACATCCATCTTAGTTTAAGAATATATATTAGGTGGATGAACCAATTGTGTCTAAGAGTGTGGCTAGGGCCTAATAAGAGTCTAAAAGGGAATTGGTACATATTGCAATGCATATATTGGATGGGCATAATGATATAAAGTTTGTTTATGACTGTTATAGAAAAGGATGATAGTAACTGTCATAGGGACAATATTAAAAACATCAATCTATTAAGGGATCACCTTCGAGTGATAAAATGAGTGGAGCTTGGTCAAGATAATGGTCAAAGCTTTTCTTTAATTGGTAAGGTTGGTCAAATAGTGAAAATTTAAAGTTGTAGATAGTCACATTAAACTTAAAAGTTGATTAAAATTATGATCAAAGGTTGGTGTGATCAATATATATGATGTGGGACATAATGGACATAGGAGAGTGATAGATCTTTGGTAGGTTATGTAGTGTAAGGTTAATTGATTAGATCTTGAGAATGATCCTATTCAAAAAGTTTCAAGAATGTCATTACAAAACACATGTTCAAAAGATGAGTTCCTTATGAGGTTTGGTCAGGGTCCACCTTGCTCTACATCAAAGTGGTATAAGAGCAAGAAGATCTAGGATGTAATATCTAGGATTCCTAGATAGGAGAATATGGGAAATGCTAGAGGAATCCAAAGACTTGGTTAACCATAGAAAGAGCTCCATCACCCTGTACAGAGACTAAAGTTTACTATTAAAAAAATCATAAATTTATTTTTTATGCTACTATGTGATGTAGAGAAAGGTGGACCCTAATTCAAACTCATATGGAACTCATATTTTGAAAGAAGAAGAGGGAAGAGCTAGGGAGAAGAGAGAAAGTGTAGGAAAAGAAAAAGAGAGAGGAAGAGTTGAGGCAGCAAGAGTTGAAGGAGATAAAGGAGAGGTTAGAGGAGTTGGATAAGTTAATTGAAGAGAAACACAAATTTGGTACTTGAATCTAAAAAGGAAGGTTGATTGGATTGTACAAAAGCTATTGAAAAAGATGAAGAGGAATTGTATTAGGAAGGGTACCACTAAAAGTTATGAGGAAGCTCATGGTGAAGCCTTGAAAGAGTGTGCTAGTTTGCAATACCAAGGGGGATGACATGAATATGGGGTGACTATAGAGTTTCACAGGAACAAGAGACAATGGATGATTTAATAATGGTGATGAAGTGTCAAGAGGAGGCTCAAGTAATGAGTTAATCTATAAGCATGGATAATAAGTGTCTTTGGAAGGTACATTGGGTAAAGTTGTAGAGGTATAGAATAAAAAAGGTTAAGAGCATGGTGCTAGAGTTATTGATAGACATCAAGCAACAACAGGGGTTCATGTTTCCAAGAGAAGAAAAACCAAAACTAAAGATCAAAGAGACATTGCATGTACAAGGGAGAAAAGGACAAGCCAAGAAAAAATGTAACAAGTAGGATATGTTCAAGCCCAAAGTTAAAATAAAGTTCTTTTCCTTTCTAATACACTTTTGGTGTAGGTACTTCCAAGAGGAGTTGAAATTGCTTTAAATCTAGAGAGCATAGTGCAGGAACACCAACAATGAATTGGAAAGATACCAAGAGAGTTACATTGATGACCTTGAACATTTGAAGACTACAAGGGCCTATAAGGTCTTTAACCATTGTAACATGCCCATTAGTGAAAAATGATTGTAATTTGAACCAAAATGAGTCATTGTGTTCCAAGTTGCCAATATGAGGAAAAAATACCTAGTAGAGTCACTATATTTTGGATCAATGGATTTGCAGTATTTTCATGGTTTAATGGAGTAAATAATGCAATATGAACTTTCATGGTCATGACGTGATGTAATAAGGGCCATCATAATATAAGAAGTCCAATGGTATCAAGTAGTAAATAATGTCTATCAAAGATAGTATATAGGTTGATAGGTGTTTTATGGTTTCTTCATGAAGTCTATGTGTTTAAAGGCATTAAAGCCATAAAAGAGAATATAATAATAGTCAAATGGTACATGGTAGTTGAGTTGTCAACTTGAAAACATTTATTACTCTATGCAATTAGCAAGAAATCAGGTTAAAAACATGTTAGTTGCTAATGGAAGTTGAGAAAGGTTACCACAATTGATTTATTGGAAGTTTAGGGATAATTTAAAGTAGTTGATTATCCAATAACCAATAGAAAAGGATTTATAAAGGTTAGCAATCCCAATCAAAAGCATTGGTGGTCGATGAAATGATTTTTGAATCAATAAATTTGCATGTTTTCCTTTAATTTACATTGACTTATATTAGTAGTCACTTTCTTCAGAATTTATTTTAACCTAAATGCTAATATATTGGAAGACCTGTAGTGCCTCTTGTGTTTGCAGTCTGTACCTTGTTATATTTTGATTCAAGAGATACTTGATCTCATGTTATTATTTTTGCATTTGAGATGACCTAAGGAATGAATGGTATACTTTGATTTCAGTATCAAAAATGCTATATTACTATGCTGTGTAGTTGATCATATTTGCATGTTGGTGCCATTTTGATATGACGATATGGTTTATGATGATACATGGTCATTCAACATTTGGACATATCTCTGATTATGTTATATGTTGGATTAAATGCCATGGTAATTTACTTCATTCTTGCTTTGTTATGCTTTATGTAAACATGAGTGATGTAAATGGATTATTTTAATATATTAGAATAAATGGTTAAATTAGGTATTTTATGCATTTATTGTTTTGATTATGTTATTATATGCAATTGCACTTGATCGCGTGTTTTAGTGTGCAGGATGTAAATCCCTAGTAGTGGCACATGGAGTTAGTGATTTAGATATTCGTATTTTACCAATATCATCTATGTATGGTCGACATATCTTATTTAAATGTTTTAAAATTTTCGATGATTTGATAAATCCAGACACATTTGCATTATGTGATTAGACTAGTGAACGTATTTGTGCTTTTAGAGGTTCGCATTGCCGCGAAGGTTGTTAACAAATTTTTATGATTTTGGTTTAAGAGTTTTCAAGCTTTATTTAATTAATTTTAAATTTCTAGTAGCTTTGCCATAGAAGAATTCCAATTACTTAGAATAGCCTATTTTTGTTTGGGTTGATTCGAGGTCTAATTAGTTTAACTAGTTATTTACCCTAATTGATTATTCACTTGAAAAGTGAATAAGTATTGAAAGAGGAAATTAATTCCTCATTTCTCACTTTGGGAAAATGAGAATTTGAGAGCTTTTTCCAGAATATTACGTTTCTCTTTGTTGTGAGAGCTACGAGCATGTGATCTTCACGAGATTGGTCACTTGGATCTAGCTCGAGGAGACCTTGTTTTGCCATGACTTTTGGCAGCTTCTGCAATTTATTTATTTTATTGTGTTGATATCTGTTTCTACCCCTTTTGTTGTCAGGTAGGGCTCTCTCATTTTTGTGTTTCAACTCCATTTTTGGTTATGTTTTTGGTAGTTGTTTGTTAGGAGGCTAAGAACTAGTGTTCCCCTCCATTTCTATTTGCTGGTTCTACCTAGTTGGTCGGGGATGAACGTTTTCCTAGTTTTCAAGATGGAGGTTTGGGGTTTTGCATTGTTATGCCAACCATTTTTGCATACAGACTCCAAACCCAAATTTCATTGGATTTTTGTGGCTTCTGTGTCTAAAGACCAAATGGGTTTTAAATTCAAAGTTTTTGAGCTTTGGAGTTTTTACCTTAATTTGTGTATGACCCAGTTTTCTTAGCATGATGTTGGTCATGGACCTGGATCATCCCCTGGGATGCCAGTTAGATCATTGTTGCATTTTTATGTTACATTGGGATACATACCACATCCATCCTCCCAAGCTGTTATTCGATTGAGTGTTTTATTTTGTTGGTGTTCTCATCCAGTCCTTATGATATGATCTTCATGATATCGTGTGCCACACACAAGTAGGTGTGTGTGCATTTGTCGTGTGACATGCGAGACTTGATCTTTCATGGTATTTCTGGAAGTTATGATCATTTGGGGTTGGGTTGGGAATATTCATGCCTACGGGCACTCATAGTTGGATAAGCATGGGTAAGGTAGGGTAGCACCATGAAGGGGGCTTCTATTTCCATAGCCTGGTGACTATTTCTCGAGGGTTGGCATGCATAAGTTTTAAGTGATAACTTAATAAAACACTAGGTGGTGTACACTCAAAAGTGTTCCACTCTAAACCCTTCTATCCAAACAATTCCATGAGTTTGGAATGCTTGGATGCCGGCTTAGAGCTCCCTATCCACGGAGTGCAAGAGAGTGTATTTCAAGTTCAAGGGCTCTCAGATGAGCCTTAGAGATACTCTTCTTGCTAGTAAACCATGCAATGGGAGGTTCCAAAGACAAGATGCAAGAATGCAAATGTCCCAAGGAGTTCCTCAAGGATGCAAATGCAAATATGAAGACTACACTAGAATGAATATGCAAAGTGCAACTATTTTAAGCATGGATGAGAGTGTTACAATACCATTATTAAGCTATGTGAGATTAAGCTACATGTAAAAATGAAAGCTAAGCTAAGCTAAAATGCCATGAATGAGAGAATGTAGACAAGGAAGAGAAGTTCTCCACAAAGCTCCAAAGAAAACCTGTTAGAAAACCTGCAGCATAACAATGTTCAAAAGATGGATTGATTGAGGGGGAAAGCTCTCTCCCTTTTAAAGATGTATGGACGGTGGAGATCAAGATGAAGATGGTGGATGATCAACGGTGAAATTCGAAAATAAGAGTGATCCATGTGCACACACAAATCAACCAATAGAATTTAAGTTGACTTGTCACATAAGACAAAAGTCACAAAGCCTTTTCTTTTAATTGCAAAATAGAAAAAGGACTTTATGTGTGCACTTTAAGTGGGTTATAAGAATGGGGTATTTTATTTAATCAAAAGGGGACATGTTCTTTTAATCAAATAATGAACTTAGGATAGCATAGTCAAACTATAGGTTATAATCAAATAAATTGATTATTAGCAATTTGGCTTAGGTAAGTGATTAAATTAATTTAGCCAAAATGTTGAAAAGGGGGCTAATAGTCTAGATGACCATTTTTAGGTGATTACAGGTGGTAATAAAAGTTAAGATAATAAAATGCTTAGTGCGAGAGCCTTCCATTGGGGAGTTGAGCCACACGATCCAAGCTTGGGCTTTTTGATGCCAAGTGACTCTCCATGTTGTCAGCCACTACATAGTTACCCATTGAGTGTTTAACTAGGACCTATAGTAATTGCATTGTCTCATGATCTTGGTTTCAGTCATCATTACTGTCTAGCGTGAGTGTTAGCCATGAATGTTTTATTTGTGTGTTTGTGGTTGGATCATTATCTCCATAAGCACAAAGAGAGTGGACCTATAGGTTCCACGTGGTTGGAAGGCATAGCTACCTATACCACTATTGGGGGACTGGTGTATAAAGATGGTCTATTGTTCCAATGCGACTATTTCCACTTGATACTTCGGGTTTCAGAGTATGCTTTCTTGTGATTTATGCTTTCATTGGAATGCTTGGATATCATGCTTAGATTATGTTAGTTTATTTGACACATTCCCTTATTATGATGTTTAACATATGATTAGATGATGTTATTTGTTTAGTTGGAGAATCTATTGCTTACTGGTTAGCATGTTAGATTTTCTTGTTCTTATGATGTTATTACGCTTTAGTAGTGACATTCTTATAAGACAACTATGACTATCTAATTGGTAGTTTGGGATGCTATGAGCAAGGGATGGCTAGGACCTTCGAGGTCTCATGATGTTATGATGGTTGGGAGGAAACACACATGAGGTTAGTTATGTTTAGTTCATACATTGTGATGTTACCTTCAATACATTTTCTTATGCTTCCATGATTTAGATGGTTAGATGTGTTTTAGTTCTTCTGCTTTTGTGTTCGAGTGTCCAAGCCTCAACTTGTGGATCCGGTACTCCCCATTGTGAAGGTTCTAACTCTCTTTGTACTTTTCTAAATGTTCATTGGGTGACAATGTTTCAGCACTGGGTGGTATTTATAAAGTATTGCATGCCCATAGAAGAAGTATTATGTGATGCTCGAAAGTATCGCACGCCCACATGGCCTTAGGTAAAGTATTTCCTAGACCTTGAGAGTATTGCACGACCTCTTGAGAAAGGTCATATAATACTAGAAAGTGTCACATAGTGCTGCATGAAAATGTTATCTGGGTTCTTGGGAAAACCTGTTCGGGCAGACAACAAACACTTTTTGGTTTGTTCGAAAGTTTTCAAAGGTGTTTTGACTACCCTCTATGGTGTCATTGAATCCCTTGGTTTTGGATTTTGAATTTAGAATGTTTCAATTTCAAAATCATTTGTGCCCTTCTGTGGGTTGTTGTTTTTGATCAATAGTGACATTTGGAGATCCGTTGGTGTTTGGATGTTTGTTTAGTATTTCATTGCAATCTTTGTGATCCTTGTATGTTATTTTTTGTGTGTATCCATACTTGTTTAAATTTTTATTTATCTTGGCCTATATTTATCCTTGTTCCAAGGATCTCTGGGCAAGGCATTACAAGACCATTGTTTGAATGAGACAGTATCATGAACTAGGAACCATTTGGATTTTGAATCATCTCTTTTTGCATCATATATATAATATTTTATTAGTTTTAATCAAAACCTTAATTAGGGTAACCAATGTGTATTCATAATGTGATTAATCTATTAGCATGAATATTGATGATATTCCTATGGGTGAGTATCCTAGCATTGTTGGAGAATTGGGAATATTGGTAGCATGACCGTCTTTGTCATTGATGACAATACACTATTAATATTGTGATGACTGATAGAGTAGTGGACAAAGATTGTGTTAGCACAAATGGAGAATTGTAGATGAGATAATGTAGAGTTGAGGATGTGTTCTACAAAGTGTCTTGATGTTTTGGTTAAGAGTGTGTATGGAAACTCAAAGATTGGTGACATTTATTTGACATTTATAGAAGATAGTATATAGACATAGATCCTAAGGATAATTTTGTGATGGTTGAAGTTTATCTCCTAATAGGGATATAATTTAGATGAGTGAAGTTAGAAAGGGGTAGTAGACATCTTGGTGATGACATCAGTAAGTACACAAAGTCTGAGGTTGCACATGTGAAAGATTTTTTAAGAATGTGAGCTGCTAGTATTATGTAATTATGAAAAGATGTAATGTAATTATCTTAATGAGGTCCTATTATAATTTGTAATTGGAAAACCCTCAAGGTTGATGCATTCCCTTATTATGATGTTTAGAATATGATTAGATGATGTTATTTGTTTAGTTGGAGTATATATTGCTTACTGCTTAGCATGTTAGATTTCCTTATTCTTATGATGTTATTACAATTTAGTAGTGACATCCTCATAAGATAGCTCTGACTATCTAGTTGGCAATTTTGGGATGTTATGCACAAGGGATGGTTAGGACCTTTGAGGTCTCATGATGCTATTATGGTTGGGAGGAACCACACATGAGGTTAGTTATGTTGATTTTGTACATTATCATGTTACCTTGAATACATTTTCTTATGCTGCCATGATTTAGATGGTTAGATGTGTTTATGTTCTTTTTCTTTTGTGTTCGAGTGTCCAAGCCTCGATTTGTGGATCTGGTACTCCCTGATGTGGAAGTTCTAACTCTCTTTGTGCTTTTTTGAATGTTTGTTTGAGTGTTCTTGCATTTCTTAGGCAAAGTGTTCCAACACTGGACGATATTTATAAAGTATCGCATACACATAGAAGAAGTATATGTGATACTGGAAAGTATCATATGCCCTTTGAGAAATCATCATACAATACTTGTAAAGCATCATACGGCCTTAGGTAAAGTGTCACATAGACCCTAAAAGTATCACACAACCTCTTGAGAAATGTTGTACAATATGGGAAAATGTTAGACAATGCTACATGAAAGTGTCGCTTGGGTTCTTGGGAAAACTTGTTCGAGCAGATAGTGGATACTTTTTAGTTTGTCCAAAAGTGTTTGGGGGGTGTTTTGACTACCCTCTATGGTGTTCTTGAATCCCTTGGTTTTGGATTCAGAATGTTTCAAATTCAAAATCGTTTGCATCCTTCTGTGGGTTGTTATTTTTGGTTAGTAGTGGCATTTGGAGATCTATTTGTGTTTAGATGTTTCTTTAGTCTTTTGTTGCGATCTTTGTGATCCTCATATGTTGATTGTTGTGTTCATCCATACTTGTTAATTTTATTTTTTTATTTTTATCTTGGTTTATATTTATCCTTGTTCCAAGAATTTCTGAGTGGGGCATTACATCTGGTATCAGAGCCCATGTTGCAACATTGAGATCTTTGTGTTATGCTTACACTATCTTATTGTTTTGTACGTATGTTGTTATTTTGATATCTTTTTGTGGTTCATGCTTATGACTCTATGCTTGTGACATATGATTTTGACCCTATGTTGTTTCTTCCATAGTGATGCCTCATGCATGTAGACCTAGTGGTTGGGTTGGTAATTGATGAAATAAATGTGAAGAGGAATGTCAGGATGGGGAGGGAGAATAGGGTAATAATAAATATGTTAGCATTGGGGCATTGATGTTGGTTCTAGAAGAGATTCTAGGTCAGTTGGGACCTCATGCAGAGGAAAACTAACACGACAATGGCCAGGAAGACGTATCTCATCATGGAGATTTCCACAGGTCTGAGTATAGAGAAGAGGAACATGACCGTGAGTGTGAACATTCTCATACACCACCTAGTGGTAGAGGGAATCGATGGAGAGGTCGTGGTCAATATAATGATGACTTCACCCAAGTTGAGATGATGTGGGAACTTCAAAGGTCCAAACCACCATTGTTTGATGGTCATGGGACAGGGCACAAGACTGAGACATGGTTACTAGATATGAGATGTTGTCTCTCCTTGCTACCTTACAGAAGTAATGTGAAGGCCTCTTGTGGTACAACATAATTGAGAGGACATGGTTCTATTTGGTGGGTTATGAAGAGTGAGAAGCTCCATATTGATGTTGTGGATCTCACTTGGGAGATCTTCGAGGAGAGGATCACGGAGAAATTCCTTTCTCCACAGTACCATGAGGCCCGCATTGATGAGTTTCATGAGCTCAAGCAAGGGAATATAATGGTGGATCACTTTGAGAAACATTTTCTTAGGTTGAGGCAATATTTGAGCTATCGACATGATGAAGCACTCCTCACTCCGCATTTTGTTAGCGGCCTGAGGGACTCTATCATTGGAGATGTCTGTGTTCACTAGCCGAGGACACTTGCACTTGTCGTGGATCCTTGAGAGAAATGTGGCTAGGGGTTTCGATGGTAGATCAGGTTCTCAAAACCAAAATGCACAGAATTCAGGGTAGGATGCTCAGTTCACCCAGTCCTCGGGCAAGAGCCAGACCTAGTTAGCACCCTCTTAGGGTGAATACCATTGTAAGAGTCGAATAGGTTTTAGTCAAAGGGTGGGAAGTCTTCATGTACCTTAGAAATGAAAGGAGATGACTAGAGTTGTGGTCAAAAGACTCAACAAGATTGGCCTCCTCAAAGTAGTCAACAAAAATCTAGCAAGGGTAGTGCACCATATTCTAGTACTACTCAGGGTGGTCATGGGACTAGATCCAACTTTGGGGGAAACTATTATTCTTATGGCCAGCCCAACCATAAAGATTTGGGATGTCCTATTAAACCATCTTCAAGATCTAGCAAAGGTGCAGCTAGATTGGAGCCTACTATGGGAGATGTAAGGAAGGAGTCATCGAGTCTTTACAATGGTTGATAACCATCAAACTGAGCATCAAGGTAACATAGTCGAGGCTACAGATACATTGCATGGTACTTCCTCTTAAGTATTATTTGACTTAGGTGCTTTACATTCTTTTATTTCACCATCTCTTATTCAACGATATGGGCTAGTGGCAACACACCGAATCAATAGGTGGTAGGTTCTGTTAGCCATGGGTTCCAAAGTTGTTATAGACTCCTTGGTCAGTGGTTGTAGTTTAAATTTGGGAACCTTCACCACCATAGTGGATCTTCGCATATTATTGCTAGGATCTATGACATTATGTTGGTCAGTGTTAAGATATGACTATGTTGTTTAAGGTAGATAAAGGTTCTGATCGTGGATTGATCCTATTGTTAAGGATGAATGACATGGTAGGTATATTTTATTTATGGTTGAGTTAAAACCTCATGAAATAGTGTTTGATTATTTATTGAACCCTAGGAAAGGATAAAGGTTTAGGAAGTTGGTTGATTAGTGATTATTATTGTAATATGGTTCCAAAGCATGGTTAAAATATAGTAGAAAGATGATTGGATAAGATAAATCCTAAGAGACTAAAATGATTTGGAATATGCTCTAAATAAGATTCATAATAGATATCTAGAAGATCCTATGTTTTTGGGTAGGGTGCTAAGGAGGAAGTCCACACAAGGACCCAGCCTAGAGGATTTGTTATTTGTTTTTTCTTACTTGAGTTTTTGGTTAAAGGTACTCATCCATCTAGCCTCAAGAAGGAAGACAAGTAAGGTATTTTAAGCACCACATGTATGGTCAATTGGTTTCCAAGAGGGTAAGGAGAGAGGAAAGGAAATGACTTCTAGATTAGACACAAGTAAGTTGGTGAGGTGATGCACTAATGAGAAGGTGGACATGAGGTTGGTTAAGTACCATGGATAGAAAACACTAAAAAATACATTTTTTAGAGTAAGAAAGATATAGTTTGAAGGAAAAAGGTAGAAAAGGCATCTAGAAGATGAAAGATGTACAACAAGGCAAAGAAAAAATTACCAAAGAAAAAGTGAAGATATAGACAATTCATATTTAAATATATAATGTATTTTCCTTGAAGATTATCTTACCCATGTTTCCAAGAGGCTTGAAATTTTTTCAAAATGGAAAGTATGGAATAAGAGCACCTAGAACATGAGCATACCAAAAGGTCAATATGAGATGTTATGAGTTATTTACTTAGGGTCATAGAAAGTCATTTTGTGTATTTGGTGAATCAATGTAATGAAAATGTAAAAGTTATCCTGGTTTTCTATTTAGGACTTGGATTGGTTAAATATATTAAATTTTCTAGATCTAAACCACACACAAGGTAGCTAAATATAACTATATAAGGAAAAATGGGTAACCAAAATAAGGTAAAAACCTAAAATAAAATAATCTAACTCTCAAAAATAAGGGGAGACTCATTGGGTTCACCAAAATATTTAGGTCAAGTTGATGCCAAAGAAGAGAGATTGCAAAAAAGAAAGATATAACTCTAAGAAGAGGGTAAGCAAGTTGAGCTCACCAAAATGTTTAGAGGAAAAATGGAGACACTTTAATAAGATGTAGATCTCCTTGCTTTTTTGGTCCACTAATCCATTCAAATATGTATGTGAGGGAGAGAGGCAAAATCTCCAAATATGATTCCTCTTTATAACCCAAATTAAGTTAGCAAGGACACAAAGGAGAAAAGGCACCAATCCCAAATTCTAAATATAAAAGAGAATTAAATACAAGAAAATACATTCTTAGGACCTTATGGGATAATGTATGTGATAAATTGAACCAACTGCTTGAAATAATGTAAATCTAGATGCTAGGTAAATACAATTAGCCCAACTAGGGCGGGGGCCCTAGCTCGGTTGGCTAAATCTTCCCTGTTGCAGGGGGTTGGTCACGGGTTCTAGTCTCCCCCGTCCTCGTGGTACCGGTGGACGTGTCGCGCCAACGCTACCGGTCATGTTAAAAAGTTTACCAGGCACACTGCAGTTTATAGGGGGGCCGTGTTGCATCGATTCCTGTAGTCTAAAAAAAAAAAAAAATACAATTAGCCCAACTAAGATATAGCTCTAGTGTAAATATATGAAGGGAAATAAAATATAAAAGACACCTTGAAATACATAGTAGAAGATATATTTTAGCTCCAAAATTCATGGACCCAAGCCTATTTCTTAATATCAAAAAATGGATTCCCTACTGAGATGACAAAAGGAACAAAACCTAGAAATCATTCATCCAAAAGAGAAGCAGGGTTCAAATCAATGCAAAGGGTTAGATTTTCACAAGGTTGACATGTACTAGGGACACTGTAGCAAAGTCAAACCAAATTCTCCAAGAAGCTCTAGGGAGTTATTTCTAGATTTTCATATAAAATTATGCTATCATACTCTTACATATATAAAATGAAGGGTTTTTATTGTTTTTTGCATGAGAGCTTGCCTTGGTCAAGCCCTAGATTGAGGAGTCAACCTTGTAAATGCTAAATGTAAATGTAAATGAATGAAATAAGATAAATGTTATGATTCACCTTTCTTAGAGCCCTTGTCAATAAGAATTTTGTTTGCAGTGTGTTGTAGATCTTGAATAGGCATAGGAATGTAGGGTATCTCCACAATTTTTAAGGGATCTACCATAATCTCAATATGGTGCCATGGATGTAAGTACACATCAATGTAGAAGATAATGAATGCTTCAATATAGATCTCATCCCTTTATGACCTACAATAAGTAGATATTGAAGAGGAAAATTCCACAAAGGATCCTTCAATTCTTGATAGAAATCTCCCTTGCTTGAATGCTTTAAAGGCTTGATTGTCTTGAATACTTGAAATCCTTGAATGAAAGAGCTTCAAATTTGGCTCTTGTGAAATATTGAATGGTGAAGGATGAAAAATAAAGCCTCTATGTCTCCTTATATATGAGTTTTTAGGTTTGAAAATAATACAATCCAATTGGAGAGCAAGATTAAACCTATTAAACCCTTGAGGCTCTTTGGGCTTCAAGCCTTGCAAACCTTGGGTTCAAGATTGACTTGGCCAAGGTCAACCTAGTTGACCTAGACTAGTATAGATCAACCTAGCTGACCTAGACTAGTATAGGTCAACTTATTTGACCTAGTCATGGAGAGGAGGTCACAAAGGCCACATAAGGCTTTGGAAGTTGGTAGAAGGAATAAAGAAGAAAGTGGAAGAAGATAGGGAAAAGCAAGCACCAATCACAAGTCCACCCATGGTCTAGGAAAAGGAATTATAGAAAGGGTGGTAAAAAGTCTAAAGGAAAAGTGCATCCATTTTAAGATGGTATAGTTACTATTAATCGAGATAGGAGAGGAGGGAAAAATCCTTGAAGAGAGTGCTCTAGTATAGAATATTTTTCTTTATTTTCCTATTGTGATATGCTTCTATCGTATCATGTTTTCTTAATGTTTATTTAGATTTCTTCAGATGACATTTTTTTCGTCTATTGGCCCAAGGTGAAAAGGAATAGAAACATCATATTATTATTCTCTTTGGCTCTTACTTCTTCTATATGTTGTTATATGTTAAGTTGTACATGTGCAAGTGTTTGTACGTATATCCGCATGTTGTCTACTTGGATTTGAAACATGGTAGTGTAATACTCCAAAATTGGAACCTTGCCATTCTAAACCAATTTTGGGGTATTAATATTACAACATCAATTTCTTGATTAAAAAAGTCCTATATACTAGGCATTTTTGACCAATTGTCTCTACTGGATCTCAATATCAAATCACAAAAAAGTCCTAAAAGTGTAAATGAATTGAAAATGACCTTTTGGGGCCTTATATACGGTTCAACCTAATTTTGAAAAGTGTGTTCATTGACGTGAAAATCACCCCATGGCTAATTTACTACTCTGAATTCATTTTAGGGATCAATATTGAAATCTAAAACTCCTAAACAACTAAATGATTCATTTTAAATTTTTGGGACCAACATTATCGAACACTTGTGTAGTTTATATTTTTGACACAATATTAATCCCAAAATCTCATCACATGAACATTTTCTCTAGCTCTTCAACTTTTCCTTCAAAAGTCAACTATGGTCAACCAAGGTCAAATTTGGTCAAACAAACCCTAAAATCACTCTAAATCAACTCAAAATCGTCTGCAATATTTTCTAATCTATTCCAAATTCTTCTAAATCTATAAACACATCTTTATCTTCACATTAACTTCTTTACATTACTGTTCTTCAATATCTCATCTTTTAATTTTGTTTTTGAGGGGGGTGGATGATTGCATAATTACAATAATCAATTCTTGTTTCATATATGATCTAAAATTAATGTCTTCATTGATAGGGTCATCTCATCTTTAGGGGCATATTTATTCTTGGTATCTAGCATCATTAGTTACCTCATTTATCAATCAACTGATAAAACTCATGATAGTCTACATCATAGCTCGATGGATGAGTATCCTAGTATTCTAACCAGACTCCTGAGGGTTAAGCCTCGTTCTAGGGATAATCTACAAATCATGATAGGTCTTGTCATCTCTTTTATGGACCAATATCTAGATGTTCTATCCAGACTTATCTTAAGCTCTATTATATTCAAATTTTAATGGATAGGTATCTAGGTGTTCTGCCTCGACTCTTGAGGATTGAGCCTCATTCTAGGGACAATCCTATGAATTGCGATTGATCTTGTCATTTTTTAATGGATAGGTATTTGGGTATTCTACCTAGATTGCTAAGGAATAATCCTCATTTTGGGGACAATCTTATGAATTGTGATTGATCTTGTCTTTTCAATGGACATGTATCTAAATGTTCTATCTCAAATCCTAAGGATTGAGCCTCATTTTGGGGATGATTCTATGAATTAGGAAAATCTTTGTTCTCTTGGATCAATACCTAGGTGTTCTATATAGAATTCAAAGGGTTAAGCTTTGTTATGGAGATAACCCTAAAAATCTCATCAATTGGTCTCTATGTCATCAAACTCAAAGCCAATCTCAATTCTCTTTCTATGCTTTAGAATTTTTACTATTCTTTGAATCAATGTGCTATTGACACATTAATTCAAAGAGGGGGAAATGTAATACCACAAAATTGGCACCTTGCCATTCTAAACCAATTTCTATGCATTAGTCTCATGACATCAATTTCTTGATCAACAAAGTCTTATTTTACTAGGCATTTCTAACCAATTGTCTCTACTAGATATCATATCATATTGTAAAGAAATCCTAAAATTGCAATAATCAATTATCTTATTTAATTACTAAAACATTGATTAAATTGGCTAAATAAACAATCTAATCAATTTAGTTTTATTATAAGTCCTAGAACTTTAATTAAATGCATTCACCCTCTTTAGCTACTACACATGACATGAAGAATTAAATATATTTAATTTTAATTAAATACCCTCATCCTAATTATTGAATTTAATTATTCAAAAAAATGGAATATTCAATTATGAGGTTACATTTACTAAATTAGATAAAATATTATCTCCAGTTCTAAATTGGAAATTATGAGTTAACTTTGATTCAGAAAAGGAAACAGATTAGTTAACTCATTATTCTCTCCAAAATAAACCTTTAAAGCATCACGAAATGATGATTTGGAAATGAAAAAGGCTAGCACGTAGATAGAGTGTATGTTTGAGATTGAAGTCAAATCCTAGGAGATTATTAATGATGCAAATCTGGTAGAGGATGACAAGTGTTCTGAATACATCAGGCTATGCAATGATTTAATTGAATCATCATCATCAGAATCAGTGACATAAAGCCTTCTATTTTATAATTATGCTTAAAAGTGCATTTAGTTTGTTGTTGATATGTCAATTAATTATAAAGTTTGTAAACAAAGGGACAAACCCTTTCATAATGTAACCAATCTAATGCCTATAATTATAAGGCCTAGATTTAGAATAAGATCTCATAGGATAGAAAATTTTATATTTATATATCAAAGGAAGTCAATTCTTTTTGTTCACTTTGGATTTTGTCAATTGTATGCACCATCAACATATGTAACAATGTGGTGAAGCATTTCAAATTTAATATAAAGGCTTATATGCTCATTTGATCTTTTGGTGATACCGATTCTGTCTCTTTCATTTTATTTTCTCTGATCAAATCTTAAATGTTTTCTTTAATTGATAGTCAAATTGAATGTATATAATAAGGAATTTTAGTATTAAAGGAACAATAGTGTTGTGTTAATTGGTTAATCTGCATCACTATCTTATTGGCCTCTTGAGGAGAGTTAAAATCAATAAGATTTGATATTGAAGTTTTCTTGAGCATTTCAAGTAATTCATACTCCATTAAAGTGACAAAAATTTGTCTTAAAGGGATTTATTATTTTGTCTTGGAGGGTTACATAAGCATTATGAAAGATTGATGGAAATTTGATAAAGAATCCATTGGTTAAGGCACAACTCATATGTATTCATTTGACATAGATAGACAAAACACATACATATATTCATGATTAGCAGTACCACTGCCACCAATTTGGGCACTAAAACCACCCAAAAAACAAAACAATGCATGATTATCACATTACAAAATATAGAAAAATAAGGTTTTACTAGTTGTACCTGGCATAGCCGAAGATGTTTGCATGCTTCTTGTTGTCGACAATGCACTTGGTAATATTAGAACAGCGATCGAAGGAGGCGTCTGCACTTCATCATGAGCTGAAGAATACATTTTTAGCAAAGATATTTGAAATGGATAAAGATCAAATGGGATACAAGCTTGAAGCATCTAGAAATAAAATATAAGTGTTATAATGTTGATGAAAACAAACAATATTGCACTAGTAGGGCCACAATCTTCTATTATTGCTCATATTATTTCACAATATGTAAAAATTTTGCATTCTTTCTTCTCATAGGAATACAAGAAAGTATTAATTAAGAAAAGTTTAATAATACTGTAATTTTTAGTAATGTTGTAAAGAGAAAGTGTTACTTACCTAAAGGTTGTGTGCTACAACCCTCACCATGTTGACCATGCAGTCTCGCAAATGCCACAAAATCTTGTAGAAAAACACATAATATTTTAGATCACGATCCATAAGATACTATAAAATATAAATATCTATTAAACTTCTATTATTGGTTAAGATTAATTGTTGCTTACCTTCTAAAGAATTGGCTCTAAGTATCAATTCTTCTTTCAATACCTCTGTCTCCTTAGTTATGTTTCTCTCAAGGATAATGTTAAGAATTTCATCACTATATTTTTGTATGAGTTGATGGGCCATGAATATGGGGTCAACATTATGGATGATGTCATCTAGAAATGACACGTGTTTCAGATCATATTTGATCTGCTATCATTATTGCTTTTCCCTATCAATAAGTATCAAGTTGTGACATCAATATCAATAAAATTCCATCAAAATAACTCTAAAGTCATAAAGTAAAGAACATAATAATACAACATGTGTTTCTATATAATTTGTACAATTAAAATAATTAAGGTTTACCTTCATTGAAGAAGGTGTGTGAGCTGATACATCCCCATGTGTGTGTTGTGGTGTATCCATGTCGCCATGTGAAAAAAGGTTAGTAATTCTTAGCAATCAACAATGAAATGAAAGTAATAGACTTATCAATTTTTTTTTAATAAAATAGTAGATTGTATATTGGAGTCAATGTTAATTGGAGGCAATTGGTTTAAATGTTATACTTACCAGTCCCATGATGGGGAATTTTTTTGTATCTACACGATTAAAATTATAGTCTATCAGAAGCTCTTCCCCTATGATCTCCCTTGCATTCTTTGAATATACAATTCGACCACTTATTAGTTGACATAGGCCGAGAATTATTTATAAATCCTACAATATTCCCTATTACTTTTGACCTTCCATTAATATACTACAAATTACATAGAAGACACAAATTACATGATGCATTCATCAAAATCTTTGTATATTTTTTAATTCCTCACCTCTAGTTTATGTGTGGTAGTTATGCAATATTATTGTATATAATCCATGATAGTAGAGTTCAACACATAATAACTTAATTATAAAAATAGGCAAGTCAATTTTTCTTTTGTAAATAAATCATGATCCCATCATACTTGACATTGATCATACGTTGATAGATATTTCATTGATCATCATATTCATCCATGTCATCATCATCATCACCATCATTACACTTGTCAGTTTGATTATCATCGTGACCACCACCATCTTCATCATCATCATCGTCATCTTTATCACCATTATCATGATTTTCATCATCATGATCATCATCACCTTGATCATCATTGTCTTCATCAGCATGATCATGATCATCATCACCATCATCAACAACATCACTAAAATCATCATCATCATCATCTTCTTCTTCTTCATCATTGTGTAACAATCATTCATTACCATCATTTACTTCATCTTTTGATTCTTTAGTGTCTTCTTCTTCCATCGCATTATACTTTACCATCCTTCCTCTTGGATAATGTCTAACAATAAACGACCAACCTAGTTTATGTGGAATGACAAAGTAAAACACTTGCTCACATTGGCTTGGAAGAACATAGGGCTCATCTCCAACTGGCTCAAATGACCTTGTATTAACAATTGTAAATCCACTATCATGTCCAATAATAGTTCTATCATGACCATTTTGATTCAACCATAGCCTATACCATTTAACAACAAATAGAACTAATTTGAATGAATTAAAGTTACACTCAAGTATATCATCCAAAATTCTATAGTATTGATTTTTAGATTGTTGAGGATGTATGTCATTTCTAGATGAAATATTGGTGACCTCGAAGACTACACTTATCCCAGAATCACAAGTTTTCTTTGTTTTCTCTAACTTTTTATGCAAAATTTATGGCCATGGTAATACATAGCTTTGTGGTGTTTGATTTATAATTATTAAAACATGTGAAGATTATTTGCATCGATCTGTGAGTTGATATTAAACTTATGGGTCATGATTAGTTATCTTCTACATACATTTCTATCTCTTAAGCCATATGTTAGATCAAGTACCATTGGTGCAACATTAGAATCTCTATTACGATGAGCTTTAATCAACGATACAACACCATCCCATATTAATGAGTGACCATTTTATTGATACTATTGAATCCATACTATCATCCAATCAAGATTGTTTGTAATATACAAATGTAGTGCATCCCACTCATGACCAACTATAAAGAAAATAACTAGATTAGTTAGAAGAAACTTATATTTATGATGGACAAGAGTTAATTAACTACAAACAATCTACCTCTCACTCTCCTCAATCTACCTTTCTCCATCAGGTACTCCCTTTCAATTTTTTTTATAGAGTTGGGATTCCAAATGCGATCTACATGCATATTTGTTGCAAACTTTAGAAGATATTTAGTAATGTACACCATGGTCTAGTATACCATCATTGGAAATATTCAAGACTATGTTAGGTTACTAAGAGGGGAGGGGTGAATCAATAACCTCTAAAACTTTATCAAATTTAACATTTTATAGAAATATACCAATTATCATGTATTGATCTAATTGCATGCATGAGAAACTAAAAATATAAAACATTCATAACACTTGAACACAATAATTTGGTGACTCAAAAATCTTCCAAATTGAAAGTCAAATTGGGGTGGGGATGATACCCACAAAACTTCAATACTACAACATAAAGTTGGCCTGTTAAGGCTTACAATGATCACTTCTGATGATCTGCCCTGATAAGAGCATTTAAGACTACTAGGTCTACTTTGTTGAAGGATTTACAAACACACAATAAAGTATGCACTATGCTAAGAGATTTAAGAAAGACTGTTAAGTCTACCTCGTGAAAGGATTTAGACTAATTCACTTGTTAGAATGAAATAGTTGATCTTTGACTTACAACTAAATTGTTGATAGAGATTCTTTGAAGTACTAATCACCTTTTGTGATGGATATGTCTCTTCTACTCCTTTTCTGATATGACCTTCAATATATACTTTATCTGCTGCTTGATCACATTCACATTCTTACATGTTCATTATCTTACATACTATATTGGATATGATACAATACATTACATATATATGCCAATCCAATTTACAAAATTACAAAGTTAGCCAATACACAAGTTAACACCAATATTATAAAGTTGGCCCAAATGAAGATACTTAGGTTCTAAAGACTGACTTGGTGAAGTTCTGATACTCAACATCCATTGTCATTACTCGGCATCGTCATGCATTTGGTAGAAGTAGAAGCTTAGTCCATACTAATCACCTCAGAGTAGTCTCAAACTTGCATTACACTAGTGACTCAATAAATACTGTGTCAGTTGTCATCAACTAAATCACTCGATAAACACTAATCATCACATATGGCTTGGTTAACACTAGCTTCGCATCACATGAACTACTAGCTCAATAGAAATTACAAAGCTTGGTAACCACTGGAGTGCTCAGGTTGAGCTGCTAGACTTCACATTGCCTAATTCTACTTAGTTTGAGTTGGTGCACTTCACACTAACTGAATTCCCTTTGTAACCACCAGAATGCTTGGTAGCCACTTAGAATTAGTCAAGAAGACTCGGTAGCAACTGTAGAGCTCAATGGCTACTGAATTACATGGAAAACACTATAGATTATTCAATGAGCCTGGTAGCCATACAAAATTTGAATAAGTGTTGTCACTAATAACAAACTTGATTGATATGTCAACAATCTCCCCCTTTGGCATTAGTGACAAAAACATTTGTTAGCCAAAACTTATATACATCACCATGTGATACTGGCTCGGTAGGGTATAATGTTTTGAGATTTTTCAAAATTTGTCTTTGTAAGTATATATAGTATACTATACAACATATTTGCAAAATTCTCCTCTACTATATACATTTTCTACCTTTGCATGATTCTCCCCCATACAATATACATAGTGTCTCACTATACATAGTCTCTGCCCCTTTTTGACAATGATGCCAAAGATTTATTCAAAACTTATTTATATGGAAACACCAATACAAGATAGAAACTTAGAATGTACCTTAAGTATAAGTGCTAGAGTTTTATCCCAATTCTCTTGCAAAATCTTGCATGTATGGAGAGCAATTTGCACTTCTACAGAGAGTTCTATCATGTGATTTGCAATAGAGAAATTGTTGTCATGGATCAAGGTTTTTGAATAAACAATATGTTTTTGCATTGTATCCATGATAGGAAGGATTATATTCTAAATATCTATCAATGTAGACCAGATCCTTTCATCTTCTCTCAACAACTCTGCCTACATGTCTGACAGAAATCTAATCTTCATATGATGTGCAGAGCTTGAACTAGGGTAAAGTTGAAATTGTTGTGCACTGGCTTTCAGATCCTCATCAATCTTTTTTAGTTTTCTCTTTATCTCCTTTGTGAACTCGGTAACATCACATGAATTCACAAAAAGTGATGTCACATTGGTGCAAGAGGTTTCAAGATTAGTCAAAATTGATGAAAGCTCAACTTGTTAAATCACAATTTGCTGAGCAATGTGCTCAAGCACTTTATTATCAATTTTTTTTTAGCTTTCTCAATTAACTTGTCTTGACCATTAGAGTCCTCATTAAACTTTTGGACTGCCTCTTCTAATTGCAATAAAATAGGTTGAGAAGAATCTATCTCAATACCTATTGCCTTAGACAAAATGTTCTTGGTATCATTAATAATTTTATATTCCCTATCTCTTTCCTCTCTCAATCTCTTCTGCTTTGCTTTCTTTTGGAGGAGTTGACCAGCTATATGCATTTGATCCCTAGTGAGATTATCAAAGTCCCATCTTGGCTTTATTTTCTCTAATAATTCATTAGAGATTTGGGAGGCTATCTAATCTGGTGAATACTTCCATTTTTAGATTTTGGCTAACACTAGTTCTTCAACCTATTTCTTTTCTACCTCTAATCTTGTTTCATACTTCAAGGATTTGAAGTTTGTTATACCTGTACCTTCTTCCAATTGTTTTAATTTTTCTTAGAAGGTGGGAGGAGGTTTGCTAAAGAAAAATTCACTGCCTTTCTTCTTGAACCTCCTTGTAAAAATTGTAGTGGCTGGCTTGGTGATGATCACCTTGCCTTTCTTCTTCAAGGGTTCTTCTTCCTTTTCAGACTCATCCTCTACCTCTTCATCTATATCTTCTGCTTTTCCCTTGGTTAACATTAGAGGTGTTCTTGATTTTGTTGGAATTATGTTGTATTTGTCATTAATGACAACACTTATTCAATTTTGTATGGTTACCGAGCTTATCACTCAGTCTACAGTTCATATCAAGCATTCAGTGGTTGCCAAGTAAGTTCATCAGTTCACACCAAGCATCCCTGAAGCTACTGAGTGAATGTGCAGTCCAACAATGTTTACCAAGCCTACAATGTTCACTAAGTAGATAGTGGTCACCGAGCTTTATAGTGTCTACTAAGTCATCAGTTTGTGTGATGAGAAGCCAGTGTATACCAAGTGGTGGATGTATAGTGTTTACCGAGTGAAAGCAAGGTAAATGAAGGATTCAGTATCTACCGAGTGACACTATATCTATCAAGTCTCAAATGGTTACCAAGTTTGAAGCTACATTGTGTGATTAGTATGGACCGAGCTTCTACTTCTACCAAGTGCATTAGGATATCGAGTATTGTAGTGGATGTCGAGTATCAAAAATTCACCAAGTCATCTTGCAGAACCTGAGTTTCTACTATTTGGTTGACTTAGTAATATTTTGTTTACTTGTGCTTTAGCTGACCTTGTATTTGTAAATATTGGAATGGTATATATGTAATGTATTGTATCATTTGCAATGTATGGATGAGGATATCAAGGAATGAATTTGTAATGTTTTGAGAAGAGTGAATGAAAATTAGCAGCAGAGCAGAGTATTCAGCAAGGTCTACAAGGAGTAGTAAAGTTATATCAATCACAAGAGGTGATATGTACTTCAAGGATCCATTCAACAATCAAGTTGTAAGTCAGATCTAACATTTCATCCTGATAGGTGAATTAGTTTTCTAAATCATTTAATAGGGTAGACTTAATAGTCTTTGTTTAAATCTCTTAACAAAGTGCATACTTCATTATATGTTTGTAAAACCTCTTACAAGGTGGATCTAGCAGTCCAAATTTTTTTTAACAGAGTAGATCATCAAAAGTGGTCAATGTAAGCCCTAATAGGCCAACTTTATATTGCAGTAATGAAGTTTTGTGGGTATCATCCCCACCCCAGTTTTACTTTCTATTTGGAAGGTTTCTGGGTCACCAAAATACTATGTTCATGTGTTATGAATGTTTATCTTTTCTCATGCATGCAGTAGATTAGATGAATTAATAATAAATGGGTTAAGTGCTGAATTAATTTAAAGTTTTTGAGGTTACTGATTTACCCCTCCCCTCTTAGTAACCTAGCTAGTCTTGATTATTTCAACAATTGGTATCAGAGCTTTGTGGTTCTCAGGATAAAGTTTGAAAGCTTGAGAAAAGATCAAGGACAATGGAGATATTCAAACTTGAAAAAGCTATTGACAATGAGAAGCTAGATCTGGAAATGGCCATAGCTCAACTCAAGGAAGCAAAAAAGCATCTTTCCCAATCCCTAAAAAGAAGGAAGGAAATAGAAAAACAAATGAATGACCATCAATATATTGAAGAAAAGATTGGAAACTTTTTTTCCCTTCAAGTAGTTCAAATGAAGCAAATGAGGCAATCAAAGAACTCCTAGAAAAGAATGACTCTCTGCAAGAAGAGGTAAAAAAATTGAAAAGAGAACAAGAAATTTAGTTAATAAGAATGTGTAAAATATTGGAACAAAGGAATAAGGCAAGTCCCTTCTACAAGAAAGTCTTATCAATCAGCTCTCCAATGCAAATGAGGAAATCATGAATTTGAGATCTGAAAATGAAAGCCTAAGGAATGATTTAATCACTAAAATACAAATCAATAAAAGATTGAAAGTTGATCTAGTTCTGAAAAGAAACTCAATGAAAGGATGACAAAATCTCAAGAAGACATGGATTACTTGAATCAAGAAAGTGAGCAAAATCTTCATAGGCAAAAAGGTAAAGCAAGACTTGGATACAAAGAAGAAGGTGAATTTTCGAAGCAAGGTGCCCAAAGGAAGCAAAGTAGACCTACTTGCAATCATTGTGGTAAGTTAGGTCATACATCAAACAAATGTTGGAGCAATGGAAAGGAAAAATTCAATGGAAAATGCTACAATTGTAGTCAACATGGTCATAAAGCTAATGAATGCAAGAAAAAACCAAAATTTGAAGGTAAATGTCACAAATGCAAGAAACAAGGTCACAAGGCAACTAAATGCAGATCTAAAACATTCAATCTAGTTGAACAAATTGTAACGGCAATATTTCGTTGGGACTACAATACTTGGTGTAGATGTCACTACTATGGAGAATATGGACACATTGGCATAAATTGTGCAAGGCATCACTTGAGAAAGAAGGATACAATAGTAAGATGTTATACATACATTGAACTTGGTCATATAGCTAAGAATTGCATGAACATAAGAAAGTTTGAAGATGAAAAGAATGCTAAAGCTAATAACATTAGGAAGTAGATGAGATAGTAGTGGATTCCAAAATCTACTGAGAAGAACAATTCAAATGATGCTCACGTCACTCAAGAAGTGGGTGACTCCACCATTTCCAATTAGATTCTTAAAACAGAAACTGGAACTATATCATCAAGTCATATCTCGAGTAGTTCCAAATGAAGAAATAAGAAGATCCAAATTAGTAGTTTAAATACAGAGGGATCACAAGAAATCAAGTCATACCGAGCAAGGTTGGTCATAGACTCAATCGAGCTAGGTTGGGAGTAATAAAGTTTTGTTCAATCACCGAGTCACAAGTTTCTATGGAGCAAGTGAGTGGATGATAGTCTGTCACGCACTACGTCATTATGGTACCAAGAATTAAGGGATAAATTTTCATCAAAAGGGTAGAATTTGACTTCATTTTTCACCATGACTTTAGAATACATAGAACAGAGCGATTCCAGGTGCATCCAAGCAATTTTGAGCAAATTTGCAATGAAGAACTTGTTCAAAAGATTTATCTCATTTATCGAGCAGCCATGGCATCCAGAAGCACGAACAGTAGCAAGAAAAAAAGAGGATTTGAGATGTTGGTAAAAGGTTTGGAATGGAAAGTGCCAAACTTCAAGTTAGTACCAGCAGCTATGGAGTCACTTGACCCTAATGGAGCTCAATCAAAAATTCCTCCCAAGGTACTCCTAATTAATGATATTTGCACTCAATTTAATTGTTTTGCTCAAGAAATTGGAAACCTAGGGATGGAAAATACCCTAGGATAAATGTGTGTTGATGGTTCACTAAAGCCAGAGCATAAGCACTTAGAAGTTAAAAGGTTAACCCATATCCCGCATATGCCAAGGATCTTTCAGATTAAGTGGATTAGGTACATTTTTAGTCATGCATAATGGTCAATTGTGGTTAGAAGAGCATGTATTGATCACCAAGAAAATGATACATAAGATCACAGGTCTCCCTATGCTAAGCAAAGCCAAAACTAACAAAACCCTAGGTTAGGAAGAGCTTCAGAAGAAAACCCTAGCCAAGTGGGATGGTAGAGGTCTGAAGATTAGCACCATTTCTGATGTTGAATTAAGGTTTGGTATTCACATCATTGCTCACAAGATCCATAGCTCCAATCATTTGAATAGTGTGTTGTGTTAGGTAGTTGATTTGGCATATAAGGTTGTGAAGAAAAACTTGGAATTTGATCTGTTAGAGTTATTGTTGAAACAACTGAATAAAAACATGGACAACATCAAGACTTCAAAGAACAACCCCTACAAATTTCGTTCTTTGTTAACATGCCTTTTCTTTTATGTTCAAAAGTTTTTCCCATCAAAAGGTTCACTAGTATGGAAGAAAGATACTCCAATTCTATATCAGATTAATGATTTCATTGCTGAAATGGGTATAAAATTTTGTTAGCATTATGGATAACTAATTTGAAGATTTTAAAGAGAAGATGAACAATAGGTTTATGATTTCTTCCAAGCTTGTTGAAGACTACAAAGATGATGTATGTTTTATGGTTGACTGTGATAGAGTGTATATCTAGGCAGCAGGCCTAGAATTACATGGGTGAAACCTCTTCCATATGAGGTCAATATTGATGAAACAAAAGATATCTTTGAAGAACTAGTGAATGAGCCAACAAATCCTAAGCAACCTATTTTTGGAACCTATGAAGAGGCCAAGGCTAGAATTGAGCTTGAAATCAAGCTAACCCAAGCAATTAGCAAAGGCAAGAGGAAGGTTGCCAAGTAAAAAACTACAAGTGCCCCTCTCATGCTTACTGAGGGTAAAGGTGAAGATATTGAGGAATCAAAAGAAGAAGAAGAGTAGGAATCTAAGAAGGAGGTAGAGCCAGTGAAAAAGAAGGGCATAGTAATCATTACCGAGCCACCCAAGGCTTTTACAGTTGTATTCACAAGGAGATCAAAGAAGAAAAGTGGTAGTGAAAGTGTATTGAGAAAGCCCCCACTCACCTTTCAAGAAAGGTTGAAACAAATGGAAGAAGGAGTAGGCATCACAAACTTCAAAGCCCTAAAGTTTGAAACAAGAACAGATGCTGAGAAGATGCATATTAAGGAGCTAATACTCAATAAAATGGGAAAATGGAAATATTCCCCTAATCAAATTGCCCCTCAAATTTCTAATGAATTGTTGGCAAGATTGCAGCCAAGATGGGAATCTGTCGTATAGACAACAAAAGATATATATGAGCAATCTTTGAGAAAGTTACTGCCTAATCTTATAGATGTAGAAGTTAAGGCAGCAATGAAAAACAATGAAGGTAAAATGATGATAAGATTCCATACATGTTTGATTTTGATCAAAAAAATTGAGCATGTGGTTAGGGATGCTACAAACATGTGGCAAAACATCTATCATCTGCACAAGCCCAATGAAGATCTAGTAGAAATCAAGGATGATGATGATGATAGTGATGATGATGAAGATGATAACACTCCATATATTACCATTGATGTTGAGGAATGTCAAGAGTTGATGAAGGATGATGATGAAGAGAAAGAGGGAGAAGCTGAAGAGGAAGACAAGGAAGGAGATGAAGAGATGATCCAATGAAAATAGAAACACAAGTTATAGCCTCCCTTCCTCATTCTCCACCTAAGACTACTACATCATCAGGGTTGGAGACAACTTCAGTAAATGTGATAACATCTACAATAGACACATTATATGTTTAGTCACTATTTTCTACCTCACAACTCCAAGTATCTGCAATGGAAGTGTCTACCACTTCATCTACCAAGTTGTAACCCTCTTCATCAACTCCTGAGTCATCAACAGTATGCACAACATCCAATTCCACAATTGTGTCAACTTCATCAGCAACATGTATATTAAGTTTTCTATCATGTTCTACAATTTTGTCTACTACAGCTTTGATAGCACTAGTTTCTATTCCAATTAGTTCTTCTATTGTAAGTACTCCAGTTTGTGCTCCACCTATTGTTACTTCAATTTTGAGTAGCACATAAGTTTTGGATTCAGTTAGGACTTCTTTCAATTTTCCTTCAGTTGGACCCATTCCAGTTTTTATTGGAAGTCCAACTATTTCTACAATAGTTTCTATTCCTAAGTCCAAGATAGTAAGGTTAGAAGTAGAACCAAAGACACCCGTAAAACTTCTACTTACTGGTAAGGAGATTGATGAAGATATTGATTTGGACAAGGAAATTGTTATTCCTAAGTTGGATCTAGATACTATTACAGTTGATGAAATGATATTGGTTAGTCAGCTTTTGGAACAAAAGGCAAGATAGAAGTAGTTAAGAGCTGAAAGAGATAGAGAATTTACAATAATTGAGAATGCTAAGAATATAGTAATAGAGGCTATAGGTGTTGATGTGGATTCATCTCAACACATTTTGCTACAATTGGAAGAAGCACTCAATAATTTTAATGAGGATACATCTAGCCAAGAAAAGTTAATTAAGAAGGTAGAGAAGAAGTTTGATAGCAAGGTGTTTGAGCACATTGCTCAATACATTGCTATTAACTAGGTTGAACTATCTTCAATTTTGAGCAATCTTGAACATTCCTTTTCTAATGTGACATCACTTTTTGCTAAGCTTGGTGATGTTACCAAGTATACCAAGGAGATTAAAGAGAAACTAAATAAGATTGATGTAGATATGAAGGAAAGTGCTCATAAGCTATAGCTTGACCCCAGTTCAAGCTTAACACATCACATCAAGGTGAGATTTTTGTCAAATATGCAAGCAAAATTACTAAGAGAGGAAGCCAGGATCAGGTCCACATTGATAGATATACAAAACATGATCCTTCTAGTTATGGACACAATGCAAAAACATATTGCATATTCAAAGACATTGGTCCAAGATAACAATTTTTCCATAGCAGATCATATGATTGAACTTTCTATAGAAGTTCAAGTAGCACTCTCCACCCACAAAATTTTGCAAGACAACTGAGATAAGACATTAGCTCTTATTCTCAAGGTACACTCCAAATTTCTCTCACATTTTGGTGTCTCTATTTGAATATATTGCATAACTCTTTGGTATTATTGTAAAAAAGCGAGAGTAAAGAGATCATAAGAGACTTGTGGATGCAATAAGGGAGAAACTAGATTTATATATGTACAGAGAGACTATGTATATATTATGTCATATGTATGGGGGAGATATGTGAGATATGTATATACAATAGCTTTACAAAGATTAATTTTGAAAAATAAAAAATTAAGTATGTCAGTGTACATAAGGCTTATAAGTGTTTTTGTCACTAATGCCAAAGGGGGAGATTGTTGGCATTATGTTGTATTTGTCATTAGTGAAAACATTTATTCAATTCTATATGGTTACTGAGCTTATCACTCAGTCTACAGTTTATACCAAGAATTCAGTGGTTACCAAGTAAGTTCATTAGTTAAGTAGTTCACACCGAGCATTCCTGAAGCTACCGAGTGAGTGTGCAGTCCAGTAATGTGTATCGAGCCTACAATGTTCACCTAGTAGATAGTGGTCACCAAGCTTCATAGTGTCTACCAAGTCATCAATTTGTGTGATGAGAAGCTAGTGTATACTGAGTGATGGATGTATAGTGTTTACCAAGTGAAAGCAAGGTAAACGAAGGATTCAATATCTACTGACTCTCAAATGGTTACCGAGTTCGAAGCTATGTTGTGTGATTAGTATGGACTGAGTTTCTATTTTTACCAAGTGCATGATGATGCCAAGTAATGCAGTGGACAATGAGTATCAAAAATTCACCAAGTCAACTTGCAGAACTCGAGTTTCTATGGTTTGGTTGACTTGGTAATATTTTGTTTACTTGTGTTTTTGCCAACCTTGTATTTGTAAATATTGGAATGGTATATATATAATGTATTGTATCATTTTCAATGTATGGATGAGGGTATCAAGGAATGGATTTATAATGTTTTGAGAAGAGTGAATGTGAATCAGTAGTAGGGTAGAGTATTCAGCAAGGTCTACAAGGAGCAATAAAGTTATATCAATCACAAGAGGTGATCTGTACTTCAAGGATCTATTCAAAAATCATGTTTTAAGTTAGATATACTATTTCATCCTAATAGGTAAATCATTTTTCTAAATCCTTTAATAGGGTAGACTTAACAATCTTTGTTTAAATCTCTTAACAGAGTGCATACTTCATTGTATATTTGTAAAACATCTAACAAGGTGGATCTAGCAGTCCAAATTACTCTTAATAGGGCAGATCATTAGAAGTGGTCAATGTAAGCCCTAATAGGCCAACTTTATATTGTAGTAGTGAAGTTTTGTGGGAATCATCCCCACCCCAATTTTACTTTCTATTTGGAAGGTTTCTAGGTCACCAAAATACTATGTTTATGTGTTATGAATGTTTATCTTTTCTCATGCATGTAGGAGATTAGATGAATTAATAATGAATGGGTTAAGTGCTGAATTAATTTAAAATTTTTGAGGTTACTGATTCACCCCTCCCCTCTCATTAAACTAGCTAGTCTTGATTATTTCCAACAAATTTTAGTTTTGCTATCCTCCTCTTACCTTTGTTAGCCGCTTGAGGAAGCTTTATCTCCAACTCTATCCTTGCCTTTGCCTCATCATATGTTCCAAAGTGTGATGCCTTTGGATCAACAGGTTCATTAATCAAAGCTTCAATTATGTCCCTTTCTTCATCTATATTCACCTCATAGGGAACAAGCTTTACCCATAGAATTCTAGGTTTTACTGCTTGAATGCAGACTCTATCACAGTCTACCATGAAACAAACATCATCTTTGTAATCTTCTACTAATTTCTTGGGTATCCTAGATGTATTATTCATTTTCTCTTTAAAAACTTCAAATTAGTTATCCATAATGATAACAAAATTCTCTCCCATTTCTATAATATACTCATTAATTTGATATAATACAGGCACATATTTTCTCCATATTATCGTGCCTTTGGAAGGGAAGAATTTTTGAATATAAAAGAATAAACAAATCAATAGAGAGCCAAATTTATAGTGGTTGTTCTTGGAAGTCCAAATACTTTCCTTGTTGTTGTTGAATTGTTTCAACAATAGATCTACCAAGTCATAAGACAAATTGTTCTTCACAACTTTGGAAGCCAAGTCTATAGCTTCACATGATACACTATTGAGGTGGCTCAAACTACATATCTTATGAGCTATCACATGTATCCCAAATTTTAGTTCTACATCAATTATACTACTGATTTTTGTGCCTCTACTGTTGCACTCAGCTATGGTTTTCTTTCCTAGCTCAGCCTAACCTAGGGTTTTGGTGGTTTTGGCTTTAGTGAGCATGGGGAGGCCAGTGATATGATGAATCATTTTCTTTGTAATCAAAATTGGTTGTTAAAGCCATAGTTGACCATCATGCACTCAACTTAGAATGTATCTGATCCATTTGATTTGAAAACCTTGGGGCATGTGATTAATGTGGGTTAAACCTTTATCTTCCAAATGTTTATGTTTGGGTTTGAGAACTCCATTAACACACATTTCTCCTAGGGCATCATCCATTTTTAAGGTTCCAATTTCCTAAATAGAACACTTGAAATGTGTTCAAATATCATTAATAAGGAGTCCCTTAGGTGGGATTTGTGATTGAGCTTTGCTTGGGTCAAGGGTTTCTGTGATTGTGAGCACAAGTTTGAAATCTGGCACTTTCCACTTGACTCCTTGAACCAACATCTCAGACCCTTTCTTCACTTTGCTAGTACTACTACTGATGCCATAATTACTTAGTAAATTATCAAAACCCTTTGAATACCTTGTTGCAAATTCTCTTGAAGTCGCTTGATCGCACTGGAATTCACTTCTTCACAATAACACTTAGATTTCAAAGTGAAAAATAAATTTTATTTCATGTTTTTTGTTAAAACTTTACCATTAATGCTTGGTATGAAGGTAGTTGGGTTGACATCATGCTTGACATTATGCTTGATAGTATGTGCGATAGCCTGTCATCCACTATTCAATTGATTACTTGGTGAAGGTTTCATAACTCAATAACCATATGTGACTTGATACTCCTGTTGGAAATAAGAATGGAGTAACTGAGAGGGGAGGGGTGAATCAGTTACTACAAAAACTTTTCCCACAAGTCCCTTAAGATGTCAAAGGAAATACTCATTGCTGATACTCATATAATCAAACTGAAAACACAAGAAACAAGAGACACCAGATTTAACATGGAAACCCAATATGGGAAAAACCACCAATGTAACTAGTTACTGTTTTTCACTCTTCTGAAGTGAGCCCTGTTAGGAGCCAACCTTGTTAAAGGTTACAAAACACACTGTTAGGTGTGACCTTGTTAGAGGATTTAATCACCCTGCTAGGAGTGGCCTTGCTAGAGGTCTTTAGATCAATTCAACTGAATTGCCACCTTGTTAGAGGATTTTACAAAAGGCTGTTAAACCCACTCTGTTAAGAGATTTGAAAACACTGTTACAATTGTTAGAAAGTAACAATGAGTGATCTGAAATAAATACAACTTATCTTTTGCTGATACAGATCTCTGTTCTGTTCCTCTCTGATCAAATGCAACTCTGCATCTCTGATCCTTCAAAAACTTGCTCTGACCTTCCTTATAATTCGCATATTAGATATTCAATCATATCTGCTCACTTTTTCACATTCATACTTCATACTTGAATTCGCAACTTGATCCTTCATATATACCTTTCAGATTATCAAGTCGGCTCAAATACAAGTTACAATTATAAATAATTGTGCTATAAGTCGGCTTCATATATTATATAAAGTAATTAATTTTAATTACTTAACCTTCGAGAAATCCTTCGCTGGCCGACTTAACTTGGTAAATACTGCACAGGAAATAATTCCTGTGTTAACCGACTGAGCTCGGTTAATACAGAGAATTTCGTGAAATCCTTCAGTCACCGAGTGAACTCGGTAAACACCGATTTCTCCAACTTTCATTTGATGACCGAGTGAGCTCGGTTAACACTGTCTGCATCTTTTCTTCGATGACCGAGTCAACTCGGTAAATACTGACAACCTATCTCATATCCTTTGTTTACCGAGTGAGTTCGGTAAACACTGTCTTTCGGCAACAAATCCTTTGATTATCGAGTGAGCTCGGTAAACACTGAACTTCCTTTGTTTACCTTGCAAGCTCGGTAAACTCTGTCAACAGCTGTACTTACCTTCTGAGCTCGGTAGACTCTGTCTGATGACTGATATGACATTTGTGTAACATCAAAGACAATCATGCAATTATCAATTGTATCCAACAATCTCCCTCTTTGGCATTGATGGTAACACAACATGTCATAGCAGAATGAAATTTGAAAACAAGTCCTTATCAGCACAATGTGTCATCACAAAAATTCTCCTTCTAAGATGATAGACTCTCCCTCTTTCAGTAATCTCCCTTTGTGAAGGAATTACATAAGAACTTTCTTTTTCACACAAATTTCAAAAAGATATGACAGTAAAAAAAAAAAATCTCTCCCTCTTTGACAACAAATGCCAAAGACAATAGGACTTAAATGAATTGTAATGTTCCTTTAGTACTGATTCATATGCAACGCTTCCAGATTTGACTGCATCAACAGATAGATTTTCATTTTGGTATGCGTTGATGCATCACTAAAACTTGTTTTTAGTGAATTTCGGATAGGGGTGTAACCCCTAACTTACCTCTGAGATACAAGAATGCATCCTTAGGTAGTGGCTTTGTGAATATGTCAGCAATTTGTTCCTTTGAATTGACATATTCCAATCTGATTTCCTTGTCTTGTACCAATTCTCTGACAAAATGATATTTGATTGCAATATGCTTGGTCTTAGAATGCATCACTGGATTCTTTGATATATTGATTGCACTAGTATTTTCACAGAACATAACAACTGGTTCTTTGATTTCCATCCTCATTCCTTGCAATAACTGCTTAAACCAAACAATATTTGAACAATTTACTGCTGCAGCAACATACTCTGCCTCTGCTGTAGATTGGGATGTACAATTCTGCTTTTTGCTTGTCCAAGAAACCAATCTTTTTCCAAGAAAGAATGCTCCTCCACTTGTGCTTTTCCTGTCATTAAGGTTTCCTGCCCAATCAGCATCAGTAAATACTTTCAAATCCAAATTACCTCCAAATTTATGCCATAACCCATAATCTTCAGTTCCTTTCAAATATCTCATTATTCTTTTGATTGCCATTATATGAGTTTCTCTTGGTTTTGCTGAAAATCTTGCTACAATACCGACTGCAAGGGCAATATCTGGCCTAGTATGTACTACATACTGCAACTTTCCAATCATAGATCTATACAGTGTTTGATCCACTTCTTTGGATTCATCTTCCTTGGTGAGTTTCAATCCAGTACACATAGGGGTTCCAACTGGTTTACAATCCTCCATACCAAAATTTTTTAATATCTCCTTGATTTATTTTGACTGTGTGATGAAGATGCCATTCTTATTTTGTTGGATTTGAAGACCTACAAAGAATTTAATCTCACCAAACATAGACATCTCAAACTCCTTGTTCATTTGTTCTGAAAATTCTTTGCATAGATCATCATTGCCTGTGAAAATAGTGTCATCTACAAATATTTCTGCCAAAACAATCTTATTATCTAGACCTTCTTTTATATACAAGCTACTGTTATCATTAGTCCTTTGAAAACCAATCTGAATAAGATAGTTATGCAATCTTTCATACCATGCTCTAGGAGCTTGTTTTAGACCATACAGCGCCTTGTGCAATTTGCAGACCATGTTCTTTTTATCTGGATCAATAAAACCTTCAGGTTGTTCAATGTAAACTTCTTCATCCAGTATTCCATTGAGAAATGCTGACTTGACATCCATCTGATAAACTTTGAATCCTTTGTGAGCAGCATATGCAAGTAAGGTTCTTACACCTTCCAATCTTGCAACAGGAGCAAAAGTTTCTCCATAGTCTATACCTTCTTCTTGAGCATATCCTTTGCATACTAGTCTAGCTTTGTTTCTTGATACCTTGCCATCTTCATTTAGTTTATTTCTGAATACCCATTTTGTTCCAATCACATTCTTATCTTTGGGTCTAGATACAAGAGTCCATGTTTTGTTTTTCTCTATCTGTTCTATTTCTTCATTCATAGCCTCAATCCAACTATCATTTGCCAATGCATCTTTGATATTTCTAGGTTCAAAATCAGCAAGTAAACAAGTGTCTTTTAACTTACTTCTTGTCAGAGTTCCTTCAGATTTGTCTCCAATGATCTGATCTGGAGTATGATGCCTTCTGACATATTTAGCTAACACAGGTTCTTTACTTCTTGAATGAGTTTCATTGTTGTCCCTTTGTACTTCATATTCTTGCTGTTCTGGCTCGGTAGATTCAAACTCGGTAGATACTTGCTTGGTAGAGTCTGAAAGTGACTCAGATTCTTTTAGCTCGGTAAAAACTTCCTGTGTCTCGGTTTGAACTTCCTGCAACTCGGTCATTGATGACTCGAGAGTTGAGGATTCCTGATTAACTGGAGTACTTGGTATAGTATCAGGTTCAATGTAAATAAATCTTCTGTAGTCTTCAGGAACCTTCTTGCTTTCTTCTTCTGATTTCTCTGCAAACTCATCAACTTTCACATGTGCACTTTCTATGACCTTGTGAGTAGATAGATTTAAACATCTATATGCTTTGCTTTTACAAGAGTAACCTAAAAATATTCCTTCATCTCCTTTTACATCAAATTTACCTTTTCTAGATTCTTTTAGAATATAACATTTGCTTCCAAATACTTTCAGATAACTTACATTGGGTTTGTAGCCATACCATAATTCATAGGGAGTTTTGAATGAGTCCTTTTTCAGTTGTACTCGGTTCAAGGTATGAACTGCAGTGCTGATAGCTTCCTTCCAGTATTTGATAGCAATGTTCTTTTCAATCATTAGGGTCCTTGCACAATCCATAATGGATCTATTTCTTCTTTCAGCCATCCCATTTTGTTCTGGAGTTCCTGGTGCTGAAACTTGTCTTTTAATTCCTCTTTCAATGCAGAAGTTATTGAACTCATGTGAAATGAATTCACCACCTCTGTCTGACCTTAAGCATTTCAATCTTTTCCCTGTTTCTTTTTCTACTCTTGCCAAGTACCATTTGAATTTCTCAAAAGCTTCTGATTTATTCCTTAGATACATAACAATCATCATTCTTGAGTAATCATCAACAAAAAGAATGAAGAACTTTTCTTCAGTATAACTTTCAATTCCAATGGGTCCACATAAATCAGTATGCACAATTTCTAATATATCTTCAGACTGATGGCTTTTACTTTTAAAACTAGTCTTTCCCATTTTTCCAATCTGACAATTCTTGCATAAATCGACCTCAGGTTTCTTTATATTAGGAATGCCTCTTACCTTTTTGAATTTTCTTATCTTCACCAGATTATCAAAATTGACATGACACAACCTCTTATGCCATAACCAACTTTCTTCAATTTGAGCAATAAAACATGAGCATTCACCAAGTTCTAGGTAGAACAAGTTACCTTTAGTTTGTGTGCCAGACCCTATCAGCTTTCCTTGCTCATTCAACAGTTTTGCCTTTCCATGCATGAATTCCACCTTAAATCCAGTATTGAGTAACTGTGCCACACTTAGCAAGTTATATTTAAGACCTTCTACCCAATAGGCATTGTTGCATATAAGTTCTTTGGTTAGAGAGATTCTTCCTCTTCCTTTTATGAAACGAGGTTCATTATTACCAAACCTTACACTGCCACCATCATAATCCTCAAACTGATCAAACTTAGTTTTATCACCAGTCATATGATGAGAGCAACCACTGTCTATAATCCATGTATCATTCATACTTATATGAGAGATAAGAGCTATTTTATCTTTCTCATCATTATCAGAATCATCTTTCACAGCAATATAAACAATTTCATCTTCGCTGTTATCAGAATCCTTAGAATTTTCAGCCATAAAACATGATTTCTTACCTTTGTTCTTGAATGATTTGTAATCTTTCTTTCTATTCCATTTATGACCCTTCTTTTCATCATTGTTCTGCTTGTTTGGGCACCTAGCTGCAATATGACCAATTTCTTCACATGAAAAACAGATTAGAGGAACTTTACCTTTATATTTTCCTCTGCCTCTGGAGTATTTCTTTGCTAGTAGAGCTTCAATTACTTCAAGATCACTGTCTAAACTTTGGTCTGATTCATCATCACTTTCTGACTCTGATTTCTTTTTGCCTCTATCTTTGAGTGAAAGTTTGGCCTCAAATGCTGATTCAGTGTTTTTGGAAGCTGGAACATAGTTGTCAAAATTGTCTAGTTCAAATGCGGTTAGTCTTCCAACTATAGCCTCCAAATTGATATTGTGATTTGCTTCACACCTTCTTTCTTGAATTGCAGAAACTCTGATTGCATAGATGGGAAGCAAGGTTCTGAGAACTTTGCTTATAACCGTCTCTTCTTTGATATCACCTCCAGATGCCCTGATTGCACTGACACATGCTTTGATTCTATCAACATATTTTGCAATGTTTTCATCCTCTCTCATTCTCATTTGGTCAAATTGTCCTCTTAGACTTTCTGCTTTTGCTCTTTTCACATTGTCATCTCCTCCATAGATTTCTTTCAACTTGTTCCACATGTCAAAAGCGGTTTGGCAATCCTTGATATCATCAAATTCTTCATAGCTTAGTGCAGATGCAATGTCTATCATCATATTGTTATGAGTCTTCTTTTCAGCAATATCATTGACAGATAATGTGCCGGAAGGTTCTTTGTATTTTTCATCAAGATATTTCAGTCCTGTATCACCAATAGTAGCCAAATGAAGTTTCATCAATCCTTGCCATGCAGAGAAGTTATTTTTGTTGAGTCTTGGAATTTCTCTTTTGTAAGACATCTTGATCTTTGGCTTAGATCCTTGAAATCTTTTCCTGCAAGCACCAATAAGCTCTGATACCAATTGTTGGAAATGAGAATGGAGTAACTGAGAGGGGAGGGGTGAATCAGTTACTACAAAAACTTTTCCCACAAGTCCCTTAAGATGTCAAAGGAAATACTCATTGCTGATACTCATATAATCAAACTGAAAACACAAGAAACAAGAGACACCAGATTTAACGTGGAAATCCAATATGGGAAAAACCACCAATGTAACTAGTTACTATTTTTCACTCTTCTGAAGTGAGCCCTATTAGGAGCCAACCTTGTTAAAGGTTACAAAACACACTGTTAGGTGTGACCTTGTTAGAGGATTTAATCACCCTGCTAGGAGTGGCCTTGCTAGAGGTCTTTAGATCAATTCAACTGAATTGCCACCTTGTTAGAGGATTTTACAAAAGGCTGTTAAACCCACTCTGTTAAGAGATTTGAAAACACTGTTACAATTGTTAGAAAGTAACAATGAGTGATCTGAAATAAATACAACTTATCTTTTGCTGATACAGATCTCTGTTCTGTTCCTCTCTGATCAAATGCAACTCTGCATCTCTGATCCTTCAAAAACTTGCTCTGACCTTCCTTATAATTCGCATATTAGATATTCAATCATATCTGCTCGCTTTTTCACATTCATACTTCATACTTGAATTCGCAACTTGATCCTTCATATATACCTTTCAGATTATCAAGTCGGCTCAAATACAAGTTACAATTATAAATAATTGTGCTATAAGTCGGCTTCATATATTATATAAAGTAATTAATTTTAATTACTTAACCTTCGAGAAATCCTTCGCTGGCCGACTTAACTCGGTAAATACTGCACAGGAAATAATTCCTGTGTTAACCGACTGAGCTCGGTTAATACCGAGAATTTTGTGAAATCCTTCAGTCGCCGAGTGAACTCGGTAAACACCGATTTCTCCAACTTTCATTTGATGACCGAGTGAGCTCGGTTAACACTGTCTGCATCTTTTCTTCGATGACCGAGTCAACTCGGTAAATACTGACAACCTATCTCATATCCTTTGTTTACCGAGTGAGTTCGGTAAACACTGTCTTTCGGCAACAAATCCTTTGATTACCGAGTGAGCTCGGTAAACACTGAACTTCCTTTGTTTACCTTGCAAGCTCGGTAAACTCTGTCAACAGCTGTACTTACCTTCTGAGCTCGGTAGACTCTGTCTGATGACTGATATGACATTTGTGTAACATCAAAGACAATCATGCAATTATCAATTGTATCCAACAACTCCCAACCTTGCTTGGTAGAGTCTATGACTTGATCTTACTCAATAGAGAAGGTAACTTAGTGATAACTGATAGTTATCTTCCTTAGTAATCCTTTTGTATCTTGAATACCAATTTGGATCTTTCTCACCTTTCAATTAGAACTTTTTGAATGTGATCATGATAGCATAGTTCCAATTCTCCTTTGGACACCTAGTTGAAAATGGAGTCACCCACTTCTTGAGTGACATGACTATCATTACTTGAACTAGCTTCCTTAGTAGATTTAGGAATCCATTGTTGCCTCATTTGCTTTCGAATTTTATCTGCTTTTCTTTTCTTTTCATCTTCAACTCTACCTGTATTCATGCAATTCTTGGCTAGATGACCAAGTTTGGTACAAGTGAAACATCTTATGGTGGTATCTCTCTTCCTTGTGTGATGTTTAACACAATTCATGCCAATGTGTCCATATTCTCCACAGTAATGACATCTATACCAAGTGTTATAGTCCCAACCAAATATTGCTTTCATAATTTGCTCTGTTGGATTGAATGACTTAGTTCCGCAATCTAATGCCTTGTGACCTTGTTTCTTGCATTTGTGACACTTGCCTTCAAATTTTTTTTTCTCTTTGCATTCATTAGCCTTGTGAACATGTTGATTAAATTGTAGCATTTACCATTGAATTTTTCTTTACCATTACTCCAACATTTGTTTGATGTATGACCTATCTTACCATGGTGATTGCAAGTAGGTCTTTGATTCCTTTGAGCACCTTGCTTGGAGGATTCACCTTATTTTTTGTATCCAATTCCTACTTTACATTTTTGTCTATAGAGATTCTACTCATTTAGTTCATTTAATTGATTCATGTCTACTTGAGATTTCATCATTCTTTCATTGATTTTCTTTTAAGTATTTAGGTCATTTTTCAATCTTTCATTGATTTTCTTTTCAAATCTTAGCTCATTTTTTATTCTTTCATTAATTTGTCTTTCCAAATTTAGATAATTTCTTAATATTTCATTGATCTATCTTTGGCCCATGATTTCCTTATTTCATTGGATATTTGATCCATAAGATCTACATGTTGAAGGGATTGGTTTTGGATCTTATTGTTTCTTCCATCCATTTCTTCTTTCATCTTGTTCTTCTGTTCCAAGATTTCAAATAACCTTACTGACTAAATTTCTTGTTCTCTTTTGAGCTTTCTTACTTCTTCTTGTAAGGAACCATTCTTCTCTAAGAGTTCTTTGATTAAATCATGTGCTTCATCTAAACTACTTGAAGGGAAAAAGTCTTCAATTCTTTCTTCAATGTACTAATGATCATTCATTTGATTAGCAACTTCCTTCCTTCTTTTCAAGGACCGAGAAAGTTGCTCCTTAGCTTTCTTGAGTTGTGCAATGGCCATTTCTAGATCCAACTTTTCATTGTCAATTGTCTTATCAAATCTGAATATCTCCATATTTTTGATCTTTTCTCAAGTTGTTAAACTTTCTTCTGAGAACCACAAAGCTTTGATACCAATTGTTGGAAATATTCAAGACTATGCTAGGTTGTTGAGAGGGGAGGGGTAAATCAGTAACCTCTAAAAATTTATCAAATTAAGCACTTTATAGCAATATACCAATTATCATCTACTGATCTAATTGCATGCATAAGAAACTAAAAACATAAAACATTCATAACACTTGAACACAATAATTTGGTGACCTTGAAACCTTCCAAATAGAAAGTAAAATTGAAGTGAGGATGATACCCACAAAACTTCAATACTACAGCATAAAGTTGGCCTGTTAAGGCTTACAATAATCACTTTTAATGATTTTCCCTGTTAGGAGCAATTAGGACTACTAGGTCCACCTTGTTGAAGGATTTACAAACACACAATAAAGTATGCACTTTGTTAAGATATTTAAGAAAGATTGTTAAGTCTACCTTGTGAAAGGATTTAAATTGATTCACCTATTAGAATGAAACAGTTGATCTCTAACTTACAACTAAATTGCTGATAGAGATTCTTTGAAGTACTCATCACCTTTTGTGATGGATATGTATCTTCTGCTCCTTTTTTGATATGGCCTTCAATATATACTTTATCTACTACTTGATCACATTCACATTCTTACATGTTCATTATCTTACATAGTACATTGGATATGATACAATACATTATATATATATACCAATCCAATTTACAAAGTTACAAAGTTGACCAATATACAAGTTGACACCAATATTACAAAGTTGACCCAAATGAAGACACTTAGGTTCTGAAGACTGTCTTGGTGAAGTTCTAATACTCGACATCCACTGTCATTACTCAGCATTATCATGCATTCAATAGAAGTAGAAGCTTAGTCCATACTAATTATCTCAGAGTAGTCTCGAACTAGGTCTACGCTGGTGACTTGGTAAATACTGTGTCACTTTTCATAAACTAAATCACTCAGTAAACACTAATCATCACATATGGCTTTGTTAACACTAGCTTTGCATCACATGAACTGCTAGCTCAATAGAAACTACACAGCTTGGTAACCACTGGAGTGCTTGGGTTGAATTGCTAGACTTCACATTGATTGATTCTACTAAGTTTGAACTATTGCACTTTACACTAATTGAATTCCCTTGGTAACCACTGGAATGCTTGGTGGCCACTTAGAATTAGTGCAAAAGACTCGGTAGAAACTGTAGAGCTCAATGGCTACTAAATTACATGGAAAATATTATAGATTATTCAATGAGCTCGACAACCATACAAAATTTGAATAAGTGTTGTCACTAATAAAAAACTTGAATCATATGCCAACAACCATATATCCCTCTAGCATAGAATCCTCAAGACATGCTCTTTGTCGAATGAAGCCCTTCATAAATTTCAAGTGTCTCTCAACCATCAACATTGACCTAGTTTGTATAGGTCCACACAATTTAATCTCCTCAACTTGATGTATGAAGTAGTGTTCTTGAATATTGAAAAAAGTTGAAGGTAGACACTTTTGCACTTCACACATAAGTTGTGAAATTTTTCTCTTCCAATATTTTATATTTTTTAATCAATTTCTTTCGATGAAAACCACCTAAAAGAGATTCAACATGCAAGAACATATAAATGAGATTTAAAATAAAAATATACAATATATTACATTTAAAGTAAGAAAAGTCATAAATATAGTATATGTCCAAGAAATATAACAAATAACACTTCTAACCTTATGTATTTCATATATAATTTGTTTAATACTATTGTCAAACTGGTGTGGGAGGGATAGAAGTAGGATGTACTGCAATCATTAAAAAATGATTATTTTAATATATTATGAAATAATACAATAGGTAGTACATACAATTTTACAAATATATTGTAAATAAAGAACATGACTTACCTTGACAAAGGTATGTCAATCATGTATTTTCAACCCTGGCCCAAAATCACCTTTCTTTGATACAAGACTTCTTATACTTTTAGCAAATCCTATGAGAATTTTTTTTTTTTTAATGACTTCTTTTAATGCATCACTTTGTTGCTCTATTAATACCCAAGGAAGGGCACTCGTATTTATGTGGTCTCTATTTCTATTTTGATTCAATGAAATCTTTTAGTGCATGATTGGATTCATGAATGTCATTACAAATTTTGACAATTTTTTCTCTATCATGCCTTCCATCCAATATTTTCTATAGTGTATGTTACATTCTTTCTAATATGCATAACATCAAACAAATGTATAATTGGGAGATCTTTGTAGCATGCTAACCTACTAAATTTAGTAGGATAACATTCTATTCCTCTATGAATTTGGTCATTGATGTCTTGATGATCTTGATGAGTATTAATTACATCATTACTAAATAAAAGACAATATCAAAATATAAATTTGAATCTTTGAACCACAAACTAGACGTTACCTCAGCAATTTAGTTGATTGTATTTTAACTTCCATAGATGAGGTGTCATTTTTAATGGCCTTGGTTTTGTCCTTCTTTCTTATTAAAAAAATGTTTTCCAATAATTTGATACTTATGATTATTGTGGAAAAACTACCTAACCTCATCAAACACCTTCTTTCCTAAACTTTTTGAATAATAAGATTTTATCTTCAAACCACAAAATGGACATGAAATTCTCCCTTTGTTTGAAGACCTAAAAGATCGTGTACAATTGGATCATGTACAATTATCATGCATAACTTAAGCATACAACAATAATGTGTAAGCACTATAATAGACAAAAAATATGTGACCTTAACAATATAGCATACCATAAAATTAAGTTAGCCCAGGGGTATCATATATTGTCCATACAAGTATTGCATGGAATTAAAATTGTCTTTGTCCTATTTCTCTAGGGATGTAATATATAGTGACTCCAATCCATAACTTAAACAACTCATCAATAAGGGGCTCAATATACACGTTGATATCTTTAACTTGGTACCTAGTAATTGAATGAACATAAACATTACATAATTATTATGACCATTTTCATGCATTATTTTAATTTATATAACTATTAAATGAAAAAAATACCTGCTACAATCATTGACAACATTATGTGCTCCCTCTTTATGGACATCCAAGGTTGAATGCTATTGTTAATAACAAAAATAGGCCACACTGAGTAAACAGATCTCATATCTACAAATGGATTGACACCGTCTGCTGCCAATGAAATATTGAGATTACAACGATCTCTTTAAATGTAGAACCATCTATAGTTATTCACATAATTTCATCTTGACTTCTATTGTGTGCATGTTAATCCATAAATTGTGCCAAGCTAGTGCACCTAAATAATCATTCAGGACATGGAATAATGTGAATGTATCGGAGAACTTTGTAAAGAACCTTTTTTGTTACTTGATCTAACTGATCTACTAATATGAAAATTAGGTCATTTTGTTGCAAATTAATGTTGTTTATGATATAGAATGTGATAATTGAGACATGCATATATTGTCTAATACTTCATTCTAGTTTGATTCACAATGGTAGATAATTCTCGGTATGAACAAGGTAGAATGTTTGATGGTGGTAATAAAAATTCATCTATCAATCTACAACAATAAATATGAATTGTTAATACAATAAATGGTAAAGGTATGTTAACATTGAAGATGACAAAAATGACATACCTTAGCATACATGACATTGCTACATTACATAAAGTATTCATAACCTTCAAGTTCACCAACAACACTATAGCAGAGAGAAGAATTGTTTGGGAGCCTTCATATAGGGGCTCATGTGCCTTCTCAAGTATAGGTATATCAAGACCATCTTCATCATCATTATCAGATGTGCTAGTACCATTATCATGAGAATCTTCATCAATTGCACCAATACCATCTTCTTCAATCATGTCCTTTGGCACATTATAATCTTCTTCCTTGGGAACATTATCCTCAGCTTGGATATTCACACCTACATGTTCCTCCAATTGGAAATTCACATTCACTAATCAATGAAAATTATGGCCCCCTTCAATGTGACCATGTTGCCTACAATGACTCTAGGATGTTGTGATTATAATTCTTTGATTATTTAAGCCCTTACACTTTTTGCAAGGACAATTACATTTATCAATTTTTCTTTAGAACTGAGACCACAATCTAGCAATTGTCTCATTATTTTGTTCTATTTTCATATTGCTAGGCATGGTCTTTCTTCATAGAAAAATATATCTACATAATTATTGGACATGTTGTAATTAATGTTTATATCTAGACATATGGTTTTGAAAGAAAAATTTGGTGTAATTAGTGTGTATATCTATAAAAATATTGGACATGTTTTACTTAATGTTTATATCTGCACATATGGTTTTGAAAGAAAAATTTAGTCTAATTAATGTATATATCTAAAAAATATATTGGACATGTTATACTTAATGTTTATATTTGCACATATCATTTTAAAAGAAAAATTTGGTTACCTTTCTCAAATTCACCCATATTATAATCAATGAAAAGTTGTCCACTTACATAAATATTTATTATTTATGGTTTAGGAAATTGGCAAGGAAGCAAGGAAAAAGTTAGAAGAAGCCAAAGATTTCATTACAAGTTTCACCTCCTAAAACCCAATCATAGAAACAAAAAGAAAGAATTTGTATAAATCCAAGATGGAGAAGCATAAGAGTTGGCCAATGTTTCAATAAACTCAAAATTGTTAAATCTTTCAAAAAATTGGAATTCTTATATGTTCGACATACAAAAAGCCAAAGTGAGGCAGTGGTGCAGGGGCCCAAGATCCTAAACAAGATGGTCAAACATCAAATTTTGGATAGATTATGTGATTAATAAGTGTCCAAGTTGACAAATGTCAATAAGTCAATCTCAAGCATCCTAGAATGAATTTTATGCAAATTTCTTGCATGTTGTAATAAGGCCTATGGGAAAGTTATAGGTCAATAAACCTTAGTCAATGCTATAAGTTGACCAAAAAATTTCAATTTTATGTGTCTTAGAGTTCTTGCATGATTTATCAAGTTTCAGTAGGCATTTGTAGTCATTTGTTTGGAAATATTGAAAAGTTACAAAAATTGTCAAAAAGTTGTCATGCAACTTTTCTTGCAAATTTAGAAGGTCAACAATCATAGTTGTGTTTTGATTGACAAATAGAGGTGAATATGTAAGGTCAAGAGGCCTGGCCTATAAATTGAATGTTCTTCAACCTAGGAAGGTTGTTGGTGTTGTGATGTATGGCATTTGAATCAATAAAGCAATTTTTGGTGGGAAAATAAGTGTAGATAACAAGTACTATTTTGACAAGCAATCAATGGAATGAAGTTGCAAAAGAGGTTCATGATGATAAGAAGATGGTGATGATTCAATGCAAGACCACATATAGTATAGAATTGGAGTCTCTTAATGTAGAGGCAATGAGTTATCCATGGACAATAAACATAATTGAAGTGCAAAAAAATGAAGTGAAAATAGTAAGGTTAAAGTTGTTGAATTGGATGAAGCCATCATTTTTGGAAATTGATATGTTGAACAATCAAAGTATGGTATTTATATCCCAAAGGCAAGGAAAACCTTGTGTAAAGATGAAAAATATTGGCTCATGTGGAGCAACTTTGAGAAGAGGTGGTCAATTTCCTCCAATCATGTTGACATGATAAGTTTTAATTTCTTGATCAATTTTTTGTGGAGAGTGATGATATAGCATGATCTATTCCTCAACAATTTTTATACTTGCATCTCTAAATTATATTTGTTGTTGATTATAGTTGACAAATTGATGATAATGTAGCCTATGGCTATAACTTCCATATCCAATTCAGAATCCATCATAAAGCACTTTTTCCCTAACCTAGTTGTGTCATCTTCTATTTGATTTGTTAACACAAACATAAATTGTGGGAGACATAAATTGTAGGAAAAAAATAACTTATTTACTATTATTTTACTCTTGTTCATATACACATCAAATATCTACTCATTACTACATATTACCCAACCAAAAATGATATAGGCACTTGAAGATTAGTTTTCAAAGGAAAGTGAAATAGGGGGAAGTTGACTTCTAGAATATGTTGCTCTATCTTAAAATTATAAGGAATCTTAAATAAAATATTTCATTTTTAGAACAAGGAAAAGAATCAAGAACTTGGAATACAATGACTACAAACTGATGAAGAAGTGATCAACAAATAAGCCTAGATTTAGTACACCCCCACCTTGTCCAACTTCCTCTAAACTTTATACATACAATGGGAAGCCATACCTACAAGTAACAAGACCATAGATTGAATAATCATGACACTATTTAGCATAGCTATAAAAATAAAGTTAAGCATGTCATTGAAGAAATTGAAATAATTATGAAGTGACCATTCTTGGTAAATTGGATAAAAGAACTAATGGTATACGAATTTTTATGTAGAATATACAAAAGAAAATACAATGGTAGACTATAGTGGACTCAAAATTATTATAAACAAGATTCATTAGGCATTTAAGTAAGAAAAATAACTTTTTTTTCTTCTAATTCTTCAATGAGAATAGATTCATTAATTAAACAACACCATGAAAATCTATAGCCATGAGTAACCTATCTATATCCATGAATAGTTTAATTTGCATTATGTAAATCCTAAACCTAAACCATGAAAAACCTATGCAAGACATTCGTATTAAACAACGACAATAAAAAAGTGAGCCATGAGCACTCTCCAATTATTGAAAAATATTTTATGTACTATGAATAGTAACTACTAATCCATTTTGTCTTGTATGGGCATAATAGAACTATGTCTCAGTTAAATTATTACTTCTTACATTCAATATAAATAGGAAGAATAGCTATAACATAATTTCTCAATGCATTCAGAAACACCCAACAATTTCTTGACATCTTCCTATAAACATAAGGTTATATATATTAGCCATTATTCCTATAAGATGAGTCATCAGAAAAATAAAACCAGTTTAAAAAGATTGTAAGTGCAATTTTCATAGAACAAATTGAAAAAATAAAATAAAATATGATTTTCAAGTACCTCAATCTTAAACAGAGATGTTGTGGGTGCATATCTATCAACTACATTTCCATTGTTGTCAACCAAAAACTTAGTGAAGTTCCATTTTATGCTATCACCAAAACATCCACCTTTGATTTATTTCAAGAACTTGTAAATAGGGGCTTCATTACTACCATTGACCTCAACCTATATCATCAAAATTCAATACAAACATAAAAGATAAAATGTAATAACATTGTTTACTAGTTAAATGAAACTTGAAAATGAAACCAATTATATGTAGTCAACTGAAGATTAGATTGCATTTTCTTAATGCATGAGCTAAATAAGATTTATGATCTTTGTGAGCTGAATGAAGAAAGAGGAAGGAGGCTCAAGGTATTATTAAGGTAGTAGGCAGAGGAAGAAGCTAAAATAAAAATTAGACAATAAAGAAGATAAAGATGTTGAGGGACCTCTTAAGGTAGAGGATCAAGCAAATAGAAAAGGAATGGTCACTGAGATAGACCAAATTGCAGAGCTAAGGGGAGAACAAATATCTGAAATGGAGGACAATAATGGTGAAGAGGACACACAAGGAGTGTTAGAACATAATGAGGCAATAAATTTTCCTCTATAATTTAATATCTATAATAAAAATAGTTTCCTTATTAAGTATCATTTTGTTTTTGCTAATATAATGAGACGTCATTACTAGAAGATACCATGGACGGTGATTAAGTATATTTGTAGTTAGTATGATAAGAGTATATTTTATTATGGATCTTAATAACAAGTGCTAACAAAATCTGATTCTTGAGAAATCATTCTATTTTTAAAGGGCACCGACAAGGCACATCTTGTACTCTTTTAGTATAAGACACATATCATTTTCATATCTTCTTTAAACTATGGTTCCAATTAAAATGAATTTTTCCTATTTTCTTAGAAGATCAATCATATCATTGAATATATTTTTAATCTATGCTTTGAATTATATCTAATATTCATCACCAAAATGAGGAAATAATGAGTCTAGAATTGTGGATATGAACCTCACTATTTAGTAATTATTATTTTCTCATTTTAATGATAATTCACTAGGAATTAATTTAAACATATGGATTATAAATATATACACAGTTCAATCCATACAACTTGTATTGAAATTCCACATCTTTTCTAATAAAAAATTTGAATGAAAATTTTACATTTTCCATGTTTAAGGAAGAAAAAACCTAATACAAATAAGATAATTCAAAAAAAAAAAAGTTTAAAAACTTCATCCTATGAACCAATACTAAAATTTTAAAGTTACCAAGAGAAGGGTATGCCAATGTTGAGTGTCTATGATGATTTTCAACTCTCACATTCAATAAGTTGAGTTGCAGTTTAGTCATTTTAAGACTTGTTTTCTACTATTGTTAGTTCCTTGTTCCTATTGTTTTCACCAGTTCTTAATAAACTAACCTAATTTCACTTTCAAAGAGTTTAATATATTTGAAATATATAGGATCTTAGTTGTTGGAGTTCATTCATTTTGAGGGATAGTCTAAGGGGTAAATTAGTAATCATAAGATGGACTAGATTAATGAATGGATCTAGGCTAGTTTTCCTAAACGATCTCACAGACCTCAAAACCATTGAACATATATTTAGATAACAAACTTCCTTCACAAGTTCCCTACGGGGTTCACGATCTATTCAACCCACCTCAACAAAGAAACACTCACATAGTTCACAAAACTATTGACCATATATTTAGATAACTAACTTCCTTCATAAGTGCATAGGGCTCACAATCTATTCAACCCACCTCAACAAAAAAACACTCACATAGTTCACAACACCGATGCAATTTCATTTTGAATCAGAAAAATTAATAATCATTGATTCTTATAAAAAACATTGATATTAAAAGCTTTCACAAGACTTGATAGAATTTCTTTTTTGAATAAATTAATCATTGCCCAACCAGTCAATGTATACAAGAACATTCTTGTGGTCAACCATGTTAGCATTTTTGCCACAAAAATGTCTATAATTAGAATGAAGAAATGATTGTGGAAGAGAAGATCATGGTACTAGAAAATACTAGAAATAAAATTTGGAAATTTGAGAAACAAAATAAAGTGAAAGAAATACCTCCACCCACACTCTTAATGATGAATTCCAATTCTTTGGTAGCTGAATTTTCTTCGATCCTCACTACAAGGTAGATAAATGATAAATTCCTCAACCAAGCCTATCATTCAGTATGATATCCCTTCAAAAAATCATCTCCAATAGCTCCCATGATCAAATTTCCATGAAATACCTCTTGTGTGTAGAAAACAAAACCATAACTTAGGGTTCTAAGAAGAAATTTAGGGTAGAAATTGGAAATTTGTTTATGTAATTTTGGGGCAAGTACTAATATGGATATTTTAGATCCCTCATTATGGATGCATGGATGGGTCTCAACTACAAGGCTTGATGAGGTGCCCATGGAAAAACATACAATCTTTCATAATAGGAGAAATGTAGAAAACCACATGGGACAAGAACCCCCTCCAAAAGAGATAAAATGAAATAACTACACTAGTGAGCGAATGATAGGAGTCGATGTGAAGCTGCAAGAGTTGCCTTTATCTAAAATGTCCCAAGCACCGAATAACACAAAAGCACAAATATAGCACAAAATTGAGAGTAGAAATCAGAGATAAACAATTCATTAATATGTTGCTACAATCGATATAAGAAGTGTGTTAGGATTATGAAAAATCTCCTAATGCTATGCATCCATGTTGTAAGTTGTAAATGCTATGATACACTCTAAATCAATCCCAATCTGAAGTAGATATGTGATTGTGATAGCCCAAACTCTTGGTAACAACTTGCATGATTGAGATATGTGATTGTGATAGCCCAAATTTTTATACCAAAAATAAACGTTGCAAAATCTAAGAAATAATGAATCATGATTTTCATTTTTTGGTTATGAACTCGAGTTGGTTGAAATTTAGACCAACTTGGGAAACCCTAAGTTGGTCAAAATTTTGACCAACTTAGGCATAAAAAAAAAAGGTATTAAAAAACTCTCTACCTGAGTTGGTAAAAAATTTAGGTCAAAATTTGACCTATAATATACTAGTGAATCAATTCCAATCAATATATGGTATTTATAGTATTTTTTAAATGACACATGTCGTCAATCCTTGTCATGTGTCCTTGACAAGTCATCATTTTTTATCATTCATCTAGCATTATTTATTCCATCAATTCGATCATTTCTTTTGTCTAATCCAATATTATCCCATTTGGTTTTCATTTTCATCGCAATCCTTTAGTAGAGTTATCTTGCATTTATTTAATTGTTTTGGCCAATCAAGTGTCACTCCTTCCAGAATATTCTACATAAAGGAGTAATCTTTCAATGGAGTAATTAGTTTGAAGAATCATTTTAACTACTCAAAGAATATCTATTGAATCCACTAGTATTGATGGTTCCTATTCCAAGAAAGCCCTTCATTTTATACATATCAGTTACTAAACTACATGGGGAGCTTTGTTAACACATAATGATGAACAAGGAAGAGACAAAGAAATATATTATATTAGTAGAATACTTATGGGATATGAAATGAAATATTCTTTAATTGAGAGAGTATGGCTAGATGTGGTCTTTCGAGAGAATAAACTAAGAGATTATATGCTCCATCAAAAAATAATGCTCATGTCTAGAATTGGCCCATTGAAATATATTCTCAGTAAAGTTTCTCTTACAAGGAACTTAGATAAATTGATTATGATCCTTATTAAATTTGACATCAATTATTTGGATAGAAAAGAAATCAAAGGAAAAGAGATATCTAATCAATTAGCAAAATTCCCTATACCATATGACCATCCCATGTTAACAAAATTTCCTAATGAAGCCATATTTAGCATGGAAGTATCTAATGAGTGGAAACTATACTTTTATGGCTTACAAAAAAGAATTAGTGTAGGATATGGTATCATATGTTGACCATATACATATCTTTAGTACACAGAATGAAAGAAGTATGAAGTGTTGTCATTGATGGCCAAAATTTTTTGATTGGTAAAATGTGTGATAACTGGTCTAAGGAAGATAGAAGGAGAAGTAAGTCAATGGTTACCGGTCACATGATACACTGGTGAAAACTCTTTTTAGCATGAATATTGATGATATTCCTATGGGGGAGTATCCTAGCATTTTTAGAGAATTGGAGAGATTGACATTATGAACATGTTTTGTATTCATCACTATGTTTATTATTGATGTTAACATACTAAGAGGATTTGAAAAGTAGTAGATAGAGTTGAGGTTGCATAGATTGAGTATTGAAGATGAGGTCAAGCATGGTTGGGGACATGTCCTATGGTGTGTCCTAACTTAGTGGTTAAGTGCACATTTAGAAAGTTAAAGACTCAAAATTTGTGAATTACAGAAGATGGTTTCTAGACAGAGTTCCTAAGAAGTGGTTTCTAGTAATTGGATCATATCTCCTAACAATAATATATTCTAATTAAGAATAGTTAGATAGAGATAGAAGATATCCTAATGATGATGTTAGTGAGTGCAAAAAGTTCGATGTCACACATGTAAGAAATTGTGAAGACTATGAGCCAACAATATTTTGTAATTATGAAAAGATGTAATGTATTGTATTATCTTAATGAGGTCCTATTATTATTACAATTAGGAAAGCCTCAAGGATGACTCCATGAATTATTTTGAGAAATGGTATAAAGGAAAGTTATTTTCCTTGTGATAAAAATATGATTGATGCAAGTGATTATGAATGTGATAAATAAAGTGTATTGGTAAATATGAGTAAGAAATCAAAGGGATCATTGTGATGAAAATTTGGAGATATGGTATTGAGATCTAAGAAGTGTTGTTTTGTGGAAAAGGTATGGTAAGAGGACAAAGAAAGAGTTTGAGTTCCTAAGATCAATTGCATTTTTATTATTCAAAAAGGACTAATACAAAGGCCATTTAGATAGTGAGTTTGGTGGCCTTTCCCTTGAAGCCATTTGGATAGTGGGTCTATCTACCTTCTTCAACTCCTAACAAGGTTGGCACAACTCTTGCCAGGGTTGAAATCTCCTAACATGGATTCAACGTCTCCTAACATGGACTGATATGTACTGAATGTATTTCATTGGCTCTGAATAGAGTCCATCCTCCTACAAAAAACTTATATATTATCACATCATTTTGTGGGTACCATCCCTATCAAGGTTTTCCCTTTGATCAAGGGTTTCCCTAGTTAACATATCTAGTGCTATTGTGTATGTATATCTTCTTATGGTTACTATTGATATTGATAACATGTTTAAGGTTTAATAAGGTTGATAAAATTTGTATTGATTTGATAACTGATTCAACCCCCCCTCCCCCTAGTTATATTGAAGGAAAAATATTAACAACTTAAGGAGATCAATGGTGGGTTATTTTAGAAAAGAAATTCCTAAGTTTGATGGAGCTAACTATGATAGATGGAAAGAGAAGATGAAGACGCATCTAGTATGCATGGGTTTAGGTTATTGTCTGATTACAAAAAATTGAAAGATTATAGTGGAAGAAAATAAGCTTGAAGAATGTATAGAAGCTAAAAGAAATTTGTTCATGTATAAAATTATCACTAGAGAAGCACTTTTGTTAGCTCTTCCTAAAAAATGAGTACAATTAGGTAAAATCTTTACGATTATCTTGTGAACTTTGGAAAGCTTTGGAATATACTTTTGAGTGTGATAAGCATGCAAAGAGAATCAAATTAAAAAATAGGATATGTTTATTTCAAGAAGCTAAAATGACGGAACGTGAATCTATAAGAAGCTATGTTGGTAGAATATCAAAAGATGTTGCAAGAATCAAGGCTTTTAATAGAACTAAAGATTAGGATTAGATCATAAGGAAGATCTTGAAGAATTTGAAACCACCATTCAAGAAGTCAACATAGATGATTGAGAAAGTAATACCTTATAAAAATATGCTTTCTAGAGAGATACTTCTTGGAAGATTGAAAAAAAGTAGTTTGAAATAGTTTGGAGATTTCCCTAGGGTAGAAACTAGCTTTAGTGTACTAAGTGTTTTCCCTTCCTTATCAAGGAGTGCAAGAACTAGTGGAGATTATGCTAGTAATAATAGATTGATTTGAAGAAGAAGAAAAGATTGAAGAATGAATTATATTTCTTGTGAAGAGAGAACCAAATGGTAAGACAATTTTAAATGTTGGAATCATAATGAGTTTGGTCATTATGCTTCCAAATGTCCTAAAAGAGTAAAGAAGTACAAAAATAATTTCAATTCTAGAAGGCCTAGAGAATGTTTGTATGCAAATGATGATGATGAATTAGAGGAAAAGAGTGAAAGTGATGATGAGTTAGGATTTATGGCTGTAAAAGAAGAAAATCCTAAAATAGAAGTCAAAGAGAAAAAAGCCCTAGTATCACAGGTTGAGAATAACGTTGATTAAATCAGAGGAAGTATTTGTTCACATCATATGGCTAGTGAAATGAATAATTTTTATAAATTAAATAGTTGTGATGGAGGAATTGTTAGAGTTTATAACAATGTGGCTTGTAACATAAAGGGGATTGGATATATTTCTCTTGATGGTAAAAATAACATTGATAATGATTATTTTGTTGATGGACTAAAACATAATCTTCTAAGTGTTGGACAATTGGTTGAAAAGGGATATAAATTATAATTCAAAAAGAAGACATGTATCATAAAGGATAAGAATAATAAGCTGATTGGTACTGGAACAAGATCTAGAGCTAATATTTTCTATTTGAACCCTACAAAGATGACTATTTGGTTGCTAATGTTGATGATAATTGGTTGTGGCATAAAAGGTTTTGTCATATATCTTAGAAACAATAGTCTACCAAGATAAATGAGAGTGGGGTTGGGGGGGGGGGGTGTGGGGGGTTGAATCAATTATCCAATTAAAACATTTATCAACTTTAATTAATCTTAACCAATCAATAAAAGTAAACAACAACCATACTAAGATGCACACACACAATTACACCAGATATTTTACTAAGAAAACCCTTGATTAGAGGTAAAACCCTGGTGGGAATGATGCCCACAAGATTATGTACTAATATAAATAATTATTGTTAGAGGATGGACCTTGTTAGGAGTCTATTACAACATTTAGTATGTATGAGTCCCTATTAGGAGATTTTGAATTCTTGTTAGGAGATTCCAACTCTTTTCAAATTTTTAGAAGGTAGAAGGACTATACAATTGATCTTTTAACTATTCCTTGAAGAATAATTATTTGTACCATTCTTTAACTTCTTTCCTCTATCCTATCAATTAGACCAATTATTGTGAGACCTTGTAGACTAGGTCAAGAACCTTGGATCCAAATATCAAACCTCAGATCTCACAATAAAACCTCGACAATGAAGTTCTCTTCAACTTCGCTCTACTCTTCTTATCTTTGAATTCCACTCTTCATGCTTCTTGCAATCATTCACACATCGCATGTAAAATCATACATAACAAAGGAAAATATCCTTCCTTTATATCAAATCCCTAAAACAATTCCCTGAGTCAGCTGTTACACCTTCTCAACTAATTATTATGAACATGTTACACTTAGCGATAATATTAATCTTTCACCTTGCAATTTGAATAAATTTCCATACATGTAACATTATGGTCAGCAAGCTTAGCTGCATCAACTCTAGAATGTCTTCTTCACATCTTTAACTTTAGATTCTTAGAATAACAAATATGCTAAGAGATATAACAAGTTTACCATAACATGCTTCTATAAACTCTATCTCATAAAAATCTTCACTAAAACTCGCATAAATTCTCCTATACTTAATATCTTATGCTTCTAAATTTAGCTACATATACTAGATACTTAGTATTATCTCCCTTTAATCTCACTCAGTGAAAATGCTCAACTATCTATTTGTACCGACTTGATCTTTATTGTTGTTCTTCTGTTAGATACCATAGAAAATTGCTATGTTGACATCAATGATAAACACAATCATGAATGTTGTTCATATCATCATGATAATGATCTAATCATGTTTCTACAATACTCTCCCATAGAAGTATCATCAATATTCATGCTTCCAACAATCTCTCCCTTTGGCATTGATGGAAACATAGATGAAAAATATCTAGTTCCAAAAATACCAATTGTAAAAGACTATTAATCTTTCTTTTCAAATCCTCTTCATCAATCATTCTCTCCCATTGATATACCTCAATGTGCTCTATATTAGCTGCAATCTCTCCCTTTAATGTACTTTATATCAAACTATTTTTCATGTTGCAATCTCTCTGCCATTGACATCAATGTCAAAGGTTTCAACAACCATCAATCTCTACGATAATTGTCTCTAACTTTCTCAAGTGTCCAAAGACACTATTCAAAATAACATCCAACAAGTGTCCTAGATGACTCTGTCCATCACATATACTCCCCCATATAGGAAGCATCAACATTCAGTCTAGACAAACAATAATTCTCTATTATACTAGACTGATGCACTGTTGCATCATCTACTCTAGTCTAGGAAGGGGCATAACCCCTAACATACCTCACAAATACTCAAAAATCTCTTTGGGAAGAGGCTTGGTGAAAATATTTACAATCTTCTCTTTGGTACTTACATATTCCAATCTAATTTCATTTTTTGCAACTTTCTCTCTCAACATGTGATACTTGATAGAAATTTGCTTAGTCGTAGAATGCAACATTCGATTCTTAGACATGTTTATTGTGCTTGTGTTATCAAAATGTATGACAATAGGTTTGCTAAATTCTATCCTTATATCCTCAACATCTATTTCATCCAAACAACTTGATTATAATTTTTTATTGCTGAAACATATTCTCCTTCTACTGTACTCTATAAGATACAATCCCACTTTTTGCTTAACCAGGAAACCAATCTTCCTCCAAGAAAGAAGGCTTCACCATTGGTTCTCTTTCTATCATCCATATTGCTTGCCCAATCAACATTAGTATAAGCATATAAAGTAAAATCATTAGATCTATCATACCACAATCCAAACTTTGGTGTTCCTTTAAGGTATCTAAATATCCTTTTGACTATTGCATAATGTGCTTCTTTGGGACCAGCTTGAAATCTTGCAACAATTCCAACTACATTTTCTATATCTAGCCTTGTGTGAGTCAGATATTGCAACCCTCTAATAATATATATGTACTTCTTCTACTCAATAGTAGGTGTCTCATCCTTTGTAGATAACTTGCATCTAGTTACCATAAGTGTTCCAAGTAGTTTACATATTTCCAAACCAAACCTTTTTAGTAGATCTTTCAAATACTTAGTCTAAGAAATAAAGATTCCTTCTTTGTCTTCTACAATCTATAATCTTAGGAAGTATTTCATTTCTCCTATCATGCTCATTTCAAATTCCTTCTTCATTTATTCTGCAAACTTGTCACTTTCATCATCATTTCCTCCAAATATGAAATCATCAACAAATATTACCAAAATCATCAATCCATCATCTATTTCTTTCTAGTATAGATTATTATCTGCCATAACTTTGCTAAATCCAAATCTTTTCAAATGCTTTTCCAACCTTGCATACTAGGTTTTGTGTGCTTACTTCAAGCCATACAATGCTTTCTTAAATCTAGATACTAAGTCCTTGTCATTTGTTAAGGGAAAACCTTCATGCTATTCTATGTATACCTCTTCTTCAAGTTCTCCATTTAGAAATGTTGACTTGACATCCATTTGATACACTTTGAATTTCTTATTTGTTGCATAGGCTAAGAATAACCTTACTACTTCTATTCTTGCCATAGGAGGATAGGTTTCATCATAGTCTTTTCCTTCTTGCCATGAGTAACCTTTACATACCAATATTGCTTTGTTCCTTACAACTTCACCTTTTATTTGTCTTGTTCCTGAATACCCATTTAGTTCCTATCACATTCTTGTCTACTAGTCTATGGCCCTGTTACCATGTCTCATTTTTCATTATCTGATCCAATTCTTCTTTCATAGCTTGCTTCTAATAGTCTTGTTTACATTCCTCGTCTACATTCTTTGGTTTTACTTGAGATATCAGACATAGTTCTTCATTAATTCTACTTCTTGTCATCACACCTTTATCTTTGCTTCTAATAATCTACTTTGGTGGATGATTTTTTATCATATTCTTACCAGAAGTAGGATTTGTTATCTCAACTCTTAGCTCTTTTGAAGGTTCCAAGCTCTGTTCATGCCTTTGCTCTCCTTCATTTTGCAAATCATTATTAGTCTCAAAGAACACTTCATTATTCCTTGATTTAGTAACAACATTCTCATCATCATAAATTTAATCAACTACTCTTTCTTGTATCCTAAATTTCTCATCAACTCTTACATTTTCACTCTAAAAAATAGTCTTAGTTCTTAGATTATAACATCTATAGGATATGATTTTCAAAGAATAACCAAGAAACATACCTTTACCACTTTTAGCATCAAATTTACCAACATCATCATCTCTTTTGATATAAATTTGCTACCAAAAATTCTAAATACTTAACTGTAGGTGAGTGACCAAACCATAGTTCATAGGAGGCCTTGATTGTGTCTTTCCTAACTTGCACTCTATTCATAGTGTAGACTTTTGTATTCATAGATTCTCTCCAAAACATCTTGGATACATCATTGTCAACTAACATAGCTCTTGCTACTTCTGTTACTGACATGTTTCCTCTCTCTACCATGCCATTTTGTGTAAGGTTTCTTAGAGTTGATAACTATCTTTTGAATCCATTAGCTTCACAAAAGATGTTAAACTCATTTGAAATAAACTCTCCTCCCTTGTTTGACCTTAAACATTTAATCTTCATACTTGATTCATTCTCAACTCTATTCTTGAATATCTTAAACTTATCAAATGCCTCTGATTTTTCTTTAAGAAATGTAAGGCACATCATTTTAGAAAAGTCATCAACTAAAATCATGAAATTCCTTTCACCATAGAATCATTTAGTCTTCATAGGATCACTAAGATCTATATGTACAATCTTTAAATTTTCTATAGTAGTGAACTTCTTGCTGGGAAAAGAAGTTCTAATATGCTTTTCCAATACACACTCCTTGCAAATTGTGTTAGTAGGCTTAACAATCTTAGGAAAATATCTAATTATGATCATGCTACTAGTTTTCACAATGCTATCAAAGTTTATATAAAAAAATCTCTTATGCCATAACTAACAGTCATCTACCTTAGCAACCAAACATTTCATTTTAGTTGGACTTAGCTGAAATACATTACCTCTAGTTTTGGTTCCTATTCCAATTACCTTTCCATCTTTGTCCCTGATCATGCATGTATTCTTTTTGAATTGTAACTAATAACCTTTATCCACTAGTTGTCCAACACTCAGAAGATTGTGTTTTAAATCATCAACAAAAATATACATCCTTAGTATTAGTCTTACCATCAAGAGTTATAGATTCAATACCTTTAACATGGCATGTTGCATTGTTTCCAACTTTGACAATTCTTCCATCATGACTTTTGAAGTCAACAGACTTGTTCATATCACCAATCATATGATGTGAACAACCACTGTCAATTATCCAATCATATTTCTTTTCAACCTATGATACCAAAGACATTTTCTCTAGACTTTCTTCTTTAATAGCTACAAATCCTATTTCATCATCTCTAGCACTTACTACTTGTTCATCATAATCATCTTCTTCATTTTCATACAAACAGTCTCTATCTCTTCTAGGTTTGTACTTTCTTTCATACTTTTTCTCTCTTTTAGGACACTTAGATGCATAATGACCAAACTCATTATAAGTCCAACATTAAAAAAAATCGTTAATCCTTTTCTCTTCTTACCAGAAGGGCTACTCCTTCTTGTATCCTTCTATCCTCATCATATTTTCTATTGTTAGCAAATTCTCCTCTAGCACTTGTGCTTCTTGATAAACTAGGTCAAATATTTAGGGCACTAAAAGCTATTTTTGTTATGGTCAATTCTCCAGACTATCTAAACTCATTCTCAATTGCTTCAAGTCTCCCAAATAGTGTCTCCTTTGTGAAATATTTGGTACAAGAGATCAACCACTGTATTATTTGAACTACCTACTTAAATGGTGGTGTTAAGCTCTTCAATATCTTCTAGATCACCTCATCATCTTCCTTGGTTCCTCCTTGAGATCTGATACTTGCAATAATTTTTGATATCCTGCCTACATATGTTCTTATAGATTCATCTTCCATCATTTTAGCATCTTGAAATGCAAAATCCAACTTTGTAGCCTCAATTTCTTAGAATGTTCATCACCTTCAAAACTATTTTTCAAAGCTTTCCAAATCTTATGAGAAGTATCAAGTGATTTTACTTGGTTGCACTCAATTTTAGAAAGTGTAGACAATAGTGATTCTCTAGCTCTTATGTTACACATGAAAAGTTTGCTCTCATCCTCAGTAGAAATCTCCAATGAAATTTTAACAATAATTGTCTTTTCTAATTTTGTAAAGATCCAATATCTTGGACCCATAAATAGCAGATGTGTTTTTATCTTTTTTTTCTAGCTATCATAATTTGTTCCATCAAACTTTAGACTATCCTTTTTGAATATGTTTTCCATGGATCTCCAGAAGTTGTTAAACTTTATCTTTAAGGACCTGATGCTTTGATACCAATTATTAGAAACAATAGTCCACCAAGATAACTAGGGGAGAGTGAATTAGTTATCCAATTAAAACATTTATCAACCTTAATTAATCTTAGCCAATTATTCAAAATAAACATCAACCATACTAAGATGCACATACACAATTACACTAGATATGTTAATTAGGGAAACCCTTGATTAGAGGGAAAACCTTGATGGGAATGATGCCTAGAAGATGATGTACTAATATTAATATTTCTTGTTAAAGGATGGAGAGAAGTCTATTACAACGTGTAGCAAATGTGAGTCCCTGTTAGGAGACGTTGAATCCCTATTGGGAGTTGTAGAAGGTAGAAAGATGCACTATTCAAATAACTTCTAGGGCAAGACCACTGAACTCACTGTCCAACTAATCTTTCAACTATTCTTTGCAAAATAATTGTCTGTACTATTCTTTAACTTCTTTTCTCTATCTTATCAACTAGACCAATCATTGTTAAACCTTGTAGACTAGGTCAAAAACCTCAGATCCAAATATTAAACCTTAGATCTCATAGTAAAACCTTGGCAATGGATTTCTCTTCAACTTATCTCTTCTCTACTTATCTTTGTATTCCACTCTTCATGATTCTTGAAATCATTCATACATCATATATACAGTCATACATAATAAAGGAAAATGTCCTTTCTTTATATTGAATCCATAAAAAAATTCTTTGAGTTGGCTGTTACACCTTCTCAATTAATTATTATAGGACCACATTAAGAACACATTACACTTAGTGATAACAATAATCTTTCACCTTGTAACTTGAATAACTTTCTGTACATTTAACATTATGACAAGAAATTTTAGTTACATCAAATCTAGAATGTCTTCTTCACATCTTTAACTTTAACTTCTTAGAATAACAACTCTGCTAAGAGATATAACAAGTTTACCAAAACTTGCTTCTGTAAACTCTATCTTAGAACTGTCTTCACTAGAACTTGCATAGCTTCTTCCAAACTTAATATCTTATGCTTTCAAGGTTAGCTTCATATAATAGACACTTAGTATTATCTCCCTTTAACCTTTCTTACTGAAAATGCTCAACTATCTATCCATACTAACTTGATCTTTACAGATGTTCTTCTGTCAAATACCATAGAAAACTACTATATTGTCATCAATGAAAAACACAGTCATGAATGTAATATATCATTATGATAATGATCTAATCATGTTTCTACAATACTCCCCCATAGAAGTATCATCAAAATTCATGCTTCCAATAATATAAATTTTGATAATATTGTGAAAGTAGGTAGTACATTTTTTTAATAGATTTATGAAAAATTGTAAAGCCTACTAATGTTGTGTGTAAGGAATGTGTTATGGATAAATAGAAGAAGTTTTCTTTCCCTAGCAATAAGTTCACTACAACAATAAAATTGTAGATTGTTCATGCTAATTTAATTTGTCCTACAAAGATAAGAGGATTCTATGGTGAAAGGTACTTTATGAATCTATTCAATAATAGATTTGAGAATGAGTCTGGATTGAAGATTAAATGTTTAAGATATGATAGAGGTGGAGAATTTACATCAAATGAGTTAAGTAAGCAAGATTAAAAGAAAAATTTCAATCTCTAAAATACTTGAACATAATAATATAGCTGAGAGAAGAAATAGGTATATAATAGAAGTAAGAAGAGCTATTACATTTGAGAATGATGTATCAAACATATTTTGGAGAGAAGAAGTTCATTCAACAATGTATACAATGAATAGAGTGTAGATCATACTAGGTACAAACAAGAGTCCTTATGAATTATTATTTGGACATGCACCATCACTAAAGTATTTCAAAAAATTTGGAAGAAAAATTTATATCAAGAGAGATGATGACATTGGTAAGTTTGATGCAAGAAGCGGTGAAGGTATGTTCATTGGTTACTCATTGAAAAGAAAAATCTTATAGATGTTTAAATCAAAGGACTAAGACTATTGTTGAGAGTGCAAATATGAAAGTGGATGAGAAGTTTGGAATTAAAGAGAGAATATTTGACTTTCATCACCGTTTATTGAGGTCTATATTCATTTATAGAATTTGTTTTAACTTCATATCAGACCTCATTCTCAAATTTTACTCATGTCTTTTGGGATAACAATAGGATGAAATTAGTTTGGCATAAGTAATAAGGAACTTGTAAATGAGAATGGATTAGTTCTTTGAATAAATTAGAGTATCACACATCTAATCTAAATATGCTTTTCAGTAAAAAAAAAATGCTACTTAGTATAATGTTAGGTGTGCATTACTCTTATTGGAATACATTTTAGGCACCTATTTTGATCTACTTTGTCCCTTGACTTCAATCTACACTTGGTCTTCATCCAAATTTGCATCACTCAAGATATGAAACTTAACAAATCATGGTTTTAGTCATGATAAAAATCTTATATTGATATGAAAAATTTACAAATGAACTTGAAAAAAAATACAAAACTTCTATTTGAGCTTCTGGATGAGATTGTGTGAGATTCTTAGCTCTCTCACTATCATCCTGATGATGGATCATGGAGTATGGTTTGAAATGTTGATGATAACAAATCTCACACAATATCACCCAAAAGCTTGAACAAAATATCATGGATTGTGGAAATCTGTTGCAATTACTACAAAATTTATCATTGAAATGTTTTGTAGGCATGCAATGGGCACAAACCTGATTTGATGAGGGATAGATTCTCTACTCATGTTGCTATTACTCAATAATAAGGAATTTCATATTCAAAATGACTTTACATTCAATTAGATTTAGTTGAAAATTTTGAACTAAAGCCTCTATTGCAAGTTTCACATTCATTGATAGCTTATAGTTAGGTAAAAACAAAAGTTGTAGATCATATAATTGGTTCCAACTTAAGTAAGAAATTTTTCTATAATTGTTTGTTAAATTTGATATTCGTGAAATATTATTTTATAACTATTTTCTCCTAGTTTTTATGATACTTGTTCCATTTCTGTCATGAGGGTTGTCTTTTTATCATGTTGCTAATCTATAAATTAATATATTTTTTGGCATCAAAAAATGAAGAAAAAGAATACAAGGTGCACATTGCATGACAATGACCAAAATCATACCATTCCAATAAAAAATTATGAGTGGCTTCATGAAGAATGAGTGACACACAATAATGACTTTTTGTCATCTCTTGGCTTGAAAAATAGGTAAGTTTTTAATCTAATCTATGTTGATATATGCTCATATGTTGTTACTATATGAGGTGAATTTTTATTGATTCAAACATGTTTTTTTCCTTTTAATTTCCCATCAGTATATATTTTTGTTTCCTCAAATATATGATTATTTAATCAACATATGAAAACTCTTTTATAGATAAGATTGGTTTAATTTATACTAGTTTTATATTACTGTTATTTACCTCTATCATAGTCATTACATTGGAGCCTTCGTTTTATATCTATTTTATCATCAATATGCAAGTTTTATAATAATATGACACTAATAGTGTACACTTGATTTATGTCACACTCTAAACCCTTATATACAAGTGATTCCATGAGTTTGCAATGCTTGGATGGCATCTTAGAGCTCCCTATCCATGGAGTGCAAGAAAGTATGTTTCAAGCATAAGAAGGCTCTCAACTGAGCCTTAGAGATACTCTTCTTGCTAGTAAACCATGCACTGAGAGGTTCTCTTAGAGACAAGATGCAAGCATGCAAGTGTCCACAAAGAATGCCTCAAGAATGCAATGCATATATAGACTAAACTATTATGAGTATGCACAATGCAGCTATGTTAACAAGAATGAGAGTATTACAAACCAAACTAACCTATGTGATTTAAGCTATTGCAAAGAAACTAAACTATTATGCAATATGATTCTAAGGTAGCATGTGATGGATGAGAGAATGAGATGAGAAGTAGAAGTTCTCCACAATAGCTCTTCAAGAATTCAAATGATAAACCTACAACATAACAATACTCAATAGTATGTATGCTTTTACAAGGGGAGAGCTCTTTCTTTTTAAATTTGTATAGACTGTAGAGATCAAGGTCAAAATGATGGATGATAAAGGGTGGATTTTTAAAATAAGATTGATCTATGTGCACACACAAGTCAACCAATAAATTAGAAGTTGACTTTCCATATAAGACAAAAGTCACAAAGCTTTTTCTTTTAATTTGTAAAATAGAAAAAGGACTTTATGTGTGCACTTTAAGTGGGTTAGAAGAAAGGGGAATTTTATTTAATTAAAAGAGGACATGTTCTTTTAATCAAATAATGGACTTAGGATATCATAGTCAAACTATAGGTTATAATCAAATTAATTGATTTTATCAATTTGGTCTAGGTGAGTGATGAATAAATTTAACCAAAATGTTGAGAAGGGAACTGATAGTCTAGATGACCATTTTTAGGTGATTAAATTTAACTCTCTTTGACTAATGTGTGATCGATCTAGGAACACATTACATCAAAGAAAATAGAAGCCAAGTAGGTAGCAATGGATAGAGATATCTGATTCCAAAGAACAAAATGTAAAAAGAGATAGCAAATCCTGAATGTACAACCTGATAATGATAGTACTGAAAACTAGGAAAGAGATGATTTCAGAACTCAAGAAGAATGTTAACACCAAGAAAAGTAGATATATTGAGAGCAAATGTAAAGATCAATCATATGCTCCTAAGAAATAGATAGTTGTAGTAAGTGATGATAGAGTATTTTTGCCTCCTTGGGATCAAAATCAAAATGAGGTAAGGGAGATGCAAAAATGAGCTAGATTCATATGAGTAAATTGAGATATATAAAAGTCCATGATGATATATAGGTAATTTGAACCAAAGAGTGACCATAATAAAATGATAGAATGCCCTAGTTTGATTAGAGTTGATTGTGAAGGATAGAGCATGAAAATTGGGTCAAATCGAGTAGAAAGTTGATTTTAGACATGAAAATATGAATTGAAGAAGATATGAAATGTAGAACTGATAAGACATGAAGAAATGGAGATGCCTGAGTGATGATTTGAAGATTAGACCTCAAGGGGTCAGTTAACTGCATAGAAGAAGGTAGAATTTTCAAATACTATTTTGACTATCAAGATGAACTTGGATTTTAATTTCAATTGCAAAACTAGATCTAGGACATCAAAATTAGCTAGGGGTGCAATTTTAGCAAAATTCTGAGTTTTAAAAATGGGTCAAAATTAGGTCAGCGGGCTATGTAAGGGGTCCAAATGTCATTTTCAAATCATTTTGTCTTTTGTGATTTTTGAGAGCTTGCGAGTGGTTGAGAGAGAGCATCATGGCTTTGGTGAACATTCTAATGCATTGACACCATTTCAATCGCAGTCGTTTGCACAATTGGCTAGCTGACTATGAGGCGCTGATAAGTTTTTTGACTTTTTGGAGCATTTATGACCTTTCTTCAAATAGTTTAGGTGTTAAATATGGAATATTGTGTGATATTTTAAAAAGTATCACACAAGTACTTTAAAAAATATCACGCAATACTTCGCATTAAAAAATGTATTGCATGACTTGTTTAATGTTTATCATATGAGCCATACCCAAATATCGCATCAGCCAATGCGAAATGTCACCCAAGAAAAATGTATTTCCTGGATATATTAAAAAATATTGTACAATATTTGATTAGCATATTGTGTCACTTGCATATAGCAAGAAATGTCACACAATCTATTTTATTTTTTTTGTTGAATAACTAGTGGCAGATCTAATTGTGCGACCCTGTAGGATTGCATGGGGACCGACCATACTTGTAGATATGTATCATAAGCTACATGAGGTGGTATACCATGGGGGTCACTCTTGGGCATGTGGAGTAGCACTAGCATAAATATGGGAGTGGGAGCACATTATTGTTATTCGACCATGGGTTCTCCCTACATCTTTAGATATACAGGGTTTGTACCATAGATCCATAGTGGAGATATCACATATTATTGATAAATTCTAGATGAGCTAACAACATTCATGTGGTGACCATACCAAGAGTTCCATAGATGGTTTGACTCCTAGGAGTTGGACTATATATGGTATAGTAGACCACTAGTAGGCATGCATCTAAAAATTGTAGAGTGATTTGTGATTAGCTGAGTATGGCTATAGTTTGCAGAGCCGTGGGTGGTCCTAGTAGAGATGATTTATTATTAGTTCCATATAGATGAGGCACAAGGTTGGATGCCCATGCTAGATTATTAGACAAACATCCAGGAGATAGAAAAATTGGTAAAGATACCTTGGGATTATCATCTAGATGTAGTAGATGTAGTGTTAGACCCAACATACTTGTATAACATCTGTAAAGGCATCCATTCCCTTAGTTCACATAACCAGATTCTCTAACTGTAGTAGTTTGACATGGAGGACATGAAGGAGATGATGGAAAAGAAAAAGGTTGAGGGGGTAGATGGGTGTGTAATACCCAAAAATTGGCACATTGCCATATAAACCAATTTTGGTCTATTTTGATCAACCCTAAGTCCTATTTTACTAGAAAATTATTATTATAGTTATTACTATTTGACTTAATTGTCAAATGTAGAAAACCCTAATCTACATTAATCATAATCTCTATTAATTCCAAAGTATTGACTCAAATTAGTTGCACTAAACCTATTGAATAGATTTAATTTAATTTCAAGTGTTCATACTTTGGTTAAATTAAATTCTCTCCTAAAGATAATGCACAAGGGAATTAAACATATTTAATTTAATGAAATAATGTCTTTATTTTAATTATTGGGTTTAATTACTCAATTAATTAAAATATGCATTTATGAGGTTGTAGACGCTAAAAAATGGTTCGCATCTATGACTTCATCACTTCTTCATACTAATTTGTCCCATTTTCTCATTCTACTAACTTTGATCTTTTGGCCAGATTGACCATATTTTGTCATTTGTATCCCCTTACACATCAATTTCAAATCAACTCGAAATCACCCCAAATCAACTCGGAATCACCCCAAATCAACCCAGAATCACTCAAAATCAGTCCTAATCAACTCAAAACATATCAAACATCCCAAATCAATCATCATTTATCCGAATCCTAGGTATTGTTGTGGCTTTCAGTGCCTTGGAAACCTATCAACCTGTCAATCTTATCAATCTGACCTTAGTACTATCATGGCTCTTAGTGCTAGGTCAAGCTATCATTCATGTCATTCAATCTTTGACATTTTTGAGGCTTTCAATGTCAAATCATGACATCATCAACCATTTTAATAACATTGACAATGTTCGTCGGTGTTATTATGATCAAACCTTATCAATCAATTTCAATCCTGTAGCATTTACAATGTCGGTTAAATGTTACATATCAACCAATTCATGTCATGTGTCCTTGGCATGTTATCAACTTCAATCAATCAATCTGATCATGGCTTTGATCTACTAGTCATCATCTTATTCCATATCCATCATCGTCACATTTTCATCAAAGGATACGATCGCATTCATTTAATCAATTTGGCCAATCATTTGCTAATTTTCTCTATAGGATTAAATAACCCATAATTTAATTCTATTATTCCTTCTAATTATTTTTCCCAATTATCATCCTAAATTAATTAATTAATTCATTATCTGCAAACCATGGAAATTCTTAATTTCCTAAGTTCCATTTTTTATCATTAAATCCATTTTCTACTAATTCTTATTTTGTGGAATAGGAGGATTTTTAATTCAAATATTCCATAAAATATTGCGTCATCATGACACTTGGATATGACACCTCGTGGATTCTCCTTTGACACTTGGCTGAGATTTGTCATAATCAAATATTATTACCTCTTACGCATGTCTCTATTTGGCTTATTCGTCATAGATTCTTGGCTTTAAGTGGGTTGAGGAATCTTATGACACGTCATAGATTCTCTTCCAAATTTGACTCTCATGTGTCATAGAATCTTACTTTTGGCATATTCTGTCATATGCGTCATAGGAATCTCTTGCCACATCGCATGTCTGTGTGTGACAAATCCAATGCTCTCGCCCTACATGAAAATTATAAAATGGACACCCTTCCTCTCATTTCAAAATCCGAATGCTTAAGTTTTGAAAGTCCAAATCTTTGAATCTTTGAGTCTCTACTTCTTTGCATGTTGCATTCTCTCTCTCACATAAAATCACACTTCAAGTATTCTCATGGCATTATCCACATCATAGGCTTTCGCTTCAACCTTGTGTGCACTATAGGTGAATTGGAGCTACAATCATTGGAGAAGAAAGAAGAACATGGGAGCTACAAACGAAAAAGGGGGTTTCTATTGCTTTCTTAATTAGTTTGGCTTTCATGGTAGACTAGTGGGTGCTAACGTATGTTGATTGAGTTTTGTGATTTGCTCATAGTATGTTATGCTGATAACCTATTTTTCTGGTCCTACAGAGGTCATATCTCATTTTATTAAATTAAAATAACCTTCCAAATCCTTCTCTTCAATTCAGGAATTGGAATTCTAAGTGATCTATCTCTAGAATTGGAATAGACTTAATCAACTTATTCTCACACTCAAGTGAATTTCAGTTAACTCTTCATTATACTTAGGATTTGAGTTAGTTAACTTCACCTACATTGGGAATCTTCCATCCTGACTAGATCTCAGCGTCAATCCTGACCATTCATTCAAGTTGATCTTCACCATTTAGTGATTTTAGGAATTCTATTTAAGAGGCTTCTAATTCCTCATTACAAAGGATGGGAATTGAATTGCATCAAATTACTGTCGAAATAGATACTCAATTGTTTAATATTTTCATAATGTTCTTTGCGTAGCATTAATACATATAGATTTAAAATGCAATCATATAGCTTAATTTTCCTTTATCTGTTATTTTTTTTAAAGGAAAAAGTGGCAAGCCACTATATTATATAAATAAATCTAGTTAAAAAAAGGTTAGCTAGGAAAGAACTAGTAAGAAAACCTAGCATCATCCCTTATATTTACAATGATCATAGTTTTTTAATTTACATTATTGACTCCAAAATAGGAGCAAAAATTTTTACAAAGTGGAGAATATATTGTCTCCCTTGAGAAAATATCCCAAAAATGAATTTGAATTTGGTAAGCATATACCAAATTTAGCAACATTTCAAAATAACAAAATATCACAAAAATCAAAACATTCACTTTCACTAATTATTCCTCCATGGTGTCACTTCCTTGAAAACCCCTATTTTCAGCACCTTCGAAATCGTTGCCACCTAAAACAATAAAACCTTCTCAAAGACTGATCATGGCATCACACCCCCAGCCAATATGCTCAAATTGCTACTTATCTGGAGACCATCTAGAACCTCTTTGATCCTGTGAGGAAGATGGTTGCAATTCTAAATTTGGCCTTTGATCCCAGATATTCCACTCTATAACTCTAGATGGTTGAGTTTGCTCGATTTCAAGGTCCCAAATGGGAAACTTATTTGAAAATCTTTGCAAATCCAATAGAACAAAAACCATTTTCTTTACCCTTTCCTCCAGGTGAAAGCCAAGTGCCATTTTGATGTGGGTAGGGCTTCGATGCTTATATGATTTTTTTAATGCTTCAAATACCACCAAACACTCATGTCTATACAACAATTGAGAATGAGAGAATAAACTCACTATCAACACCTTTCCACTTGATAAATCATACCTTTGATAGGCTATTGAAAGCTTGTCAACCTTCGCATGGAACAAAAATGTCTACCTCCGCTTTTAGCATTATTAAAACCATGTATTGCCTATCTCATATTCATTGGGCAATGATATATATAAACACTTCATGATATAATAGATACATAAATGTGCAGATTTCACATATCTTCCACCATGTAAAATTATAATACCTCTAATGAATTAGAAGTACATTATCCACAACACTGATAGCCACCTTTGCATAATAGATTGGCAGAGAACCTAGGTGCACAACAACATCATGATAAAATTGATACAATTGAAGCTGCATTCCAACCCTATCAACCTATACGAAATAGATCCTTCTATATATGGTAGCTATATGGACATCTTCCTAACATAGAATAGGCTTCTTATTCACTTTAGCTTTCATCATTGTGACATCAAACTTTGGCAATCGGATGATGCCTCCAGTAGAAAATTGAAACCCAGTCAATGTCTTGCACTGCATTCCTGAAGCAAGAAGTACTAGCTAACTCTGTTGTGTGTACACATAATAGCTAGCATTGATTCTTTTTGTCTCAATGAACTTAAGGCCATTTTGTTCAAACTGTAATGAATATAGATCAAGTCCACTTGTCTTTACAATTACTATATCACAACTTGGGTAGTCTTTCCAGAAGAAGCTGAGTATACAATCAAAATTTGTCTTGCATTGGTGGCTAAATGAATTAAATGTTTCTCAATTTATGAACTCAAATTCTTGCTGTGATTGTTGAACTCCTAAAATTTTTCCATCCAAAGAATGCCTAATAGATTGTTGCCTGACTTTAAGTCACCCATTTTTTTGGCAATATTGAGTCATATAGTCATCAAGTCAGTTTTGTGTCTAGGTCTAAGTCCTTCATAGGTAGGCTATCCTTGTCGGGTTTCCCTCTTTCTTGCCTTCTCATTCATAAGCTGGATGGTTGGTTTAAGTGTCATCATGTTGGATAGGTGATAGTTCCCGCCTGGCAAGGATATCATGTTTTATTGATGATCTTCTCAGATAAAGGATATACAAGTCTTTCTTATTTCAAAGATTCATGGAGTAGTATGTGCAATCCAGAAAGAAATTTGATTACTAAAGGTTCCACAAATTTGGAAGATCTCTAGGTGATCAAAGTACCATTATATCTTATCTGATATCAATAAAGGTCTCATTTCAAATTAGTGACCAGATTTGAAGGGAAGTTTTAAAGTTTAAAATGCATAAAAGACTAATCTTTTGAAAATTTCTCAATACAAAATGGCTTTTGAAGAATGACACATTTGAAGAAGCCGAGCTCTTAAAAGATATAGCTACTTGAATGTTACAATTTGTACATGTATTACATTGTTAATGGTACTGAAGTATAATTAGAAGCCGCATCAGATATGCATTCAAAAAGATCTCATTTTTGGTTCAAGTCGTGGTTCTTGATTGAGTTCAAATACATACTTCATCTTCAAGTATATTTTGATTAGTCTTCATGGTGTCAATGAAAATAGAGGGTAGTAATTGGCAAGATGCGATCTGATAAAGTTGTCATAGTCATATGAAGCCACGATGCAAAAATGGTCATTGAAGGCACGACACAGTCCAATAAAACATGATTCAACAGGCAGTAGAAGTCAATGTTTTACACGAATTAAAGCCATGCATTGATTCTCTAGGCTCATATGAAATCATTACAAGAAATGGTAGGCAAAATGATGAAGAAATGGAAGAGAAATTGCCTGGCGAGTTTTCAAATTTTGGCTTCTCCATTGTTTTTGCGCACCAACAGAGGCAAAAAAACCGCCAACGATTTTTTGGTATTATATGACTCGTTCTCAAAAATGAATCACATGGGTCCTTTTAGAATCACTTGAAGAATATTTTATCTTTAGGAAGCTTGGTCTAAAATTGCATGTAAACACTTGAAGCAAAAATTTGAAAATCGGCTATGCTAAGCCTCTTTCGCACTTGGAATTCAAAATCTCGCAAACTCCATTTTCGATGATTTTTTTGAGTGATTTTCAAAAACCAAGGATCTGGGTCCTCTTAAAATGTAGCAAGGAAGATTTCATCTTCATGAAGTTTGAGCTGAAAACGTGTGGAAAGGTCTTAGGTAGAAAATCCAGAATCAGGTTCTCCAAGGCATGCCGACTGTAATATTTGAAATTATAATGGCAGATAAGGAGCTCAAGAGGCAATTCTACTGTCTTGTATGCTACACAAAAGCCAAAAATGATTAGAACATCAAATATTTGCAGACGTATAGCATGAAGTTGCTAAATAGATGAAGTTATCAGTTTCTTTTCTGAAGATGACTGTTACGTAAAGGCAGCGTTGCACTGAGATGCTAATGTCTAAAAGATACACCCGTGGCTATATAAGAAATGAATTAGTCTGAAGTATTATGGAGAACACAATTGAAGATCATAAGAACCCATGGTCATGAGAAGAGCTCATCTCCCGGCACATCAGATGATTTCAGCCCCACAGTTTTTGACACTTGCAACTGCATCTCTTCAATTAATCCCGGCACCAGTGGTTTCCCCTATTCAGGTAACTTTGATGCCAGTGTTGAGCCTAACACAGCTTGCAACTACTCAAGTTGTCAGTACTCCTCTTCCCGGTGCTTCAACTATTCCAGTGGTAACGATCGGGGAATCTAGTTTGAGCTCATCGGAAGCATCAGAATCAAATGAAGAAGAGAAGACTTCTGACGGTAAGAAACAAATAGTAAGTGCTAGTGTAGACCCGAAGAATCCATTTTCCTTTGTTAAAGCATCTACACCGATGAAGAAGAAAATGTTTAGTGTAGATACCATTAAGAAAGCGGATAGTATTCTAAGCATCGAATCTTGGTTGGAAAGTACATTGACCAAGAAGAGGAAGAGGATAGGAGGGGCCACACCCACCAAAGATACCTTGTCCTCTGCACTACAATCTGGGAGTGCATTGGCAAAGGTCAAGAAAGCTAAGTCTTTATCCATTTTGGTCAAAGATCCAAGTACTGGGCATATTACAGTTGAAATTGCTAAAACAGTAAAAGAGGGAAATATTGTGAACTTGTCTTCAAATTTTGAATTATAGTCCATTGATTTGGGGGAAATACGCCATGATACTAAAGTAAACCTATGGAAGTCTATGACTGTGGTGATTGAGGAGGAGCTAGAAGAGTTGAAAATAGCCAAAATTAACCTGAAGGCAGAGGTAAGGGAACTCAACTCATTCATCAAGCAAATGGTGTCCTCTGTTTTCGGCATGCCCTTGGTGGTTAGTTCATTTGATCTTGGTAATGTAGAAAGCCGCACTCTCCTTAGCAAGCTCCAGGAGGACAAAAGTTATGTGTGCATTGGAAAGGATTAGATCAATAAGATCATAGCCGAAGGCTTAATGGTTATAGACCAACTTGGTCAGGCCATTCTGAAGCTAGAAGCAGATAGAAACTGGCTGTCTGCAAATGTACAAGTGCTCACTGTAAAAAGAGTAAAATGTGAAGATTGCCTAGAATCTTTGCGGATGGTCACCTGCATGAAGGCTAAAGAAGCTGTGAAAGCTAAAATACTTTCAAACTGGGACGAACCAGTGCACGAATGGTATCAAGGTCTTTAGTTTAAAATCAGAATGCTTATCTCTGCAGAAAAAGGACTGAACTAGATGAAAGAAAAATTTCAAAGAGAGATTGAAAGAGACCTAGAACTACTCTGTGGACTTCATGCAAAATCTCACTCCAGCATAAAAAGCCAAGCTATAGTAGGGGTTGAAGAGACGAAGAAATCATTTTTTGATTATCTGGATAGGCTAGTCTCAGAAGCTTCACAACAACAGGATAAAGTCTCAAATTTTCAACAACTTAGCAGGGAAATCTATATTGCCATGAAAGAGAGGTTGGAAAGAACCACAGCAACAATAGACTTGACAGTGAAACATGCCAAGTGGCTTGTCCGACATAGTCATGTACATATTTCCTAACATGAAGAATTGGTTCTGATTCTAGTAGCCACCTTCACTCATAGGGGAAAATTAAGTAAAGGGACAAAGTCATAATAAATTCCTCTTTAATATAATTTTGTAACTGACAGAATGACATATCGTCTTCTGTCTCTTTGTATTCTAGAAGTTGAAACATTTCTACTTCCTATGAGCATTTTAGATTCTTGAATCCTATATATACTATTGGAAAAATAAATGCGGGGGTCGGCAAACTTTTGGTATGAAGCTGATTGCAGAGATAATCAAGTCCAGGGCCATTTATTTTCTGTCCAATTGTACCTGGTGTTATTTCATGTTGTTGAATTAGGAATGATAAACAAATAGAGTTTTGTTCTATTGTTATTAGTTTGGCCAATCAGTAAGATAATCAAAGAATTATAACTGATTGTGGAGTTGCATCAGTTACTTCATCTGCATAATTATTCTTGCATTGCATTTTCATAATTTGCATCTTTCATAATTGCTTTGTTGAGAAATTCATAAGAGTATGAAGATCAAAGCATAGCATTTTGCATCTAAATTCTGCTTGAGATTTCACTTGCCTGGGTGGAACTCAATTTTCCTCTACTATTCTCCGGTTAAGAACATACCCCGCAGTAGGAATTAGAGATAAAACATGATTCATTGAATATCATTTACATAGGGAGTTGTACCTCAATTCAGAGGGAAACTAGATATTCTTAGAAACGGTTTCCCAACTATTGTGTAAAGTTGTTCTTCATTATAAATTTGGACACATACAAAGAGGAAAAGAAGAAGAACAATTTGTTTACCAACATAGATAAAATAGATCCTTCATTTATCGTAACAATAGTGGGAAAATCCATCAGCATAAATTGGTCTACTTGCCATGAAAATATCTGATTGGATGTTGGTACAAGTACTAACTTATTTTTTTCATCATAGTGTAGTTCCACAACTCATGGAACACTGCATCTTAAAGGTGGGTATTGAATATAAACATGAGATAGAGCACCAGATCTAGCTAAAGCTACTCTGGACTGAGACCCAAATTTTCCTTGTGACCAAAACATATTATTAGCTTGCTTCTCTCAAATAGAAGAATGTGCCACAGAACAAAAATGAACTTGATTTTTCTTCAGACAGTAACTTTAAGATCAAACTTGTGAGATCTGATAAAAATCTAGTTTTAGTTTTCTAGTTGAGAAGCAAATTCTTCAGAATCTAAGTGTTATCAGCCCTTTCTTTTTAGCACATTTTGCATACATGCCTTCAATTGCAAAAAATCCTTTAAGCACATGTCACACTCAACTGCTAGAACTTTATAAGCCATGTGAATGTTAGAGAATAAATGTCATGTCTATCACTAGCCAAATGTGCTTTCAGTCCTCCATACATTTGAACTTAAATCTTATGCGTGAACATCATGTTACCACAGTACTCTATTTTTGCAATAATGCAGACAAACTCCTCCTTAAATGAAATAGTGCATCATAATATGGCATGGCTTTTATTATTGATTATCCATAGCAATAATCTTTTTTAAGTCCTCATACTTTTCAATGATTGATCATGGATTGAGAGATGAGAAATGTACCCCGTCACAACCCAAATTGGAGAGATGATCTACCACATGATTGCCTTCCCAAAAGATATGTGAGATATATATATCTTGAAACTCATCTAATTGCTTCCATACCTCGTTGAAAATGTATTTTAATTTCCATGAATATATTTTTCTATGTATGCAAGCATTAATTATAACTGTTGAATCTCCTTCAATGTGTAATCTTTGATATTTCAGTTGCTTTGCAAGAATAAGACCGACTAAGAGGGCTTGCAATTCTGCCATGTTATTAGTTATAGATGGTAGAGGAGAAGCAATAATAGCCACTACTACACCTTGTGAATCCCAAGTGAATGTGCCCAATCCAAAAGGACCTAGATTTCCTTGAGAAGCCCCATCGAAATTCATTTTCCAGAAGCCTCCTAAAGGATATGTCCAGTGAATTGTAGACTGAGGAGCCAAAGAGTGGTTTGGTTGTTTAATTTTCCAACCATTAGGAATGAACAACTTCTTCCATTGTTGAATGATTTTAGAGTCCCATTTTATAATAATAGGATTAAATTTTGAATGATGCAAATTTGAATTTGTTACTTCTAATATTGATCTCTCTAGCCCCTCCAAGATTTTGTCAACTGTAGAAGCCTCTTTCCTGAAAATATGTTTGTTCCTTTTTCACCAAATAGCCCATATAACTAATTCTAGGATACATTTCCAAATGTTTGCAAATAATGAATCTGGATATAAGACAGACCAAGCTTGAATAAAATCTCAAAGATTATTTTGAATTGGAGTAGTGTAATTCAGCTTGTTTAGTACGAAAGTCCAACATGTATTAGCAAAAAAACATATAAGGAGTAGATGATCCATAGTCTCTTAAAATTCATTGCAAAATAGATAATTAAATGATGATTTTATGTGCAACCTACTAAGTCTATCATTGGTCAAGATCCTATGCTTTAGTGCTAACCATGCAAAACTACCTGCTTTTGGAAGCACAACATTATTCTAGCAGAATAAGAAAGCTCTACATGGGGCTTTATTCGAATGATTTTGAACTAAGATTCTATAACCATCCTTAATTGGGTAATTGCTATCCTTAGTTGGTGCCCAAATTATCTTATTAGCTAATCCTGACAAGAATACTTGTTTAGATTCCAACAAAGCCTTAAATTGATTGATTTCCTGAGAAGGTAATGTTAACTCCTCTAGATTTTTCCATTTAACTTTACCTAATACTAAGCACACAATACCTACAAATTGATTGAGCTAAGTCCCCCAATAATTCTCTGAAACATTAATGATGGATTGGGAAACTCAATTAATTAATGAAGGATGTCCACTCCATGAGTCCCTCCAAAAGTTGACCATACTTCCATTGTTGACCTCCCAAGTGACATAATTTAGTACAATGTCTCTCAAAGACATCATGAAATCCCAAATAACAGATCCTTTTGGTGGATTTGAGATAGTTAAAACTCTTAATGGATTGGTGTTATCCAAATATTTATGTTGCATAATCTTGCACCATGTAGAATGTGGCTTATGGTACATCTGCCACACTAACTTTCCACCAAATGCTTCATTTCTCTTGGCTAAATCATGAACTCCTGCCCCTCCAACTACTTGAAAATTAGCCATCTCTTGAAGAGCAATAAGCGGTATTTTTCTTTCATCATTCATATTACCTGTCCAAAGGAAACCCCTAATCATCTTTTGAATATGCTGAAGAACTTTAGTAGGGGCTTTTAGCACTGCTAAGAAGCAATTAGGAATTGCTGATAGTACTAATTTTATGAGCAATATTCTGCCTGACAATGATAACCATCTGATTTTCCAAGCAACTATTCTACTTTGAATGCATTGAACAATTGAAGACCAATATGAACTTTTATTCATGCCCATAAAAAAAGGAATTCCTTAATACTTAGAAGGGAGGAAGTCCATAGTAAATCCTAATATTTTGACAATCTTATCTGATATCACTTTGTTTTGTTAAAGATATATACTTTCAATTTTTGCACATTGATAACTTGCCCGGAGACTATTGAATAAAGTTGCAATGAAGACTTAATTTGGCAAGCCTCCTGAATATTTGATGCACCAAATAACAATGTATCATCTACAAATAGAGAATGTGTAACATAAATATTTGAACCAGGAATATTTGCACCCTACCATTTGTCAATAACATGTTGATGATTGATGGACAATGGATAGAGTTGGGGAAAATGGATCACCTTGTCTGACTCCTTGAGTTGATGAAAAGAAGCCTACTGCTTTTCCATTTACTATCATTGAAAACCAGGCTCCTAAAATACAAGCCTTAATCCATTTACACCAACTTTTTGAGAATCCCATTCTTATTACTACGTGAAATAAGAATTTCCAACAAACTCTGTCATATGCTTTCATACTGTCTAATTTGATAATAAAGTTTGCTGATTGATTTGAATTAATTGAATGAAGGACCTCATGGACCACTATTGCACCTTCCATTGTTTCTCTTCCTAGTACTAAACCAACTTCTTCCAAAGAAATAATGGAAGGGAGAAGATCTTGCAATCTAAGATAAATGGCTTTGGTTATGATCTTACAGGTTGGATTGCATAAGGAAATTCTAAAATCAGCAAAAGTTTTCGGATCTTGATTCTTTGGGATTAAATAAATATTCATGGTATTGAAATACTTGAGCATACTTTTTCTTTTTCTAGATTCTTCCATGGTATCTAGGAGATCCCAACCAATAATATCCAAACAATTCTGATAAAATAAAGCAAAAAAACCATTTGTGCCAAGAGCTTTATCTAGAGGGAATGAGAAAATAACTTTTCAAATTTCTTGAATAGTAAAAGGAGTCAACAACATAATGTTATCCTGAGGTGATATCATATTTGGAATGACCTCTAAAAGCTCATTCACTTGTGCTTCAAAAGGTGAAGGAGTTGTATTAGGGGAAAGAAGGTTCTTAGAAAACTTAACCCCTTCTCAAATGAGATTTTCATTTGTAATGGAAACCCCTGAATCTGCATCATTAATTTGAAATACCATTTTAGAAGCTCTCTTCTATTTGGCTAAGGCATGAAATAACTTCATATTTCTATCTCCTTCTTGAAGCCAAATTTCTCTTGACTTTTGTTTCCAATAAACTTCCTCTCTACTACATAACTCATCTCATTCATGTTGCAGCATTTTCTGCCTTGCATAGGTATCTTCATTCATACCATTCTGAATTATGTTGGTCAAAACATCTTCTAATTGTTGCTTAACTTCTAATTTTTGAGTGAAAACATTTTTGAATACTTGTTGGTTCCACCTTCTAATTTGAGACCTTACATGTTTTAATTTCATGCCAAATTGATGCATTCTCGTTCCTACCACATATGGTGCTTCCTACCACCATTTATATATATTAGAGAGAAATTATGGGTGGTGAAGCCACATCCTTTCAAATTTGAAAGAAGAGTGAAACTGAGTCTCTGTAGATTTATCTAAGGGCTTGATATTCAATGAGATTGGGAAATGATCAGAATCAGGCAATGAGAGAATATTCGATGATATAACCATGTTCATAAGTTTCCAATCTTGAGATAAGAGTAACCTATCTAAATGAGCAGCAATATGTGAAAATTCCTGATCTTTTATCTGTCCAAGTAAAAGATCCGTTAGATGGATGGATATCCATGAGATTATTGCTAGCCACAAGGCAATTGAAATCTGGCAGTGTTTTTGGTGGAGGGAATATACCTCCAATTTTTTCCCCCTACAACAAAAGAGCATTAAAGTCACCCTCAAGAATAACATGAAGAGAATCTTGAGCTTGGATAAATTGAGTAATGTTAGTCCATAATTTGAATTTATCTTGTGTTGCAGTAGGACCATATACATTAACCAAAATAAAAGAAATGTCAAAAGTAGCTATCTTCATCATCTGCCAATTATTTTCTTGATGGATGAGCTATCCATTAATTGTTTTTGGATTCCATAATATTGCTAGCCCACTAGAAGCTCCTACTCCCAAAACATGAACTAACTTCCACTTGTACCATTTGGCAATAGTGTTATCAAACATCAGTTGAGAAAGTTTAGTCTCTTGTAACATGATTATGTCTTCCTACATAGAATCAGCAACTTGTTTGATCCTATGCCATTTGTTAGCTTTTATCTGTTATTAGATTAATTTCATTCTCATTTACATTAATTGCACTACCATATATCTATATAAATCCTTCATACTAGAGGTCTGGTTACCAGCTTCTCATTCTGAGAGCAAGGGAAAAATCTTTCTAGTTAGAAGGCAACAGGTCGCATTGTTGGATTATTCAGATGAACAATTCAATGTTCATTTCAAGATGATCCCTCAAGTAAAGACCATGTTGAAGTGTGTGTGAGAATCCAAGACCCACAATTCACATATACATTTTTGGCACCCACCATGGGGCTAAGAAATTAATTTTTTTAGCCTCATCTACACTATTTTCTATTCTTTTAATGGTTCTGTCACTTTCATCCATACAAATTTCTAGATTTTCACATGAGAAATCTCATTTTCATGTGAAGAATTGAAGATTTTGCCTCTTTCACTATATTTCCTCATGCAAAAAAGTGCATAATTGTGTGGCTTCTTGCATGGTGCACAATATTTTCTTGTGTGGGCCTGTATAAAATTTTGCATGAAATTTTGCAACAACATGCAAAATACAATTTTCTAGAATAGTTTATCATTATGTTTGACTAACGAGTTTTCTTTGAAGCATTTTTCTTTTAGATTTTTGGTTTTTTGCAGCATAATGGTGGTTTGTAGGATGCTTGACAAAGACACCTTTATCAAAATAATTTGAAACACTTACTGACTATGTGATTGAAGGATGATCACCAAAGAAATGCATATCGAAGACTAATTTTAAACCCACATTAAACGTCATGTCTTCTTTTTGCTTTCTACACATAGTATAATTAGGGCTTGTGAACTTCATAGGGTGCAAGATAGGGGAATAGGGGAGTATGCTCTTTACCACTTGGAGGTCATAATCAAGGGTAAATCAGAAACATAGAAGCCTCTAAAAGATGACATCCAAGGGAGGCAAGAAAGTTAGTGGCTCTCTAGTATGAGTCCTCTTCTATGAAGGGATGATGATTTCCTAAAAAGGAAATCAAAATCTTGAGAAAGGATAAGTCTGGATTGATTAAGCTAACTTGGTGATTAACATGTCTTGCATGTTTTGGTGAGTGATGAAGTGGAGTATATTCTTTCCCCTTGAGGGAAATCGAAAACTTGGACCCTTAGATCCAAACCGCTAGTCTGAGTCAACCCTTAAAGAGCTTGCTAGAGTGATCCAACCTCTAGGAATGACCCAAGTGAGCACACTCCTTTCACTAAAGATTCCAACTCACTCTAATAGAGAATATTTTTAGAGTGAAAGACTCCAAAGCCATGTTAATTTCTTCCTCTTGATTCCTGATATCGCATATCAAGAGGAGGTTGTGTCTGTTGCACTGGTTGGCACCGGCCCCAATCTTGTTAGTCAAGTGTGTGCACTTTCAGATGCTGGTGTAGGTTGCCAATCTTAAATTTGTTTGCAAAGCCACCGAGGATTAATATTAATGGAAGCCAAGTAAAAAATTCTTAGTTATTTGCTACCTAGTTCACCTCCGAAAGCAAGCATAATCTTTGTGAAGGAGGGGAAAGAATCTCTCCTATAGAACTCACTATAGGCATGTACTTGGGTGTTGAAAGGTGGTATACATGATTGAACCTTACCACAAGGTTTTTCATTTAGTGTATATGTTATTGAGCCCTTAGAATACACCAAAAACATGACCACCCTCTAGTGGGGCAACATGGTTGTGTGAGGTGAATGCATACACATAAATTGTGGGACAAACATTTTTCTTCCTCTATGATTTTTGGTTATGGGATAAAGTGTATTTATTATTGAGTCTTAAACTTTTCCAAACCTATCAAAACAAACTGAAAATCAAGACTCCCCTATCCCTTTGAGTTGCTTTGTCATCAGTTGGATTGTTTGCTACTATTGCTTGCTCCCCATGTCCTTCTAAAAATAAAATATCTTGTTCAAAACCAAAATGTTGTTTAATGACTTGAAAACCATCTTGCTATCTATCTAAAATCTATCAAAACAACCAAAAATCTATCAAACCCTGTCTAAACCTTGTAAATATTTTCAAAATTTAGTCTCAATTGCCAGTCTAGTCTCTATTTTCGCATCTAGTTTGGTGAAATTTTATGCGAGTACCTTTTGAGTTAGCACTTCTTTTCATGGCCCTATCCGAATCTTCGCATGATCCTATGAAAATCTCCACGTAAGATCTTGCAAGTCTACCCTTTTATGTTAGATTATTGTCCCTTTGTCAAACTAGCACATCCTTGTGTGGCTTTAAGCAAGTCATCGTGCATGAAAACTATCCAAAAATTGTTGTTCTAAGTCTTCACCTACTTTATTGCACTTTCTCCCATAGTTCTCTAAGAATCTTTGCATGGGATCTTGTCCCAATACTATCAAACTATCTGTCAGAGTTGTCTGTGCTCTAAGTTTGGTTTGTTACCTACAACAATTTACCTCTTTTCTGTGTACAAATAGTTTCAAATAGTGTCATCTTGCTTAGCTAACAACTTGTGACCTACACTCAATCTAGTCTCATCTTTCAGTTATCTTGTTCTTGTCCTTTGGTGTTTGTCATATCCTGTGTCATGATATTCATAATCTTTGGCTGTTCTAGCCATTACTTAGACTTCTCGTACCTTAGTATATAGCACTCTTGTCTTTTATTTTTTGAGACTACATTTTAGTGTGGTCCTTGTCTAGGTTTTACTTTTTTTCCTTGTTTATGACTGTGGCAACAAGAAGTGGAAACAAGTTTTATTCCCTTAGACTTAGACAAGGTAGAGCTAGGGGTCGTAATTGTGGTAGAGGTTGCTTTCTAGTTCATAAATGGTCTATGTCTAGTTCATCTAGCGAGGAGTCTTCATGATCTCCTTCACCTATCAGATCACCTTATGTTCAGAGAACATTCTCTATCAAATTACAATAAACTAGGAACCCCTTATATCAAGAGGATCCTGAAACTAGCAAAGGTCATACATCTCCAAAAAATAGAACTAAATTCTTATTTAGAGGACCTTTCTAATCAAAACATACTAAAACTATTCACATTCCTAGAATGGTTGATCAAGGACCTGAACAGGGAGAACATAGTAGAGACCAAGATCAAAATAAAATTGAACAACATAACGAACCTCTCTTTATTAATGAGAATGAGGAAGAGGTAGAAATACTCTCTGAACACATTGAAGTATCATAAGGACAAAAACTTCTAGAAAGTTATGGAAATCCTACTTAATGAAGAGAAAGAGAAATACTTTCTCAAACTTGCCCAAGAGGGAGCTAAGCTACCTTGTCACTTTAACATTGAAACTATCATTACACCTAAGAGGAAATTGAAACATCCAAATTGCAAAAATAGTTGAAGATCATGCAAGACCAACTAGATCAAATGATGCATGATAAAGAAAAACTTGCAAAAACATACACCTTAGATGCTCTTTGTCCATTCCCATTTGACAAGAGTATAGACATGCCTCTTTTTCCAAGAGGAGTTGAATTACCTAAGTATGATAAATAATTTGGAACTACTGATCCCCAAGATCATTTGTGGGAATTTGGGGCCTTATCTATGGAATTTATGCATAATTAGACATATCTCATGCATCTATTCCCAAGAAGTCTAGGTGGTTAGGCTATGGAGTAGTTTTCACACTTGCCTCCTAGTATCAAAAAGTTTGATGAGATTGCTAACCTATTTGTCCAATAGTAATCTCACAACACCCAACACCCAATTAACATTTGCAACTTGTGTAACCTTAAATAGAAAGTTGGGGACTCTTTCCTCACATTCCTTTAGAGATGGAGACAACTTTACACCAAATATTCACAAAAGATTTTTGAAGCAGAAAATCTTGATATTTTCACTGATAACCTCCTACTTGATTTTGGGTACAAAGTTCATTTTCAAGGTCCATGCACCTTCAAAGACATGGTCACACAACCTATAGATGAATTCATGGTCAAAACAGGTGAACTAAACCTTCAAAAGGACACAAAACAAGGATCCACCTCTAACAAGGATAAACCCAAGTATGTGAACAAAAATTGAGAGGTTGTACATGATGGAGTTATTGATAACATTACTCCTAAACTTGCTAAGGCAACCTTCAATCTTATAGACAATCTCAAAGCATCCAAGAATCTTGGGAAACCACACCTCTTGGGTTTCCTGCCCAAAATGAGGGTATACAACTCTTGGTGAACCTTTAGATGTGGTCTATAAGACCTTGCTACAAAAAAAGCTCATTTCTCCATTAGACAACTCTTGTCCTTACGATCCACAACTGTGACCACCATGGTGGAACAAAATTACATTTTGAAAATACCACCAAAACAAGGGTCACAAAACTAGCAACTACATACACTTGTGTCACAAAGTCCAAGACTTGATTGATGATGGTGACATTGTTGTGGATGGACATAACAAGAACTCAAATCACAAGGTTTTCAAAGATCCATTCCCATCTTACAAAAAAGGAGAAACCTCAAAACATAAATATCATAACAAGATCAACTATACATACTCTAATGATGATGATGAGATAGTCCACATGGTTGAGCCTGTGGATGTTGAGTATTGTGGTGTCATCACCATCAAGGGAAAACAAGACAAAACTAAAACTAAGACACCATTTGTCTTAAGGGGCTATTCTTCCAATACATGTGACAATGAACCATCACAATCTTGTGCCAATGTTGTCACACGCTCTTGTGCTAATTTGGTACTCAAGGGCCCTATGCCTTCTACTCCTAATCTCAAACAACACAAAGAAAAACCTCTTGCTAGTCCTTTTAGCAAAGGAACAAAACTTGCAGCAACCTCTATGGCTACTAGCTACAATATCCTCAATCAATTAAAGCAAAATAATGCTCAAATCATAATCTTTGAGCTGCTCAAAATCTCGTCTGCTCATAGACATATTCTCAACAAAGCCCTCACTAAGGCAAATGTACCTCAAAATCTTCATCTTGAGAGATTCTAATCTATGGTAGGTCATCTGACCTCACCTTAATATGTCTTTCTTTGAGGAGGATGACAATTCATTGAGTCATCTACATAATCAACCTCTACACATTGAGGTCATGATCCACCAGAAATGTGTCCATTGTGTGCTCATCGATAGTGGAGCTAGTTTAAACATTGTTTGTACTAATCTTCTTAGATAATTAGACTATTGTAAAGAGTCCATTGATCCCCGTTGCAAGATAACTATCAAAGTGTATGATGATGCTGAGTGAAAATCTTTAGATCTTGTGGTGTTGCCTCTCCATGTTGGTCCTATAGAAAGGGATGTCACTTTTTAGGTCCTCAACATTCCCTTGGCTTACAATATTCTGCTAGGAAGACCATGGATACATGAGATGCGTGTTGTGCCTTCTGCTTATCATCAATGCATAAAATTCCCATTTTATGTCTCTAAGTGACCATATCTACAAGTACTAGCTATACCTATAATATGCTGAAATTTGCTAAAAAAAATTGTACCTTCTAATAGGGAATCTACAAATTATCATGATAACAAGCTAAAGAAAATTGAGTACTCACTCAAGCTAAAAGAAACTAGAATGGGTGAATATCAAATAAAACTAGTTCTATCTCTAAAATCTCTTCCTGAGTCTCCCCATCACTATGGGAGACCATTTGAAGCAAATAAGCCTTTTGTGTTGACACCTAAAACTAAGTACAATGGTACTTTTGTCAAAACTATTGTTCCTCTCAAGGAGGAAGATGAAACCAAAGACATTGCTACATGGATCAACAAAGAGGAAACTCCAGTTGAACTCACCAAATAGTCTCATGAAATTACTCCTAAGAAATATGGTCCCAATCTTAGACTCATGAAAAACTATGGCTATAAGGGAACTGGTCCTATTGGATGCAATAATAATGGTTTGATTGATTCTGTCAAAGTGATAGCTAGAAGGAATCAAGACACATCTATTCTAGGCTTGAAGAAGATTCCCTTCCATCTAGGGGGTGACAAATTCATACTAGAACTTGAGAGTTCATCTAAACATAAGTCACAAGCTAAGTTTGATGACCATGAAGATAATGTTGACGATGCGGATCCTTATCCTTATCCAATTCCTGATGATTTGGCTAAATTCTTTGTAGAACTAGACATCTTTATACCACATGTTAATGCCATGGATGGTGATAGTGATTCTTCTAAGGATACTATTGGTTCACATCATACCCAACAAGAACAAGGAGAGTCTAGCCATGCTTTACACATTGTGTACCTTTCTACAAATCTAGATGACAAAGGAGAATTTGTTCCTATCACTATTGGGGAATTCTACAATCTGTCTCCATGTAGTATAGATTCTCGAGAGTATGAATTTGACTTTCTCTCAGAAGCAACTATAGAAAGAGACATAGATCAAGTTCATGTTTATGAAAACCTCCTTGAAGTAGGTGAATCATCTAGGATTAGGTCAAATGAGTTCTATCCAAATAGTGTCCTTGAGTCTTCAATTAATGACATTAATCCTCAAAGGAATTTGAACACACTTGTGGATGAAGCTGCTCTAGGTCTCGAATTGCTTGTCCAAGCATTTAATGATTATACCATGAACACAATCGAACCCTCCATGTCTCTCTCACTCACCTATCTTGAGCTCATAGATTGGAATTCCAATGCATCTACTAATGTCCTTACATTCTAGAACAACTATGCTCTTGCCTACTACTTAAACATTGTCGAACTAATAATGTCTTCTGCCAGTGAACAAAGCATCAACATGACTAAAGATGACATCAGATATCTCACTCATATAATAAAAAAATAAAAGAAATAAAAGATTTGATGGTGAAAACCACATTGTTGCAGTGTCAAATAAAAGATGTATCCAAGGGTGAAAACCTCTTTGAGCTGCTTGTAGATGAGATATTTGATGTACTTCCTAGTCATTTATAGGATATTAGTGTTGATAGAACCAATGCAACCAATCAACTTGGGACTAAAGGAATAGCCTCACATGATATATCTTTCACAATCGCTATCTCTAGAAGAAAAAGAGGAATTCATTGCTTTCTTCCAAGAGAAAAAGATAAACTTTGCATGGACATAATTAGACATGCTAGGATTGGATCCTGATCTCATTATGCATCACTTGTCTATCACACCGAGAGTTAAACCGTTCAAATAGAAACTTAGGAAAATGCATCCTCATGTTGCATTACTTGTCAAAACTAAACTAGAGAAGCTTCTGAAAGCTGGTTTCATTAGCACTATTGATTATACTAAATGGATATCAATATTGTTTTGGTCTCCAAGCATGACAAATCTATCAGAGTCTATACAGATTTATAAGATCTAAACTTAGCATGTTTGAAGGATGATTTTCCACTACCTAACATTTATATGATAGTGGATATGATAGCAAGATATGAAATGTATTCACTCATGGATGGATTTTCTAGTTATAATTAGATCAAAATTGCACTAGAAGATTAGGAAAAGACTACTTTCACTTGTGCATGGGGAACTTTCTATTGGAATATGATGCCATTTGGTCTAAAAATGCCAGTGCTACATATCAGAGGGTAGTCACTAGAATTTTTCACAACATGATGCATAAAATAATGGAAGACTATGTTGATGATACTCTAGTTAAGAGCACAAAACACCACACTCATCTTCAATATTTGGGACCTATGCTAGATTGCATGGAGAAGTTCACTCTGGGACTTAATCCCAAGAAATGTGCATTTGGAGTAACATTTGGGAAATTACTTAGCTATATAGTATTTGCAAAAGGAATCAAGGTCAATCTAGAGAAAGTTCAAGAAATTATGGACATGCCTCCACCTCATAATATTAGTCAGATGAGGGACTTACAAGGAAGGCTCTAATCCATTCGTAGGTTTATCTCACAATTGGTGGATAGGTCATGACCTTTTACCAAGACTCTACATAATGGTGTGAAATATAATTGAAGCCAAGATTATAATTAGAGTCTAACACAGATAAAGCAATATCTTCCTACTCCATCGATCTTGATGCCTCCTATTCATGGGAAGCCTCTTATTCTATACATCTTAGCAAAAAAGACATATTTAGGAATCTTGCTAGCTCAAGAGGACAATGATAACAATGAAAAAGCCATTTACTATCTAAGTCGCACATAGATTTCCTATGAAAAGAATTATAGTATCATTAAGAAGGATTTCTTAGCAGTTGTCTTTGCTTCCCAAAAGTTGAGACACTACATTCTTGCCCATACTACATGATTGGTTGCTAAAATTGATCTAATAAAGTATTTACTCAGCAAGGCAGCTATAACAAGAAGGTTGGCTAAGTGGGGCATGATACTAAGCAAGTTTGACATTCAATATATTGAATGGAAGGCTTTCAAAAGACAAGAAATTTCTAATTAGTTAGCAGAGGCATCGATGCAGAGTCTTCTCCCATTGAAATTGATTTTCTTGATGAATCAATTCTGATGCTCACACATCACACTTGGGTTATGTTCTTTGATGGTTCCTTCACACAATAGGGATCTGGTGTTGGACTACTATTCATAACACCATAGAGGTATTCAATTCCTAAGGTGTTCAAGATTTTGTTTCCTTGTATGAATAAATATTGTAGAATATGAGGTTCTCATTAATGGCATGAAGATTGTAGTTAAACAGAGAGTAGATTAGTTGAACATCTTTGGTGATTGAAAACTCACAATCAACCAAGTCAATGATGTATATCAGAAAAAAGATGAGAAATTGATTCCTTATAAATGCATGGTGGATGATCTGAAGAAATATTTTTCTCATATCACTTTTCAACAACTTCCTCGAGCAAACAACAAAGCAATTGATGCCATGGCTAATCTTTCTTCCTTGTTACAAATGCTAGAGAATGATCTCTGACATGAGTTCTTGTACTCTATCCTACCTATGATACCCCTAAATCTTAGATGATCTATTGTATTGTAGGACATGATTTATCTTGCTACCACCACATATACTCCTATCTACATGACCAAACCATTCTAGACAATCTAACCCTGTATGAAAAATGTCATCTTATCTTCTATACTTCATGATATGTCATTATTGTTGATGACTTGTTTAGGAGAGGTCTAGATAGAACACTCCTTATGTGTCTAGAACTAAATGAGTCCAAATGCACTTTAATTTACATCCATGAGGGTATTTGTGGATCTCACACAAACAGCTTGGCACTGGCTCATAAACTTATTAGAGCTATTACTATTGGCCAAATATGGAGCGAGAGACAATAAAATATGCCAAGTCTTGTAAACAATGCTAGCTCCATGGGAATCTGATTCATGCTCTAGCCATGAAGCTAATTCCATCTATCACACTATGGCCATTCCAAAAATGTGCCTTCGATCTTGTGGGTCAAATTTACCCATCTTCTTCAAATGGACATAAGTTCATTATTATAGCTATAGAATACTTCACAAAGTGGGTAGAGGCAGTCCCTCTCTCTATAGAAAATGGCAAAACTATAACTTTGTTCATCATGAATTACATAATATGTAGGTATGGTGTACCTTCCTCCATTATTACTGACAATAGAGGACAATTCAAAAATAAAGATCTTAAGGAGTTATGCAAAAAGTTTAGAATCATGCGACACTGGTCTTCTATCTATTACCCCCAGGGTAATGGTCAAGAAGAGGCATCCAACAAGGTGATCCTTGAGATCCTTCATCACACAATTAGCAAATTTGGAAGGGATTGGCACCTTTAGATTAGTCCAACTTTATGGGCTTACAAAACAAGTATCAAAACACCAACAGGTACAATGCCCTTTGCTTTGGTCTATGGAGTAGATGCTATGCTTCTAATTGAGGTTGAGATCCCTGCTTTGAGAATCTCTATAAAGGGCCTCATTACTGACAATAGTTACAAAATATCTCGGCTTCAAGAGCTAGTATTGTTACATGAATGTTGGCAAGTGGCATGTGATCATCTTTGAGGTTATCAACAGTGTATGTCCAAAAGTTACAATAAGAAAGTTAAGCCCAATGACTTCCAATTGGGTGATCTTGTTCTTAGAGAAAACTCTAAGAATCAGCAACAACAAGTACAAAAAGGAAAGTTTGAACCCAACTAGCTTGGTCCCTACATAGTCACTGTAGTGTCCGAACTTGTTGCTTACCAACTTTCTATAATTGACACCTACTCAAGGAGCCTATCAACACTCTCCATCTGAAGAGGCTTTACAATTGATATGTTTTCAAAAGCTCTCTATATATACTTAAATGTCTTGAAAAAATCTAAAATTTGCAAAAAGTCTTGAAAAAAATCATTACCTTGGTGAAAACCTAGTAATAGGTGCCTTGGTAATCCCAAAAAAATAAATTCAAAAATTCAAAAAAATCACAAAAAAAAAAATACAAAAGAAATTGAAAAAATAAAAAAATACTATTGATGAAAACTTGGTCAACAAGCATCATGGTAGCAAAAAAAAAAAGAATCTCTACCAAGAAGGTGAAAACCTAGTAAATAAGCCCCTCTTGTTTCAAATGTTATATCTCATAATGCATCTTCTGACTCATGTATAGTTGCTTTCCTATTTTACTTTGTTGCTTTTTCTCATGTATCCAAGGATTAAATCTTTTCATAACTTAGGGGAAACACCCTATAGTATCATAGGAATCTCTTTTGCAATAGTAACTAATTGTTCTAACCGTGTTTGCCTACTATCACTAGTGTCACTTTTTGAGATTCCTCTCACGGAAGATTTCTTGTGCAAGTCACCAGTATATGTCTACTATTGCTCAATTTCCTACCAAGGTTCTTCTTACTGAAGATTCCTCTTTGACTTCAGTTACTAGTTTTTCTAATTGTATCTGCCTATTGTTGTCACCCTACTAAAGAGATTTCTTTCATCCATGTTCTGGAAATTGACACTTGACATCAATCCTATAACACAAAAAATGAACTCAAAATGATAAACTTGTTTAGATACGTTGAGATTTTCTTTGTTTATTTTTCTTTCACTTTATTATGTCCCTTTGAGAAACTCAATGATGTCTCTCTCTACTAGAGAAGCAAGGATTGGAGGCATGATCTCTTCTTTGTTTTCTATCTGTGGTTTAGTTCCAATGATTTGGAGCATCCATATAAGAGGGATGTCCACTATAAAAGCCTCCATCTCATATTGGATGGCCATGTGTACATCGACTCCTCTAATATGGATTCTTCATTGAGGTTGGTTCTTCTACTTGCTTGTTGGAGTGAATTCTCTATGCTATAGTAAATATTGATACTCATCCTACTAAGTGAATATATGGGTCACTGTGAGTATATCTAGCACATTTCTGTCTTAGGTTACAAATGCAAGGGTCATTACATATAGAAAACTTACTGACTACTTAGCATAAGAAGGATCTCTTATGTGTCTGGTGTGTTTGCATGCAAGAAACATTCTGGTCATCCTAGCATTTATGCTCTAATTCTTATGTTAACTTGCTACATTAAAAGGGACAAATGTTCTGGTCATTCTAGCATCTTGTGCCTCGAATGCTTACATTTAATCTTGAAAAGACTAGAACAAATTTCCTATTCATATTCCTATGATTACAATGTCAGTGGAGATTGTATGACATTTGGGATTTCATGATACAATTAGTGATGATAATTTTTGAAGCTTGGTAACCCGACCTAGGGTTGCATCTAGTGTAGGGCTGCATTGCATAAGCATTTGGTTTGATCATTGATTTACTTGTATCCTTCATGATGAGGGATTGTTAGCTTCTTCAAAGTATCATGTTTCTTCACAACCACACAAATGATTGATTAATCACCTCCATTGCTAATTTGGCTACTCTAAACCCATTTTTGGGATCAAATTCAAAATCTAACACACTTAAACAACTCAAAATCACATTTTAAAATTTTGGGACCGACGCGATTGAATGCTTGTGCAATCCATTTTTTGATACTTTTTGAATCTTGGAATCTTTTCAAATCACATTTTCTTCAAATTTTCCAACATTTTTGGAAAAGTCAACTCTAGTCAACTTTGGTCCAACTTGGTCTTTTGGACCTCGAAAACACTTCAAATCAACTCCAAATTTTCTTTAGATCATTCTGATCTCTTCTATATTCTTTTAAATCTCTAATTTCTTCTGTATTTCTCTATATACTACTCTGCATCATATTTCTAGTGTGTCATCTTTCGATTTCACTCCTAAGGGGACAGGATGATTACATCATTGACTCTCAATTTCAACTTAATTTGAATCTTATGTCCTCATCACTTAGGGCATCTTGTCCCCTTTCTACTTGACATCTATGTCATCTATCTCATCTTTTGATTAACTGATCACATCTTATAGCAGTCCTTATTAGATTTTGATGGATAGGCATTACGACAATCTAAACCTCAACTCCTAAGAGTCAATCCTCATTCTGGGGATGATTCTATGACTCACAATTGGATCTTGCTATCTTTTATATCTAGGTATCTAGGTGTTCTATCTGGATCCCTCAAGGTTAAGCTTTGTTTTGAAGATAATCTATAAAATCTTACCAATCTAGGTATCTAGGTATTCTATCTAGATCCCTTAAGGTTAAGCTCCATTCTAGAGATAATCTTTAAAAGCTTATTGATCTAGGTATCTTGGTGTTCTATTTGGATCCCTTAAGGTTAAACTCCATTCTAGAGATAATCTTTAAAAGCTTATCGATATAGGTGTCTAGGTGTTCTATCTAGATCCCTCAAGGTTAAGCTCCATTTTGGAAATAATCTTAAAAGCTTATCAAGCTTAGTATCTAGGTGTTCTATCTGGATTCCCTAAAGTTGAGCTTTGTTCTAGAGATAACCTTAAAAAGCTTATCAATTGGTCTATGTATCATCAATTGTAGAGCCAATCTCATTTCTTGATCTTCAGATCATACTTTTGATTTCTTTGAATTGAACATGTTGCTTGCACATTCATTCAAAGAGGGGCAAATGCAATACCCCAAAATTGGCACATTGCCATATAAACCAATTCTGGTCTATTTTGATCAACCCTAAGTCCTATTTTACTAGGCAATTCTTATTTTGGTTATCACTATTTGACTTAATTGTCAGATGTAGAAAACCCTAATCTACATTAATCACATTCTATATTTAATTTCTAAGTATCAACTTAGATTAGCTGCATTAAACCTATTAATTAGATTTAATGTTTATTCAAGTGTTCATACTTTGGTTAAATTAAATTCTCTTTCAAAGCTATGTACAAGGGAATTAAACATATTTAATTTAATGAAATAATGTCTTTATTTTAATTATTAGGTTTAATTACTCAACTAATTAAAATATGCATTTATGAGGTTATATCTCATTTTATTAAATTAAAATAACCATCCAAATCCTTCTCTTTAGTTTAGGAATGGGAATTCTAAATGATCTATCTCTAGAATTGGAATTAACTTAATTAACTTATTCTCACACTCAAGTGAATTTCAGTTAACTCTTCATTATACTTAGGATTTGAGTTAGTTAACCTCACCTACACTAAGAATCTTCCATCCTAACTAGATCTCAGCTTCAATCCTAACCATTCATTCAAGTTGATCTCAACCATTGAGTGATTTTACAAAGTCTATTTAAGAGGCTCCTAATTCCTCATTACAAAGGATAGGAATTGAATTGCATCAAATAACTATCAAAATAGATACTTAATTGTTCAATATTTTCATGATGTTCTTTGCCTAGCATTAATATCATATAGATAATAAATTCAATCATATAGCTTAATTTTCTTTTATCTATCATTATATTAATTGCATTCTCATTTACATTAATTGTACTTCTGTATAGCTACATAAATCCTTCATACTAGAGGTCTAGTTGCCAGCTACTCATTTTGAGAGCAAGGGAAAAATCCTTCAAGTTAGAAGGCAATAGGCTGCATTGTTGGATTACTTGGATGAACAATTCAATGTTCATTCTAGGATGATCTCTTAGGTAAAGACCATGTTGAAGTGTGTGTGAGAATCTGAGGCCCATAATTCAAATATATAGGGTGGAGGTCAAGAGTGGTTCCCAATCAGGGAGGAGATGGATGTGAGTGTAAGCTCTAAGGGAGGTAGAGGAGGATGATGAGGAGGAGGAGGAGTGTCCATTGAGACATAAGAGAGTAAGGCAGGTGGATGCATCAACAGAGAAGCTAGCAAGGGGGGATGATGATTGTGATGCTAGGATTCAGAGCCTACAAGTAGCTCGAGTGGCTATTATTGTGCAAGACCAACAATTAGTGAATGCATGGGCAAAGGCTTACTAATGAGAGTGATCTCTTAGAGATGATTTAGCAGAGGCCTGATGAGTGATGGAGTGGCAAATAGCCAAGACAACCTACTATCATGGGGTATACATTGCTCTAGTCCTTGCAGATCAACGAGCACCTATGTACTCAGAGAAGGATGGTAGATTAGAGGGTGTAGTACATGCACTAAATAGGAGATAGGCTCCTCCACTAGGGCCACCACTAGTTGCAGAGGGTGGGAGTTTGTCTTAGGTCTAGGCTAATAGTTTTGACAATTTTTTATTGTACCTCATGTATTTTGAGATAGATATCCAGATTTTGGGTCTCACATTTGTATATGTATTGTGACACATTGATATATATGACATACTAGATTTGATTGACATAATTTGTGTACTTGTCTCATTTTGATGGATGTTTCAACATTTTAAGTTTTCATGTGATGTTTTAGTTTCTTGCTCATGCATGTGTTTCTCATGATAATGTGTTCATGGATCTCTCTCATTTATGATGTTTAGCTCTCATGTGTATGATACAGACTTATGTTTTTGAAACATGTAACACTTGGATAGATCAAATATGATTTTTAGAGTAACCTCTTGTGATGATAGGATAGCAAAGAGCTGAAGCAAAAGATCAAGAAGAAAGCAAAGAAAGATATGAGAGAAGTTTGCTGATATGTCCATGAAAAGATGAAGAGAGAGCTCTCCCCATATGTAGAAATGCAAAACTAAGCTAGATAATGAACCTATAATGCAAGCTAATGTGCAAGGTGGTTAACTAGCAAGAAACACCTAACATTTAGACTCTAATTTCATCATTAAGCATTTATTAGGGACATCATAAGATCATTCAACCATCACTAGTGTAACTACGAAGATATAAAAATGATCAATATTAGATAGGAATGTGAAAATCCAATCTAAGCATCAAAGACATGTATGCCAAGATGGTTATGTGATTAGATTCCCTAAGTTTAATATAGAAAGATTACATCTGTATCAAGGCATAAGTGTTAGGATAACCCCTGAGTGTGGTCTTGTGAAAATTTTCAAGGATGATACATTTGTAAGTTAAAGTGTTAAGTAGGACAAGCATGAATGTTCGAAAAAACCTTAGACAAAAAAATTATACCCACAAGCAAAAAGAATGAAAACATGCTCCATGACTCTAGTCTTCTAGTCTATGACATCCTTGAAAGACTATTAGGGAGGGAGCATATGTTAGAGTAGGGTTGTCATTGAACCAAAAAACTGATCTATCAATGATGAATACAACCACTCAAATTATAGTACATAGGAAGTGGTTAATCCCTTGTCATGAATCCCAAGGGGAGTGTTGAATTTTTTTACAACAATCTCCCACTCAGCATTACTCGAGGGTCTATGGATTTGAACTTGTGACCAAGCTCTGATACTACTTGTTAGAGTGTTGTTTCCATTGCACCAAAAGACCAATCTATCAATGCTTGATACAATCACTCAACTTATAGTACATAGGAGGCAATTGAGCCCTTGTTATGAATCCTGAGGGGAGCACTAATTTTTTTTTGAAAAACATATAGCAAATAAATCATCAAAGATAACACAAAAAGAAGATAAAGGTCATCATAGACTAATCATTTATAAGTTTAAGTGTGTTTGCGTAAGTCACTTGGCCAATTCTTTAAGGCTTGAATCTGATAGTGAGAAATATTGTGACATCAGAGACTATAGATAAACTATTTGAAAAGTGTTGAGAAACACTTGATGTAAAGTTGGGGTGTAATATTGAGAAAAACTATTTTGTGAATTTCCAAAGAAACACTAATGCATAAGGAGACCTCAAAAGGCTAAGTAGTTGTTCCCCCAAGATGAGGACAAGAAACATTTCCAAGCTAGGAAATATGTTGTAGATAGGTGCAAGGGTCTCAAGTAGCGTCTATTTCCAAGTTTTCACCACTTGGCATATTTTTTCAGGACTTTTTTTCAATTTTTTTGTATTTTTGATTTAAAAATAAAATAAAATTGGTGATACATCAAAAGCACCCATTGCTAGTTTTTCACTAAGATGATCATTTTTTCAAGACATTTTCTACTTTTTAAGATTTTTTAGAATTAATAGATGTGTACAAGATAGCTGAGATGTGAGCCTCTAAGCATAGAACTTCTTCAAATGTAGAGCATTGATAGGCTTTGCAAGTTCTTCCCCTTTAGGAGTAGACAATTGATAAGCATTAGACCCAAACACTACTATGATAATGTATGGGCCTAACCAATTAGGTCCAAACTTTCCCTTTTGCTTTATATGCTACTAATTTTTTGGATTCTCTCTAAGCACAAGTTCACCCACTTGAAACTCACGAGGATGAAATTTCTTGTTATATTGAGTAGACATGCGCTTCAAATAATCCTTTATGTGAACAAAAGCATCCTTGCAACATTCATCTAGAGTTTCTAGTTCTTGTACTCACATATCCCTATGGTCTTCATCAGTTATCAACCCATGTAAGGAGAATCGTAATGAGGGGATCTCTACCTCTAAGGGGAGGACAACCTCAAAACCATAGACTAAAGAAAAAGGTGTGGCCCCAATAGGAGTATGGAAGATAGTTCTATGGGCCTAAAGTGTTGAATTTATCTTTAAGTGCCAATCATTCCTAGATTTGTGAACCATTCAATGCAAGATTTTTAGCAATGTTTTTTGGAGGCCTCAGCTTGGCCATTCCCTTGAGGGTAGTAGATGGAGGACCAATTTTTTTAATTCAAAATTTCTTGCACAACTATTTGAGATCCTTGTTCTTGAATTATCCTCCATTATTAGTAACAATGGAGAAAGGAATGTTATAGTAACAAATGATGTGATTCAGTCTAAATAGGGCAACATGTTCGCCTGTAGTAGTAAATAGTGGCACAACCTTAACCTATTTGGTGAAATAATCAGTTATTATGATGATGAACTTGTGGCCACTAAATGGTGTTGAATTTATCTTTAAGTGCCAGTCATTCCTAGGTTTGTGAACCATTCAATGAAATATTTTTAGCAAGATTTTTTTGGAGGCCTCAGCTTGGCCATTCCCTTGAGGGTAGTAGATGGAGGACCAATTTTTTTTAATTCAAAATTTCTTGCACAACTATTTGAGATCCTTGTTCTTGAATTATCCTCCATTATCAGTAATAATGGAGAAACGAATGTTGTAGTGATAGATGATGTGATTCAGTATAAATAGGGAAACATGTTTGCCTATAGTAGTAAATAGTGGCACAACCTTAATCTATTTGGTGAAATACTTAGTTATTGTGATGATGAACTTGTGGCCACTAGATGAACTTGGATGAATTTTTCCTACCAAGTTAAAGGCCCATTGTTGAAATGGCCAGTATGTCATAGCGGGAATCAGCTCATGACTAGGAGAATGAATCAAATTACCATGAATTTGACATTTCTTATAGGATTTTGCATAAGGAATAGCATCAGTTTGCATGGTTGGCCAGTAATAACCCACCTTAAGTAATTTTTGAGCAAGTGTAAGGCCATTGGAATGTGACCCACAAATATCATCATGGACTTTGGCTAGTACCTTTTTAGACTCTTCAAGCTCTAAACACCTAAGCAACCTTCTGTCTAGACTCTTCCTATACAAGTCACCAGAGACCAAAGTGTAATATGAAGCATTACAGAGGAGTTGGCATTTTGGGTTGTGCATATTGGTTTGAGGAATAACCTGATCACATAGGTAAGAGAAGATAGTAGCATAGAGGGAGGAATCATGACCTACAATAGTGCATATCACATGGTTATTTGAGGAATCATAGGTAGGATGACATAGTTAATCCACCAAGAACTCAAATTGTGATTCATGTTCTTACAATTTAAGAAAAGATGCTAGAGTAGCCATAGCATTGACGACCTTGTTCTCTGCTCAAGGAATTTGTTGGAATGTTACAAAAGTGAAATAGTTCTTTAAAGCATCAATCAACTTCTTGTAGGGTATCAACTTGTCATCCTTTGTTTGATATTCATTGTTCACTTGATTTATAACAAGTTGGGAATCTCCATAGATGTGAAATTTAGTGATTCTTTATTTGAGGGCCATTTTGATCCCACTATTTAATGTTTCATATTCTCCAATGTTGTTTGTACAAGGGAATAAGAGCTTGTAGGATTTTGGGATTGTATAACCATGATGAGAAATAAACAAGACACCTACTCCAACCCCATTCTATGTATGAGAATTGTCAAAGAATATTTTCTAGGTTCTCTTTGTGATGTACACAATTGAGGCATCTAGAAACTCAATTTGCATAGGTGTTGTATCCTCTAGTGGAAAATCAACCGATTGGTTAGCTATGGCTTGTCCCTTGATAGCCTTGCATTCGACATACTGTATGTCAAATTCTAAAAGAATCATCATCCATTTAGCCGGGTGGCCGATAAGTGCAACTTTGCTTAACCAATATTTCAGAGTATCAATTTTACTAATTAGGCGAATTGTATGTGCCAACATGTAATGTCAAAGTTTTTGAGAAGTAAAGACCACTACAAAGAAAGTTTTCTCAATACTATTGTAGTTCATTTCATAAGCCACCAAAGTTTGACTAATGTAATATATAGCACATTCTTTACCTGTCTTATCACTTTGTGCTAATAATGCTCCTAGAGAAGAAGTTGTAGCTGAGATATACAAAATTAAAGGGTTTCCTGGAATGGGTGGTGTCAAAACTAGAGATTTAGCCAGGTACCCTTTGATTTGGTCTAGACTTTGTTGACAATCTTCATTCCAGATATGAGTAGAGGCTTTATGAAAATTCTTGTTAAAAGATTGAGCTTTATTAGCCAACTGAGAAATGAATCTTCTAATGGATTGTAGATATCCTTGAAGACTTCTAAGCTGATTGATATTTCTTGAAGGAGGAATTTCCATGATTGTTTGTACCTTTTTTAGGATCAACTTGGTGTAGGAGCATCCTGGGTTGCACTACTATCCTGCACTTTTTTAGTTTTCTTAGTCTCTATCAAGTTGTAATGTCTTTCATTGTAGAGTTCCTAGTGATTGCCAAGTGTTTATTGGATGTTGAGCTTCCTAGTTGATTTTGAGTTCATAGTTATTGTTAAGTGTTCTTTGGTTGCTAAGTCATCTTTTGGATGTTGAATTGGTGTGGTTTCTGAGTTCACTTGGATGCCAAGTTCATGTGGTTCTTGAGTTTGTTTAGATGTTGAGTGCCAATATTTTGTGGAGTCTTTGTTTGCTAAGTTGTCTATGTGTGGTTTCCTATTGAGACCAACCTTTACATTTAATTTTATATTGGATATATGTTGTGAGCCAACTTGTGGCTTATCTTAGAATTTAATATGAGAGTTTATTTTTTTGTATTGCAATAGGATGACTTGTGGCCCTACATGTATCTAAGAGACCTTGATTTGAGTCTTAGAGGGAGTAGCTTAGGGAGAGGGACAAAGAGCAGAATGCAAAGTTTGATCAATAAAGATTGTGATTAACTCAATTTATATCTCGTTGTAACCTAGAAGGCATTATAGTTGAGGATGCACTTGATCATTGGATGAATATATGAATGAAGGGTTTTTCTTCCTCTATCTCCCAAGTTGTGTGTATTCATTGTTGTTTCTACTATGTTGACTCTATTTAGGTGGTTTGGATAGTTGGGTGTGCCTTTGGCCCTAGTTCTTCATGCCTCTCTACATTAGGTGGTATCAAAGTAGAGGTTTATCCTTATTGAGATTGGATTGTGTATAACCCTAAGTGAATTTGGTTGTGCGGTAGCAGATCTGAGGATTTGACTTACAACTTGTAGAGGGGTACAATCTTGCAGGAACCTAATTTATAAAGATGGTTCAAGATAGAGGAAATGTTCTTAATATAATATTGGTTACATTGAGGAAAATTTCAGCTAGATTAGATGTTGTAGAGACAACCCAGAGGAGAGGAGCGCATCTTGATGATGTGAGTGGTGATGAAGCAGTAGCACTAAACCCTAATCTAGAACCTAAAGAAGATCAAGATGAGGCAAGGTTGTTGAGAGGATTTTTTGGGGAAAATTTAAAGCCTTGTAGAAGTTGTTCCTTATGACAAAAAATTGGATACCAATGTTGTATTAGATTGAATCTTTGAAATGGATAAGTTCTTTGAGTATGAAAACACCCTTGATAATAGAATGGTGAGAGTAGTAGTAACAAAGTTGAAAGGGAATGCCTCACTATGGTGGGAGGATTTGCAAACTGATAGACAAAGGAGAGGAAAGAAGAAGATCAGAACTTGAGTGAAAATGGTGAACAAGGTAAAGAAAAAGTCCCTTCTTACTGCTTACCAAGTTAGCTTGTTGAGAAAGATGCAAAATTTGAGACAAAGAGACATGACTGTGAAGGAGTATACTGAGGAATTCTATAGATTGGACATCAAATCTAGACATGTGGATGATGATATTAAGAAAATTATAAGGTACATAAATGGATTGAGATCTAGGATTCAAGATGAAATACATTTTTTGAAACTGGAAAGTGTGGAGGAAGTATATCAATATGCCTTGAAAGCTAAGGAGATCTTGACATAAAAGCATGAGAAAAGACAAAGAGGTAGAGGTGGTAGATTCTAGAGAGGTAGAGGTAGATCTTATGGTGAAGGTGGAAGATTTGATAATTCTATACAAAATAAGGGAAAATCTGAGTGGAAGAATGATGACAAAGGAAAGACCGAATGGAAATGTGGTAATTCTTATTGAGGAGGTACTAATTCTTATCGAGGAAGAGATAATTCTTATTTTGGAGGTGTTTTTCATGGTAATTGTTTCAGATGTGGTAAAGAGGGACATACATCTTTTGAATGTAGATCCTCTGAAAGTAGACAAGGTAATAGAAATGTTGTGATTCAAGAAGATGATGAGAGTTCACCAAGTAGACCTAAGGTTGGAGAATATGTGATGGTGAGAAGAACCTTATGTAATGAAGGAAGTGATGAGGAACATGTTTTAAGGATAATTCTTTTCAAGACTAGATGTAAGATGGCTAGAAAATATTGTAAGGTGATCATTAATAGTGGAAGTTCTACAAATTTGGCATTAGAAGAGCTAGTTATGAAGTTGCAATATGTTTCATGGATCAAAGATTGGACATTACTTTGATGAATTTTTGTGTGATATTATGCCTATGGATTGTTGTCATATTTTATTACATAGACCTTGGCAATATGATAGATATGCTATACATTATGCAAGATTGAATCAATATACTCTTTAGGTGAATGGGAAGAAGCAAATATTGTTGCCTTTGATTGGTAGTCCAGATAAAGTTAAATGTACTACTATGAGAATTTTCATGGTTAATGAAAAACAATTTGAAAGGGAAATAAAAAATAATCAAGTTTACTTTGCTATTATTCCTAGAAGACTGAGTTGTGCTAGTAGCATCCAAGTAGTTAATTAAGTCAATGGTGACCAAATGATAATAGAAACTGGTAGTATTTATCGAGTACCAATAGAAATTGAAAATTTCTTAAATGAGTATAAAGATATTGTTGCAAAGGATATATCTAATGGTTTAACACCAATAAAGACTATAAGTCATTATATGGATCTAATTTCTAGAGCCATTTTTTTGAATAGAGTGCCATATTGATTGATTCTTATAGAGAATGAATAACTTAATAGACAAGTGCATGAGTTGTTGGAGAAAGGTTTGATCAGAGAAAGTTTGAGTCCATCTATTGTACTTGCTATATTGGCACCTAAGAAGAATGGAGAATATATACTGATTCTAGAGCTATTGACAAGATGATAGTGAAATATAGGTTTCCTATGCCAAGGATGGATGACATAATGGATCATTTGAGTGGAGAAAATTATTTCACCAAGATTGATTTGAAGAGTGGTTATCATCAGATTAGAAAGAGAGAAGGTGATGAATGGAAGAGTACTTTTAAGACAAAAGATGGTTTGTTTGAATGGTTGGTTACCCTTTTGGTTTGACTAATGCACCTAGTACTTTCATGAGGTTGATGAATGAAGTTTTGAAAATATTTTTTTGTAAGTTTGTGATTGTTTATTTGGATGACATTCTGATATTCAATAAGACTAATGAACACCTTGAGCATGTTAGACACATATTGCAAAGATTGAAAGAAGAGAAGTTGATGATTAATTTGAAAAATTATTCTTTTATACATAAAGAGATTTTGAATTTGGGATTTGTGATTTTAGTTGATGGTTTGAGAATGGATCTTGAGAAGGTTAAAGCAATTTTGGATTAGCCTACACCTGAGAATGTGGGTGAAGTAAGATCATTTGATGGTTTGGCTAGTTTTCACAGAAAGATTATAATAAATTTCAATTCTATTTGTAATGCTATGACTATGATAATGAGAGGAGATAAAAAAAATTTCAAGTGGACACATGGAGTTGATAAGAGTTTTGAGAATTTGAGACAAAAGGTTGTTGAATTGCTTGTATTATCTCTGCCTAATTTAAATATAGTATTTCAAGTTGAATGTGATGCAAGTGGTAGTACAATAGGATTTGTATTGAGTCAAGAAGGTAAACCTATTACTTTCTTTAGTGATAATTTGAATGATGATAAAAGGAAATATTCTATGTATGATCAAGAGTTTTATGCTATTGTTCAAGCATTGAAGAAGTGGAGATATTATTCAATTCCTAAGGATTTTGTGTTGTATATTGATCATAAAGCTTTATAGTACTTGTAGAGTTTCAAATTTTTAATTAAGCATAAGAGTGGGATTACTAATAGAGTTGGTGCATTGAGTAGAAGATATTCTTTGTTGACAAAAATGAAGATTAAAATTCTTGGTTTTGATGAAACGAAAGTGTTGTATGATACTAATCCTAATTTTTTTGAGATGTAGAGAGAATGCAAAACACCTTGTTTGATAGAACAAGCATGTAAGTTTGATGAATATTTCACTCAAGAAGGTATGTTGTTTAATGGTATTCAATTGTGTATTCCTAGAAGTTCTATGAGGTTAAATTTGATTAAAGAGAAGCATAGTGGTGGATTGGCTAGACACTTTGGAATTGATAAGACATTGAGTTTGTTAAAGGATAAGTATTATTGGCCACAAATGTGTAAGGATGTTTAGAAATTTATAAAGAGTTGTGGAGTTTGTCAAGTTGCAAAAGGAGTAAGTCAGAATACTAATTTGTATACACCTATTACTATTCCTAAGAAACCTTAGAGTGGCATTAGTATGGATTTTGTTCTTGGATCACCTAAGACAGTGAAGGGTATGATTCTATATTTGCTGTTGTGGATAGATTTTCTAAAATGGCTCATTTTATACCATGTAAGAAGACATCAAATGTTGTGAATGTTTTTGAACTTTTATTTAAAGAGATTGTGAGATTGAATGGATTACCAAGAAGTGTTATTTCTAAAAGAGATAGTAAGTTTGTTGGTTACTTTTGGAAGACTTTTTGGAAGAATATGGGTACTGAGTTGAATTTTAGTTCTACATTCCATCTACAGAAAGATGGATAGATAGAGGTTGTGAATAGAAGCTTGGGTAATCTGCTGAGATGTTTAGTTGGAGATAAGCCAAACAATTGGGAAATGGTATTGACACAACCTGAGTATGAAAATAATAATTCTATGAATAGGAGTATAGGGAAAACACCTTTTAAGCTTGTTAGTAGAATGTAGCCTAGAGGAGTATCAGGTTTGAGGGATGTTGCTGGTGAAGAAAAGAAAAGTGATGTAGGAGATTTTTTTTCTAAATTTATAGAGTCTTTGCATAAGGAAGTAAAGTTGAGGTCGGAACAATGTAATCAAAAGTATAAGAAGAATGCTAATAAACTTAGAAGACATCATGTTTTTGAAGCTAGTGATGAAGTGATGGTTCATTTAAAGAAAGGAATATTTCCTATTGGAAAATATAATAAGCTAAAAATGAAGAATTTTTGACCTTATAAGACCTTGAAGAAGTTTGATAGTTGTATTTCTTATATAGTTGAGTTACCTAATGACATGGATATATCTCCTATATTCAATATTGTTGATTTATACAAATATCATGAGTCAGATGATGAAGTGGATGTATTAGATGATTATCCTAAGAAGAAGACTGAATAAGTTGAACATATATTGGAGCAGAGAGTTAGTAAGAGCAGAAGAGGAAAAGACTAATATGAGTATTTGGTAAAATGGAAAAACAAACCTAGTGAAGATGAAACATGGATTTCTCAATTTGAGTTGGATTCAGCTCAAGTTGTGACATCTCAATAATTCAGGAGAATCATTTTCTCCAACCTCCATTGGCTGATGCAAAAGCATCCTAGGTTGCACTGCTATCCTACGTGTTTTCAGTTTTCTTATTCTCTACCAAGTTGCAATGTCTTGCATTGTCAATTTCTCAGTGGTTGTTGAGCTTCTTGGTTGATGCTGAGTTCATAGTTATTATTGAGTGTTTTATTGTTGAGTCATCCTTTGGATGCTGAGTTTGTGTGGTTGTTGAGTTCACTTGGATTTTTTTGATTAGGTAAAACAAGTTTTACAGGGATCCTAAAACCCAAAGTTTTACAACAAAAAGAGCAAGATGAAACAGACTAAACAAACAAAAAACTGCCACAAAAGGCCGAAGACAAAAGAAGGCCCGAAGCCAAAGTACAAAGGCCAGAGACAAAAAAAAAAGCCAGGCGAACAGGCTAGTGGCCATTTGTGTCCATGGCCTGCAAGGTTTCTATAGCATCATTGTCCTTCTGACTGGCTACACCCTCCTGAATCCTGGTAGGAGTGTTCATCTGGTTCCCTTGATTCACCTAGATGTTGAGTTTGTGTGGTTACTAAGTTTATTTGGATGTCAAGTTCCATTATTTCATGGAGTCTTTATTCGTTGAGTTGTCTATGATCAGTTTCTTATTGAGGATGACCTTTACATTTAAATTTTGTGTTAGATATCTGTTATGAGCTGATTTGTGGCTTATCTTAGTATTTAATATGAGAGTTTATTTTATTGTATTACAACAGTCAGACTTGTGGCCATGCATGTATTTAAGAGACCTTGGTTTGAGTCTTAGAGGAAGTAGCTTAGAGAGAGAGATAGAGAGTAGAATGCAAAGTTTGATCATCAAAGATTGTAATTAACTAGATTTATATATGGCCATAGCCTAGAAGGCCTTACAGCTAGGCATGTAATTGATCATTGGATGAGTATATGAATGAAGGTGTTTTCTTCCTCTATCTCTTGATTTGTGTGTATTTGTTGTTGCTTCCACTGTGTTGACTCTATGTAGGTGGTTTGGATAGTTGGGTGTACCTTTGGCCCTAGTTCTTCATCCCTCCTTGTATCACAACATCAATACCTTTTGCTGATAAAATGTAGCCTAGCATTTTCCCACATGTGACACAAAAGGCACACATTTTTGGATTTAGCCTAAGTTCAAATTTTTCCATATGGTCCAAGATCAAACTAAGGTCGTCAAATGTGTGTCTCATTTTTTAAATTTTGCTAGTGTGTCATTAACATAATATGCATCATATCATGGAAGATGGTGGTCATTCCTTATTGATATGTAGTGACAAAAATTTTGAGCCCAAAGGGCATGACATTCTAGCAAAAGGTGCCCCAGTAAAGGAAATATTTTCTTGATCAACTAGAGCAATCTTAATTTGGTTATACTTGGAAAAGGTATCCATTAGGGAGTACATTTCATAACCCATCATCATATCCACTATCATGTCTCTATTTGGTAGTGGAAAGTCATCCTAAGAGTATGCTTTGTTTAGATATCTGAAATCAGTACAAACTCGAATGGATTTATCATGTTTAGACGTAGGTACAATGTTGAAAATCCACTTAGCATAATCAATAGCTCTGATAGAGTTTGCACTCAAGAGTTTTTCCAACTTTTATTTGACTAAGAGGGCTACATGTTGATGCATCCTTCTCAATTTTTGTTTAACAAGTTTTAACCTAGGAGAGATAGATAAAGGATGCATGATAAGATCTGTGTCAAAGCTTGGCATATCTGTACATCCATGCAAAATTGATCTTCTTGTCTTGAAATAATTTGGAAAAACTCTATTTTTCTTTAGTTGACAATGATTGAGCCACATGGATTATTTTAGTAGATACTATTGTTTCTAAGTTGATAGGCTATGTAAGTTCAATAAGAATCAAAGATCTATCCTGAAAATAGCTTGGCAAACTACCATGTACCTCATTCATAGTTATCTCAAGGAGGTTTTCACCATTGGATACATCTTTGTTTTTACTTTTTTTAAGGTTTAGATACCACCACAAAGTGGTTTTCATGATCTGGCCGCTTATTTTTCCTTTTAATTTTATGACTGAGGTACTTGATATCTAATTCTATCATGTTAATCGTGGGTTCACTAGTGGAAGAAGTGATGAGTTCAATGGCATTTAGGTAGCAAGCAATCTCATAGTCATTCTAAAAAGACTGTATTTTAGGTCTTTGATTTTGAACCAACCAATCTATGAGATTAGGATGAATCAAGGAGAGTGATGTGGAAGCTTCATGGTTATTGATATGAAAGGAGTCATCATCAGTGACATGTGAATTTGAGCCTATAGTGAACATTGCAAAGGAATCTAGATCAAGAATAGACCTAGAGGGACTAGCGTAGTCCACTAAATTCATTGCAAGACAAACTCATCTGACCCTATACTAGACTCTTCGAATACATTTAGTTGGGTTGCATAGGTGTGAATGACATCCACCCCTAATTCACAAGATGTGTCTGACATGATTTCCTATTCATACTTGTTAGAGCTTTGTTTTAATATCTAGCAATTAAGCAAGAAATGATTTGTCTAATCCATCCTTTTTTTATGTCTTCATGGTTAGATTCATCTTGTTCCTGCTACTGAGAAGCGGAAGCTTCAACATCATTATGGGTAGTTAGTGTTTCTTCTCCCCAAAGGAGAGATGTGAGAGGCATGAAATCCTCATCTTGAAAAGTGGTAGCAACAAAGGAAAGATCATCATCTTCTAATTTGCTAGACATGGGTGATCTTCTATCAAATTTTGGTATTTCATCTTCTAGCCCAAAACCTAGGCCAGTAGTATCTCGAGTGTCATGACCCTGAGTATGACTTAAAGGTTTGACTAGAGCTTTTTTGTTACTAGTTAAGGACTTGTGGCCCTGATAGCCCATGTTTGTGAGAAGATTATATCCTTTGACATAATGTTTAGGAGAGATGGGAGTAGTGATTGTGACTTCCTCCTCATCTTCATCTTCCCTATATATCCAATTTTTGATGGCTCGTTATTCTTTTTTTTCTTCTAGGGGAACTAAGGGTTGCACAAATGGTGCCAAAAAGAGTCATTGTAGAAGATAAAGGATTCTTGTTGGTAGAAGGTTTCCCATAAGATTAAGGGCAAATAAGTAAAGTAGTAATGGAGTCTAGAGTGTACTCACCTATGCCTAGGATCATCATGTTTAGTTTTTGTTCACACTCTATAAAGGATGGTGTGAGCTCATGAGAAGAGCAATTATGTGGAACCAGTATTTCTGCAATAGATAGCATATTGATAGATATTGATTTTTCACTGGCAAAAACTATCTTAGTACCATTAAAAGGGAACTTGATACACTGATGATATGTGGAAGGTATTGCTTGCATGTCATGAATCCATGGTCATCCTAGCAATAAATTGCATGCAAGTGGGATGTCTAGGACTTGGAAAACATCATCTTTCTCAACTGGACCAACTCAAATTGGAAGCACAATGAGACCTTTGGAAGGTCTTTTGACCTTATTTGATAGTAATCTTGCACCTAGGGTCAATGGAAAATTCAAACATGCCTAATTGTTGGATCACATTGAATGAGATGATGTTCAACCCTACACCATTATCTATCAAGACTTGGAAAACAAAAGTAAAAAATATTTGGACTTTGACATTGAGGGAAAGATTATGGGGATGACTAAGAGCTCTATCATCTTCTTCAAAAAAGGTGAGGTTGTGAGGTGAAGAGATATAGTTCACCATAGCTTAGAATTATTCTGTGTTGATATCCATGGGAACATTTGTAGAACATAAAGCTTTCTCAAGGATGTCCTTGTGAAAAGGGGATAATTATAAGAACTCAAATATGGAAATTTGAGTCAAGGTACATTGTAGTTGGCTGACAAGGTCATAATTGAAGATTTTTGAGGTAGTTTCTTGTTTGAATGACGATGCATTTTTAGTATTAGTAACAACTTTTGGGACAACTTTAGATTGCCCCCTAGTGACTATGTTAAGTGGTTCACTTGATGAAGAGAAAGATTCTAACCCTTGAAGGACCACCTTAGGTTGGGTATTCCTACATTATTAAGGAACACTTCTCATTTTCAAGACAACCTTAGGTCTTTCATACTTTGCATCATAGTTGGGTTGATTGTCAGATTTAATATTCATCGTGCAAAGATACTCAATAGGTTCAATCATGTTTATAATATTATCTATATTAGCATAGGCATAGTTGATTTTGGCATCATGATTTTTCTTAGGAGCCTTCGAAGTTTCACCTTTCTCATATTTGGGAAAGGGTTGCTTGAAATCTTTATAGTTAGAATAATTTAACAAGACCATTAGTGACAACTTTACTAGCCTCTATGAGATCTTGAATAATGTCTTTGAGTTTAAAATAGTATTCAGTGTTATGACCTTTGCTTTTTTGATAACTGCAAATCCTCTCACCACCAAGGAAGTTTGACAGGTGGGTCATAGGGGTGGGAATTCTCTGGCAGTGTTACCATTTTGTTTTCAATCAAGGTATTTAAGACCACTTTGTAAGGTTCAACCATTGTTGTATAAACACATCATTTTTTAGTAAACTTGGTGTTCTTGTCATATGTTTCTGGTTTCAAACCTTCTTGTTGTTTTGTGGCATAGATGGCATTGAAAATATTAAATTTAGGTTCCTTAGTTTTAGGAGCATCCACTACTCCATCATTGACAACATATTTGTTCTTGTTCCAAGATTTTGTTTTGTCTTTTCCATTTCCATTGCCATTTTTCTCTTTGTTCACAACAATGTCACCCTTCTTGATATCAATATCCTCAATGCAATATGCACTCTCAACCATTGTGTTGAAGGATGTGAACAACTATTTTCTTAGGTCAAATTATAGCTCTTGTATAAGTATGTTGACAAAAATATCAATTTTCTTAGCTTCAGGAACTTGCCAAGGGTACCTAGAGTATAGAGGTCTCCATCTTTGACGATATGTTGCAAAAATTTCTCCCTATTTTTGTTTGATTTGGCATAAGTCCAACACAGTTACGAGATGTTGAATGTTATAAGAGTATAGTTGGATAAAGTGTTGTGCAAGCTTGTCAAATGTTTTGAGAGGGGGAGTCAATTTTGTGAGCCACTCCATAGCTTGCCCTCTTAGACTTCTAGGAAAAAAATGCATAAGGTAGGAGTCTTCATGCATGAAATCCATGCTAATAGCATAGAAATGCCTCACATGATCATAAGGGTCACCATTTACATCAAATTTTTCATACTTAGGAACCTCTATATCCTTAGGAAATAGAGGTAGTATAAACTCCTATCAAATGGAAGAGCACATATTAATTCAACAAATGAATTTTTAGGTGGCTCTTTCAAAGTTTGTAATTGTGCAAATTATTTCCTCAATTATTGCATTTCTTCTCTCAAGATTTCAGCCTTAGTGGGCTCTTGTTTTTTATTATTCATTGTACATCAAAATCTTAGGGTAGTTTCCATCCTTTCACTATCATATACTGGAAGTATTGGTCCTCTTTTTTCTCTAAATCTTTTAGCATCAGTCTTTGAGCAAGCTCATCTTCTTGAAATATTATGACATCTTCACTAGTGATCTCATCATCACTTTCATGATGTGATTGTGATTTCTTGGGTGGTGATGGTCGTTAAATCTAGGATTCTTTAGAGGTGTGTTATTGCCATCATTTCCACCAATGCGAATGTGAGCAAATGGATTGTGATAATATTCTTTTCTAGTTTCCTCATTGTGTGTATGAGTGTTAGGCTCAATTTATTGATCAACTCTTTCTCTAGCGTGAATGGCTTCCATAAGTCTTTTATTTTCACACGCTTGCTCTTCTAAGCAGCATTTGATTTCTTCAAGATGCATGTTGGTCAAAAAAATTTCACTCGTGGGTGTATCAAAGGGTGTTCCAAATGGGTTCTCAAATTTGTAAAGTGGACTATGCCAAATGTTGGGTGTTTGTGTTTGTGCAGAATCAAGATCTTCCACACAAGGTTGTCCATGAGGGCACCTAGGTGGTGTATCCAATTGTTTTAAAATAAAAGAGGGATGACTATCATACCAAATTGAAATCTTGTTATAAGAAACATGTAAGGATATGTATTTTCTTAATAGGACAAGAGAAGTGTTTCAGATTTGAAGCTCTTACAATCAAGAATAATCACTTGTCAAAGTAGAATATATGGCTTGTCAAAAGTGCTCAAGAATTTACAACACTAGTGAATCAAACTAAGTGAGTGAGAAAGAAGCTCAATAGTGAATAGCTAGCATAGAATGGTAACTAAATTTTAACAAGTGATCATTAATGACATTTTGAGACTTACATCTAATGGACTAGACTCATCTTTTCAACTTGGGACAACACCTGGTATATAGATTTGAGACTAGGTGTAGGAAGGAATGAGGGGTGAAGATCCTAGTATAGTTAAAACGTACCACAAACTCAATATTGGAAGGATAAAGAACCAAGTGATATTTCTCTAGAAGCTAGATGATAATGAGACATCAAATTATATTGTACAAAAAAGTTTGTTATACTACGGTGACACTTTTCTTCTAGGTGATAGTTCACCTAATGAAGGGTGATAAAATTTAGTATAGCAAGGCAATATAACTTAAAATAATAGGATGATACAATTTTTGAAAAAAAGTGTCGCATGATATTTCTCCAAAGAGTGTGTGATAAAGTGCCAGTTTTGTATAAAAAAAGACAGTTTCAACTCTAAATTGTTGTGTTTCAATTTGACAGTCAGATATTTTTCAGACTAAACAATTTCAAATTTTAGTTCATGTCAAATAACAACAAGGTTTGCAAATAGTAGGGGTTTTTAGCATGTCTCAAACAATTGAATAAGGATCAAAACAACCTTGCTAGTACACATTTGTGATATTAGCACAACCTTCCTACCAATTTTAATGAGATGTTTGATTTGTGAGAACATTTATATAAGTCAATACATTTAGAAACATTAGATAAGTAATCTACCTTAGAGTCATGATTCATTACTCAACAACTTGGTCCACGTTAAGTGCTCCTTCACCTCACACCAAGTGGTTTCCCACAAGAGATATTGGCTTTTTTCATAGAAGTGGTATAAGCACAACCAATGGAACATAGATGGTGAGTGTAAAATCTTGGTGTGATCTAGGTAATCCACCAGGATTGATCCTTGCACCAAGAAGTTGAATAGAAAAATAAGGTAGCTTCCAACTTAGAGTGTTTAGAAAGGGCTTCCAATCATAATGTTCCTCTTGCACCTAATTATGGGACACCCCACCTAACAAACCTTGTGGCCACAAGAGCACCTTAAGCATTCTTGCTTAGCATTTTTCTCATGGTCCTAATCCCACAAGTAATCACAGTAAGCAAAGAAAAATAATATGTCTATCAAGGTTTTTTGTCCTTGATTTCTTGAGTTTATAGTAGGTTGGAATAGCTAGATTTTCTTATCCCCAATTGGGTTATTCCTCTTAGTTTTTCAAGAAGAGGCCCTCTAAAGGTTGCTAACTAAAATAGATTAGATCCACTTTCAAGCACCAAGATTTTTGATTCACTGCAAGGGTGAAGAGCATACTCTCCTATCTTGATTGTTTTTCCCAAACATTTCAAGAAGATCCAGTTATCCTTTTGCTTTCAAAATCCAAGGGCAAGTTAGGATTTTTATTTACCACAAGGGTAAAGAGTATACTATCCTATCACCAAAGAATCCCAATCGCAAGTTTAATGTAACTACAAAATGAAACAACTAGTAGTATTATCACAAATGAAATAAATAAATACAAGAAAGTGATTGATTGTTATGCTTTAGGTAGCCCTGCAAACAATTGTTAGTAGCATTTGTGCATTTGAAGTTTTGACATGCATTCTTTTCAAGGTAAATATGCAAGTATCTCAAGGAAACAACCTAAAAATAGAAATGTTAGCCCCACAAGTTAGTCTAAAAATAGCATGAAATCTACAAATAGTCTACTATCAAACAATCACACACATGTAAAATCCAGCAAAGAAAAAGTAACAACCGAATCTGACCAAACGACTCAATCAGCAAGAAAATTCAAGCCAGGTGACAATTTTTGCTGGAAGTTATTCACACAATACTTCACCATACATTCATGCAACATAATTTCCTTGTGAGATATTTTTGCCTAAGTTGGGCAACAAAACTTATTATGCCAAGGCGATAGAGTTCACTAGGTCATGCTATACTTTTATTGTAAAAGTATTGCATGACAATACAAACAAATGTCACATGATACTAGAACTATATTGCTCAAAATCTATGACTATAAAAAAAGAAAATCTATAGAAATAATGTAGAATATATGGAAATGCAGCAAGATGAAGAGCAAAACTAAGAAATTCTACCCCACGGTGGGTGCAAAAAATGTACACTCAATTTGTGTCACATTCTAAACCCTTCTATCTAAGTGATTCCATGAGTTTGGAATGCTTGGATGCTAGCTTAGAGCTCTCTATCCATGGAGTGCAAGAGAGTATGTTTCAAGCATAAGAAAGCTCTCAACTAGGCCTTAGAGATACTCTTCTTGCTAGTAAACCATGCAACTGGAGATTCTCTTAGAGATAAGATGAAATCATGCAAATGCCCACAAAAAATGCCTAAAGAATGCAATGCAAATGTAGACTAAAATATTATGAGTATGAAAAATGTAGCTATGTTAACAAGAATGAGAGTATTACAAACCAAAATAATTACTATGTGATTTAAGCTATTGCAAAGAAACTAAACTATTATGCAATATGATTTTAACCTAGCATGTGATGGATGAGAGAATGAGATGATAAGTAGAAGTTCTCCATAATAGCTCTTCAAGAATTCAAATGATAAACTTGTAATATAACAATACTCAAGAGTGTGGATACTTTTACAAGGGGAGAGCTCTTTCTTCTTAAAGTTGTACGAAAGGTAGAGATCAAGGTCAAAATGATGGACGATCAAGGGTGAAGTTTGAAAACAAGATTGATCCATGTGCGCACACAAGTCAACCAATAAAATAGAAGCTGACTTACCATATAAGACAAAAGTCACAAAGCCTTTTCTTTTAATTTGTAAAATAGAAAAAGGACTTTATGTGTGCACTTCAAGTGGGTTAGAAGAAAGGGATTTTTTATTTAATTAAAAGGGGACATATTCTTTTAATCAAATAATGGACTTAGGATAGTATAGTCAAACTATAGGTTATAATCAAATTAATTGATTTTAACAATTTGGTCTAGGGGAATGATGAATTAATTTAACCAAAATGTTGAGAAGGGGCCTAATAGTCTAGGTGACCATGATTACATATAGTATTAGGTGTATTATCTTCATGAATGTCTTGATATCATTGACAATACTTTGTCATTCTATTTTTGACATCAATAACAATCTTTCTTCAAATAATTCACACATTTTGATTTAACTACAATAATCTAAATTCAAACTAATTTATATGTCACAACACAAAAATACTATTAATTTAATTTGATCCATCTATGGTTGTATTATAGGCACACTAAAAAGTGTAAAGAAAATGTAGATAAAAGAATAAATGAGGACAAGCATACAATCTTGCTAGTTCATAGAAGCCAGCAGTTTGCTAATATAGAAAATGTTGATGAGAAGATGGATATATCACTTGATGATGTGCAAATGAATATGAAAGATGATAATGTGCAAATGGATACAAAAGATGATAATGTGAATATTAATGTAACACCTACTAATGTGTTTCTTGATATAGCACATTTTGATGAGCATGTGCCACCTTTGAGTTTTCTCCTTGTCATAACACTTGACTCAACATCTCCAATTATTTGATAAGGTTTATGATGTCTTCTCACATATTTTTCTAAGACTAAATGAGCACAAACATACAATCTTTCTAGTTCATAGAAGGCAACGATTTTCTTGTAACACCCTACTCGGGAACCCAAAAGAAATAAACCTAATATGTTACAAAGTTTACTATTTTTTTTTTTAAAGCTTAACTAACATCAAAATAACAACAATGTGGAAGCAATATATACATACACACCAAGAACACATAATGAAATATAAATACAGTTTGAATTCCTCAAGGGTTCCTTCATGTTGAGTCACATTTAATAAAGTTTCTTTAATAAGTTTAAATCTCAATTACAATGTTCATAATCATAAAATGAATAAAAACATACATAGTCATATAAGAAAATGTATAAGTGCAACTAATAATATGAAATCATATCTAATAAATAACATCCATTGCACATGTCACAAGGTATGTGAAAATAGATACAAGTACATCAATATACAATACAATATCTCATAGGATCTCAAAACACATGATACGTAGATACATCAATTGAATAGAAGTCTTCAAGATAAGAGGAAGAATGATAATGGTACCACTATATCAAGAGGCATCCAAGATATTTCAATCTGAGGGGGACCCAAATGATAAGAATACACTACCTCCCAACTGCGTGGTCACCTTTTTAGGCTTCCACTCCCATCGTGTAGGAGAGATAATGTATGGTCTATACATAGATAAATAAATCATAAAATAATCCTAGGAAAGGAATCTTGATAACCAAAACTACCTCAAGGGTAACACAAACTACTCAAGAAGAAGAGATAATCAAAATTGAAAGAACACTCATTCCAATACTAACATCTAATACCAATTTAACATACAAATAACATGACCAAAAATATACAACCACCTCAAAATTAATGTCAAGTGTCACAAGCACAATGACCAATAGATAATAGCTATCATAAAAAAAAGTAAACTACCAATCACTAACACCACCAATAAAAATAACACCAATGAATAACTAGTCATTCATTAATAAAAGTCAATTGTCAACAATAAAGACATACAATCAATGAGTAATAACTCACAATAACTACACCATCAAAAGTAATATCCAACAAGTACACCACTAGAAACAAATATTAAAAAAATCATGAAGGAGACTCAGGCTACATACTATGGAGTGTCATCACATGAGCCAACTCTAAGGTTACCCTAACAATCTCTTAGGACCCCAAACCCCTAGTGACTCTATGTGGAACTAGAATATCCTCTCATGATGATGAGAAAAGTAGACATACCTCTCAAGGTGTCATCTTCATCTCATCGTAAGTCTATACAAGCACTCAAGGCATGGATGAGAAAAAATTTCTAACTTATCTTTTTAATGTATCTCAAAGAAAAGGGCTATGCAAGAAATTTTAATTATCATGTTATCACTTGTTACACAACTTACAATGAGTTACCCTAGCAACCAGTTTGGGCCTTGGCCTCCATTACAAGCCACTCTCATAGACATGCACCTAGCCTACCTTCTCAAAAATTAGAAACCACAATAATATCCCATACCACAAAAGTAATATTGATCAAATTTGGTTCCTTAACAGGCAACCCAAAAAGTAGCATTGCTTCTCAAAACTCAAGTTCTCATAAATGCTCAATAACATAAAGCTCATAAAACATAAATCTCAATTAAAATAAAAAAGTTCATCATGACATTTAGTCAAATAATCATAAAATAAATCTCAAAAATGCTTCTAATGCACATCCTAACTTGGCCAACTAAACAACCCACAAATAAAAATTATCAAGAAAATAAACATCACAAGACTACAAAATGGAATATTAGAAAACAGATAATTTTCAACCACATGATTTAATTCCACCAATTTCTCTTGTTTAGTTTGGGTCATAAGGATGTGTTTAGAAATAGAGTAGGAATAAACATGTTAATATAAATTGTTATGCTAATATACTTATTTAAACAATAAGTATTTAAATATTAAATCTTTTTGTGCATATAAAATATCATGTAATATTATCATGTTATTAATTTAAATAATCTTAAATCATAAACGATTTAATTAATAACATACATGTATACTATTAGATTACATACTAATATCAATTTCATTTCTAAAATATTAATTTGACTTCTAGTTAAGTTCAATATTAATATTTACTTTTCCTTTAATTCATAATGCAACTAGAAATTAAATTATAAATTTAATTTAATTATTTATAATTTCTCTCATAAAGTCAAATAGGTATTAACTAAATGATTACAAAGTGAACTCCACCACAACTTCTCGTAAAATATAATAAAATTCTAAATATTTATTTATTAACTTCCCTCTTGCATTAATAATTATAAAATCATCTATATGCAACTAAGAGTTTAATTAAACTTAAATTATCACTAATATTGACATTCACTTTATAACTAAATGGATAATATTTATTTCATTTAGAAATTAATAAATTATTATTATTATTATTAAAAAATAAATCTAAAAATTAAATTATATTTTTAAAAAATAAAAAGAAACACGCAATTAGTATTTTCACATGTCTTTGATCTCTCAAATCATGCAAGCACAGTATACTTAGTGTTCTATTTTTAGTATAGTTGTTTTCATATGAATGTAACCTTACTATAATTAACTTTCTATTTTTTGCATATTTGTTTTCTCATGGATGTAACAATTCTATACTTAGTTTTCTATTTTTACCTTATTTGTTTTCACATGCATGTAACCATACTATACTTAGCTTTCTATTTTTAGTTTATTTATTTTCACATGCATGCAACCACACTATACTTAGTTTTCTATTTTTAGCATATTTATTTTCACATACATGTATACGTTTGGTTACAATATGCTTTCCTCTTAATTAATCTTTTGCTTTCCAAATAAATATTACAATTAAATTATTTTAGATGTAAGAAGAATATTCATCTATATTTAGAAAATTCATGATAATCACATAGTTCTAATGACAAATTTAAAGATGAAACTCTAATTGTTCAATTTATTATTTTCTTCGAATTTTCAATAATTAAAATTTTCATTATATTAGAAAGGGGTTTATAAGAATACAGTCACAATAATTTTCTACAATTTTTTTATAGTTTTTTCTCAATCAAGTTTTTTTTATTAATAAGTTTTTTTTTCCAAAATCTACAACATAATTCGTTATTCAACAATCAATAGAGTAAATTAATAAACAATATGCAAACACCAGGAAGACACAAAGTAGACAGATCTTTCAATAAAATTCTACAATGGGTTTTCAAACCCTACCTGAAAACCACAACTAAAATCTGAGACAATCTTTGAATGCATGCGAATCCAAACCCTCCAAAACTTTCAACAATTCTTTTGATCCAATTCTGAATTTTCCTCTCCAAAACTTGTGTAATTACAAAATGAGCTTTGGATTTTTGATAAAGAGTTCTCCCTTGAATTGAGGCTCTAATGATGAAATCACAAGAGGGAGCTCACTGATTAATCATTGTTTATTACTTTATTACCTTTTCCATTTTTATGCACAACTCTTTTAAATATTTAATTACAAAATATCTTAATTTAAATTATTAGCTTTATGAAATATTGATCAAACTCTACCTACCTACATTGATAGCATATACCCCAACCAATAATGGCATCATCCTCACCTGCGGATAGGCGAGGCAAGCAACATTTTCCTTCCTCGACGATTGTTATCAACCATTCTTTGCTTTCGGCTAATGCTAGTGCAACTCCTATACCCTCAGCTAAAAAAATTTTGGCAAGAAAAACTTCAGCTGATGGAACACAAATGCGCAAAGAGGCCAAGAATGGGAAGGAGGACCAAGGGCTTCCTTCAAATAGGCCTTGCAAGGACTACCATCCATCCACATTGATGCCAAATTTATTAGAGAACCGTCACATATAGCATAACCCCCCCATTGAGCATGGAGGTGAGAATGTTCCTCCTTCTTGTTATACTCTTAAACCTAATTGCCTTATGAGTCAGGAGATAGATAGAAACGTTACAAATTGAGAAATACTACTTATTTTTCATTGCATTAGACCCTAGCAATGTTCTTTCTAGGAATTTCTTGAATGAATGGTTTCGTCGTGTTTGGGGAGTCAAAATAGTTTTGCATTTCTTGTTTTGTCGTATGATTAAGAAGGGTTTGTTTATTATTATATTTAGTAACCCTAATTTTTAGCAAGCCATTGTTGAGAAGCAAATTTGGAGAGTTGGTAATGTGGAGTTTAGAGCTCTCCCTTGGTCATTGGAGTCAATGAATGATGAAATCTTGGCTTTGGCTAGCCCTAGGTAGATTATGGTGAGTAATTTTCCACCATATCTATGGAATTTCATCCCACAAATCCTTGAACCCTTCGGTAAAGTTCTAAAAATGGATAAATCCAATGCCCTGATTCCTAGTTCAAACATTTGCCTTCTTTTTTCCTTTCTTTTAGGTATGGAAGCCCTTGAGTAGATTTCTTTAGAGCTTGGCATTTCTTCTGTGGTTTGTCCTATTTTTTACATGAGGGGTCTGAATGCCTATTTTTGTGTAAAAGGGAAGGTCATAGAAGGAAACATTTCCCTTTGCTTGCAGGTAGAGTTGGGCATAAGCCATTGCATGAGGATCTATCTTCTCCTCCTTCTTTGCCTTTGTCTTCGTCTAAATTGAAGTCTATTATTTCTCTTGTACCAAATTCTTTCCCTTAAATCTTGTTAGATCCTAAGGCTTCTCATTGTCTTCAAGACTCGAACTCTATTCTCAAATCCTTGGATAGTTTGAAGGATAAATTCTCCCTGCCATTGCGTGATAATGTTTCTCCCCCTCTTGGTTCTTCTATTTTGGAGATGTGTGGTCAACCTATAGATCTAGAACTTTGTTTGGATCTTGACTTTGGTACACCAAAGAAATGCAATAAACCTCTCAATGCTTAGCAACTTGCTCTCTATTCCTTGAAGGAGAAGGCCAAAAAGGCCCCTCCCTCCAAACCCTTGCATACTATTAAACTCTTCTCGCTTCAAACTTTAGGTTGTGATAAGGTGGGTAGCTCTGATGGTTCCTCTAACCCTGGTTGTATTAAGATGCTAGATTCTATGCCAAATGACACCTCTAAGGCCTGTGAGGAGGGCAATTTGGATGAAAATGGTAGACTTCACAATTTCTCTTTGATTGTTATTTAGGATAATGTTGACAAACCTTCCAAGGCTAGGAGTTTGTCTTTGGTTGATAATCCATTCTATGATGGCAATGACCAGTGTGAGTTTCAGATGGATGTGAACTATAGTAATAAGGAGGATCAACCTTGTGGTGGCCTTGAGCCTAGAGCTAGAGAGGTTAATAGTAAGGAGTGTTCTGGGGAGGGGGATCCATATGTATTTAAAGCTGAGAATTTGAATTGTACCAAAGGATTGAGCCCTACTAGTCCTAGTGAGTTTACCAAGAGGAAGAGAGGTAGGCCTCCTTTTTCTAGTGGCAACCCTAAAGCCTTTTAAAAAGCTAGAAAAAAGATGCCTGATTTCTTTAGGGGGTTCTGGTCTACAATGGATACCAACAATCAATGATGATTATGGATTTGATTAAGATTGCTTCCTAGAATGTGAGGGGTCTAAAATCTATGGATAGAAAATATGTTGGCAAGAGGTTTTTAAGGATGGTAAAAGACATTGATATTTTGTTACTCCAAGAGGTTAAGGTTGTTGGCTTCTCAGTGGATATTGCTCTTAAGTGCATTTGGAAGGATGCTGAGGCCATGGCCACCAGTCACCCTAAGGGTAGAGGTGGCATTGCTATTCTCATTGGGCCTAAGTGGAGGAAAAATATCTATAGCAAGGGAAATTCCCCTTGTAACAAGGCCTCCTAGGTTGCCTTTAAATTTGAAGAGTTTGAATTTGGAGTTTGTTCTATTTATGCTCCTAATGAAGTTCAGGAGAGAGTGAGTTTGTGGTGGTGGTTGGCTAACATCCCAAACATTCCCTAGATTATAGCTAGTGACTTCAATATGATTGAAAGGGCTCAAGATAAAGTTGGAGGTAGTAAGTTTGAGTGGAAAAAAGAGGAGTATTTTGATTGGTCAAGGATGGTACACAAATTGAACCTTATTGACCCCTTAGCTAGTCTTCGGCTCCAATCCCGTGGTGTCTAGTTTACTTGGTCCAATTCCTAGAAAGGTGCCAAGAGGATTCATTCAAGGCTAGATAGATTGTACTACAATAAGGATTTCTTTAGTTGTGTTAATCCTAGTAATGATAATCCTATTCAAGTATTTCCCTACTCTCTTTCAGATCATTACCCCATTGTTTTTCTTAGTCAAAGGATTGGGTGCTCTCTTCCTAAGTCTTCTTCCTTGCTTGCTTTTGCCCTTAATTCTTCACTCCTCAGTGATTAGGACCTCCTTGTAGCATCTAAAATTGTGTACTAATACAATTCATCTATCTATAATCATGCTAATCGTATTGACTAGTGGAACCAGACTATTGTTACTTGGCAAAAGTTGTTTAGGACTATAGGAAAAAAGAAAGCTGAAGATGTCGGGGTCCATGAACTTTCTCTTGTTAACTCTCTCTATTTTGCTCAAGTGACTTTGCAAAGTCAACTGTCTAATCTGCAGTTCTGTGAAGATGTTGCTATTGTTAAACATGAATTGAGAAAGCTACAAACTAGGAAGATTCAAGGTGCTAGGATTAGGTCTAGATTAGTGGATGAACCTAGGAGACAGAGGTTCTAAGTTTTTTTTTCAACACCTTGAAAGTCAACGAGGCTAAGGAAAAAATTACCAATATTTCTGATGAGGGGACATGGGTCACTGATCCTGAAGGTATACTGGATGCCTTTTCCCAGTTCTACAAAAAGCTATTTACCTTTGAGGAATATGGGGATGAAATCAAGGTGGCTAGGGAAAGGATTAGAGCTATTATTCTAAGCAAAGTGGAGGTTGCTGACTCTTAAGGCTGGAGGCTCCTATTTCTCTATGTGAGATTATAGGGGCTATTTTTGCAATGGGCAAAGAAAAGGCCCCTAGCCCTGATAGTATTACAATTGAATTCTTCAAAGTCAATGCTGAATGGATTAGTCCCTTGCTCCTTGACCTCTACCACTATGCATTGATGAATGGTACCCTGGACTCTAGTATCAATTCTAGACTTATCAAGCTATTGTACAAGGGAGGTGATAAAACCCTGGTTAAAAATTGGAGACCAATCACCTTACTGAATGTCTCTTATTAAATTTTGGCAAAAATCCCAGCTTTCAAGTTGTCTTCTATCCTACCAAAAATTATTAGCCCCATTTAGATTGGATTTGTGAAAGTTAGGTATATTCTAGAAAATTTGATCACCTATTGGGAAACTATAGAGTGGGTAAGATCTTCTAGTCAAGAAGTTGGGATGTTTTTGATTGATTATGAGAATGATTATGATAGGATTGAATGGGAATTTATTTACATGATGTTGGATGCTATGGGGTTTCCAGGTCCTTTCCTCTCTATGGTTAAAGTTTTAATGAAGGATGCTAATGCTATTGTAGATTTTAATGGCACATGTCTCATTGCTTCGAGCTTTCTAGGTCCATCAGGTAAGGTTGTCCCCTAGCCCCTGCTCTCTTTATTATTGTAGTTGAATCCCTCCATTACCTTCTCTATAATAATTCCTTATCTCATAGAATCCATGGGCCTCTCCTTCCCAATGGGCAAGAAACTTCTAACATCTAGTTTGCAGATGATACTACTATTTTATTCATTTTGGAGGAGGATAACATGAGTTGGCTAATGGTCAAACTAGAAATCTTCTACAAAGCCTCTGATAGCAAAATTTTAGTGCCTAAATCTGTTCTTTTGGGTTGGGATTCCTCTCCTCCTAGCTGGTGTGGTAAGTTTGGCATTAGCTAGAGAGGCCCTGACCATGTAGTGAGGTACCTTGGTATTCCTTTTTTTGTTAATCCTAATATCAATGACATGTGGAGTTGGCTGAAAGATTGAATCAGCATGAAACTTTATAAGTGGAATAATATGTATTTATCCATGGAAAGGAGGGTTTAAGTCTATCAAAAGATCTTGTCCTCATATACCACTTGTTTTTCTTCAACTTGGCTATTTAATGTTAATTAGTTTGCTTATATTCAAAAAATTATCAAAGATTTCTTGTGGTTTGATGGGAAAGGGTTCATAAGACCCATTTGTCTACTGGGAGTAGTGTACTAAGGAGAAGGCTAGGGGAGGGCTTGGGCTAAAGGATCTGAGGATTCAAGGCATTGCTTTGGCAACTAAGTGGATTGCTAAAGCCACTATTGGGGAGGAACCATGGAAAGTACTCATTAGGCATAATTTGTGTAGTGGTTATCTGGGTGGTGCCAAATCTTGGAGTAGCTAGAAAATCTTGGATTTTCTTGCTCTAGACTATAAAACAAATGTTCTTGGGTCTAATTTCTTGAAATCCTTATGAAAATGTTAGAAGTATGTTAGGCCCTTACTAGGGGAAGTCTTGAGAAAGGAGAAGAGTAATATTTGGTGTGGGAAATGTTCCATCTGGTGGAACCTTAGATGTAATAATAAACCCCTAGCTCTTCCTCAAGGGTGTTTAGCTAAGAGGTGGGTAGGTTTGGGTGTTAGAACTCTCACTGATATTCTAGTCAATGACAAGCTTCTTGAATGGACTGTGTTGAAACATTGGTTCTCATTGGAGGACTCTCAAAAGAGAACCTATTCTATTATATCTAAGGCATTGAATGGGGCCAAATTGGGTGAGAAGTGTTTCTCTGATATTAGTACTTTCAACATCTATTGGCCAAACTCCTCTCCCTTGCATTTGGTAAAAGCTAAATATATCTATTCCCTGCTCACCACTAACTCTTCTATCCTTGATCATCTTAACTGATGTTGGAATCTCACCCTTCCCCATGTAGAGTGGACAAGAATTCTTACCAATTTGTGGAGAAGACCTTTTGAACCCAAAATTACATGCTTTCTCTATAGATTCCTATTGAACAAGCTTCCTTTTTCCAAACCTGGTGGAGATCCTAATAAGTGCTCTCTGTGCAACCAAACTGAGTCTGTCATGCATGTTTTCTTTGATTGTCCCTTTGCTGTTAGAATTTGGAATATGTTTGGGTTCTTTTTTGGTGTCAATTTCATTATTGGTAATGTCTCTTATGGTAAACTTTGTGGTAGCAAAAAATTTCTCAATCTGTTCTAGTCTATCTTGTCGTCATGTATTTTCTAGCAAATTTGGAAATTTAGAAATAATAGTATATTTCAAGGAGCTGGAACCATTCTTATTGGGTCTCGATTGAGACTCACCCTTGTGGATGTTATACATTTAGTTGCAACGTGCTTTCCTCTCAATTAATCTTTTTCTTTCCAAATAAATATTGCAATTAAATTATTTTAGATGTAAGAATATTCATCTATATTTAGAAAATTTATGATAATCACATAGTTCTAATGACAAATTTAAAGATGAAACTCTAACTATCTAATTTATTGTTTTCTTCCTATTTTCAATAGTTAAAATTTTCATTATATTAGAAAGGGGTTTATAAGAATACAGTCACAATAATTTTGTATAGTTTTTCTATAATTTTCCTCAGTCAAGTTTTCTTGATTAATAAGTTTTTTCTTTTCAAAATCTACAACATAATTCTTTATTCAACAATTAATACAATAAATTAATAAGCAATATGCAAACACCATGAAGACATGAAGTAGACAAATCTTTCAATAAAATTCTATAATGGGTTTTCAAACCTTACCTCAAAACCACAACTAAAATTTGAGACAATCTGTGAATGCATGCAAATCCAAACCCTCCAAAACTTTCAATAATTCTTTTGATCCAATTATGAATTTTGCTCTCCAAAACTTGTGTAATTGAAAAATGAGCTCTAGATCTCTGATAAAGAGGTCTCCCCTAAATTGAGGCTTTGATTGTGTAATCACAAGAGGGAGCTCATTGATCAATCATTTTTTATTACTTTATTACCTTTTACATTTTCATGCACAACTCTTTTAAATATTTAATTACAAAATATCTTAATTTAAATAATTAGCTTTATCTCTTTAATTAATTTTTGAAAGTGTTTTTAATAATATACTTGTTAATTTAATTAATAACATTATTTAGAGTTTATTATTAAAATAAAACTCCTAAATAATTATCATTAAATTAAATAAATATAACTATGTCAAAATTATAACTATAACTTTATCTTTAAATTTCATTCTTTTATATTTTATTTTCCTCCAGTTTATTAATTAGTGCAAGTACTAATTAAATCATAGTTTATTATTTAAATTAATAATAATTAAAGCTCATTGTTTAAATGCATTTCTAATTTAATTATTATTAAATAGATAATTATAATAAAGTAATATTAAATCTTTAATATTTTAATTCTCTTTTTGTCCAACTTATTGAATTAGAGTTTTAAATTAAATCTTTTAAACTATAGTACATATTTAATTAATTAATAATTAATTAAGTATCATCATATTCTAATTTCTCTTTAAACTAATTTTCTAAATTTAGACTTCCAAATTAAGACTTTTAACTTACAACACATATTTAATTTATTTTTTAATTAATTAAATATTCTCATGCTTTAATATTTTCTTTATAATCAAATAATATTTATTATATGATTAACCCAAATATTATAATTAAATCATTTACCAAATACTCACATAGTGAAATCCACATAAAAGCAACATTACCAAAACAGATCAAAACTCAAAATCAAACAACATAGACAAAGATAAACTCACAGGTTTTTAAAAAGGGTGGAAAGTCAATTATGAGTGCTCCTTGCAAGACAAGTATAATAGGCTATGGCTAGGATTGGACTTGAACATTATCTCCCCATTCTTACCATTGAGTTATTGTGATATGACATGCTTATTCTAACAATTCAAGGAAGTTGATGTCTGGTACCTAGAGTTTGCACAAAAGATGAGCATATACATGTATTTAAATATATCTAAACTAAACAAGCAATGGCAGGGAGTGGTATATTGTGTAGATCCTGACTAGCAAGTGATTATTACTCCCTCCCTTAACCACATCAAACATGATAAATAGAAAGATACAATAGACACGAGCACCATACACATGCAAGTATGGGGTAAGTACCATAATAATTATAAGTCAAACATCAAATGTTTAAATAAAATAATGCATAGTTATGAATATGAAGTAATCATCATTAAAGCATCGTCTACCATTGCTATGAAAGGAATCATATTTATTAACTACGAATCATTAAAGCATCATTAATGCACTAGTAATCATAATCATTAAACAACACATGAAATATAGTCAACTAAGTAATCATCATTGATATAGATCTAATCCAAGTTATGAAATAATATCCTTGAAACTAACACATCCATGAAATAGGCATAAAAGAGTTTGGTAAATATAATGGAAAAATAAATTATAGGTGGGCACTATATCTAGCCCCTAGAATTAGGCTTACTTCTAGAAGCCCACTGCAATGACTAGGGTAACTAAAAGTCAAAGAGTACTATCTACCATGTCAAACAAAAGGATCATTTAAGAAACTAATACCAAAAAGGTTAACTATGTGTACACTTCAGTCACTTAGAGCAATATAATTATGGTATAATAATAAACCAAAAACCATATTGATCCAACATTCATCTTTTTAACAAATACTGAAATAGATCCCCTAAAATACTCCAAAAAAAAATGTCATAAGAAAGCATGTCTAAAATCCAACTCACAAGTTTTGCCTTTTTCTATGTCTCAAGTATCAATTCTAAAGTTTCAAGTGTTCAAGTTTGAAGTTTCCAAGTGTTAAAGTTGCAAAAGATACATACCACTGTTTACATTTCATTTTAGTGCAACTAGTTCAAGTATTCAAGTTTGTAATAGATACATATAATAGTTCAAGTTTTTCTTTAGTTCAACTAGTAAACAACTAGTGGCATTCTAATATACCTAGAGCTCCTAATGTAAAAACTTAGACTCTAATACCAGATGTAACACTCTGCTCGAAAACCCAAAAGAAATAAACCTAATATGTTACAAAGTTTACTAAACTTTTTAAAAAAAAATTTTAAACAACATCAACATAACAATAATGTGGAAGCAATATATACATACACACCAAGAATACATAATCAATTACAAATACAATTTCAATTCTTCAAGGGCTCCTTCACATTGAGTCACATTCAATATAGTTTTATTAATATATTTTGTACACTTGAAAGTGTCCCACTCTAAACCCTTCTATCCAAACGATTCCATGAGTTGGAATGCTTGGATGCCGACTTAGAGCTCCCTATCCACGGAGTGCAAGAGAGTATATTTCAAGAATAAAAAGGCTCTCAAATAAGCCTTAGAGATACTCTTCTTTCTAGTAAACCATGCAATGGGAGGTTCCAAAGACAAGATTCAAGAATGCAAATGTCCCAAGGAGTTCCTCAAGAATGCAATGCAAATGAAGATTAAGCTAAAATGAAATGCAAAGTGTAGCTATGCTAAAAAATGTATGAGAGTGTTACAATCCAAATATTAAGCTATGTGAGATAGATTATTACAAAATAGAAGCTAAACTAACATGCAACATGAATCTAAGCTAAAATGCTATGGTATGAGAGAATGTAGACAAGAAATAGAAGTTCTCCACAAAGCTCCAAAGAAACCTATTAGAAAACCTGTAGCATAACAATCTTCAAAAAATGAGGATTGAGGGGGAAAGCTCTCTCCCTTTTAAAGATGTATGGACGGTAGAGATCAAGATGAAGATGGTGGATGATCAACAGTGGAATTCAAAAAGAGGAGTGATCCATGTGCACACACAAGTCAACCAATAGAATATAAGTTGACTTGTCATATAAGACAAAAATCACAAAGCCTTTTCTTTTAATTGCAAAATAGAAAAAGGACTTTATGTGTGCACTTTAAGCAGGTTAGAAGAATGGGGTCTTTTATTTAATTAAAAGGGGACATGTTCTTTTAATCAAATAATGAACTTAGGATAGCATAGTCAAACTATAGGTTATAATCAAATAAATTGATTATTAGCAATTTGGCTTAGGTACATGATTAAATTAATTTAGCCAAAATGTTGAAAAGGGGGCTAATAGTCTAGATGACCATTTTTAGGTGATTACATTTGCCCCTCTTTGACTAATGCGTGATCGATCTAGGAACACATTATGTCAAAAAAAATTGAAGCCAAGTAGGCGATGATAGATATAGATGTCTAATTTTGAAGAGTGAAATGCAAAAATAGATAGCAAGTCTTGAATGCACAGCCTGATAGTAGTAGTACTGAACACTAGGAAGAGATGATGTCAGAATTCAAGAAGAATACTAACACTTAGAAAAGAGGATAGAGTGAGAGCAAGTGAGAAGATCAAACAAATGCTCCTAAGCAGTGATAGAGTATTTCTGCCTCCTCGGGATTGAAATTGAAATGAGGTAAGGGGGTGCAAAAATTGGCTAGAAATGAGAAAATTAGAATATAGCAATGTCCAAGATGACAGATAGATGATTAGAACCCAAGAATGACTATATAAAAAAAATGATAAAATGCCCCAGTTTGACTAGAGTTGACCTTGAAGGATATAGCATAAAAATAAGGTCGAAATGAGTAGAAAGGTGATTTTAGACATGAAATAGTGAATTTAAGTAGATATGAAGTATGGAAATGATGAAGACATGAAGAAATGAAGATGCCCCAGTGATGATTCAGAGATTAGACCTCAAAAGGTCAGCTAACTGCTCAGAAGAAAGTAGAATTTTAAAAGACAATTTTGACCATCAAGATGAACTCAAATTTGGATTTCGATCCCGAAAATGAATCTAGGACGTCAAAATTATTTAAGAGGTCAAAACTTTATATAATGTGATGACAAGATAGAAAAGAGATGAAGCGAAAGATTAAGAAGGTGAAAAGACATGAACAAGAAGAAAGTAAAGAAATATATGAAAGGAGTTAGCTGATATATCCACAAAAAGATGAAGAAAGAGAGCTCTCCCCATATGCAAGAATGCAAAAATAAGAAAATGAACCTAAAATGCAAGCTACTATGCAAAGTGGTTTACCAGCAAGAAGTGCATAACATTTAGACTCTTAATTTCATCATTGAGCATTTATTAGGGACATCATGAGATCATACAACCATCACTAGTATAACTATGAGGATATGAATATGATCGATATTAGATAGGTATGTGGAAATCCAATCTAAGCATCAGAGACATGTAAGTCAAGATAACTACACGATTAGATTCCTTAAGTTTAATTTAGCAAGATTACACCTGTATCAAGGCATAAGCACCAGGATAAACCCTGAGTGCAGTCTTATAAAACAGTCAAGGATGATACATTTGTAAGTCAACGTGTTGAATAGGACCAGCATAAATGCTTACAACACTATAGACAAACAAAGTATACCCACAAGCAGAAATCAAGAAGACATGCCCCATGCCCCCAGTCTTCTAGTCAATGACATCCTCAAAAGACTATTAGGGAGGGAACACATGGCAAAGAAATCATCATAGACAACACACAAAGTAGATAAATGTCAGCATAGCTCAGTCGTTTAAGTGTTAAAGTGCGTGTGTGTAAGTCACTTGGCCATTTCTTCAAGACTTGATTCTAATAGTGAGAAATATTGTGACATCGGAGACTGTAGGTAAACTATCTGAAAAGTGTTGAAAAACACTTGATGTCAAGGTGGGCGAAGTGTTGAGAAACACTATTTTGTGAGTTGTCCAAGAAACCCTAATGCACAAGAATAACTCAATAGGCTAAGCAGTTGTGCCCCCAAGACCAGGACAAGAAACAATTCCAAGCTAGGAAATGTGTAGCGAAGTGGATGATTGAGACAGATAGACATAGGTGGAAGGGTCTCAAGTAGCACATGTTTCTAGGTTTTCACCACTTGACATATTTTTTCATGACTTTTTTCAATTTTTTTTGTTTTTTTGAATTTTTGAATTTTTTTGGTGATACATCAAAGTGCCTATTGCTAGGTTTTCACTAAGATGATCATTTTTTTTAGGACATTTTCTGATTTTTTGGATTTTTTAGAATAATTTAGAGATCACTAGTTCTCAAGAAAGATCACATCATTTACTCCCGATGTCTAGCAAGGTATAGGAAACGATGGAGAAAAAAGCCAATGGATAAGCAAAGATGGATAAGAAAGGAATGTGAAGCAAGTGAAAGTGATCCTCAAAGACTGACTCCTCAAGGGTACCCAAGTTAGGGAAAGAGGTGAAATAGTCATATGAAGCATGTTTTGGATAAGCAATGGAAGTAATGAGAAAGATAGCATGTAGAATAAGCAGTGAAGCCAACAAGTGAGATAGCATGTAGTCCAAAAGAGTAGACATGTCAAGAGACCTAAGAACCATGTTTCATTTATTATGATCAAGACCAAGGGGTCAACTAGATAGTATAGCAATGCGATAGAGCAATAAGAATAAAGCTCAAGATAGAGGCTATGAGTGAATGGGAGAGCACAATAGAAAATCTCGTGGATAAGATAGCCAATATGCAAAGATAGCTCAACATTGTCAAGATCAAAGAGAGAAGAGGGGATAGATGGATGATGGAAGAATTACGCATGATGCCTGTTTGCCAAGTTTTCATCATGGTCCTTATCCAAGGTGCCACAAGAAGTATTTTTCACCATAGGATAAATTTATTTCTGTTTACTTTTGCTACCAAAGTGCCACAAGAAGTGGTTTTCACCAAGGCACATTTTCATTTTTTTTCATTTTTTTTTAAAATTTTTTTTTTGAATTTTTAGAAAGAGCTCAAGCTATTTGTAGATAGTGCTCCTATAGAAAAGATAAGTCATGATAAGCCGAGACCATAGAAAGGTATGCTCAAAGATGTTGATAGGGTGATGAAAGAGAAATGGTAGTAGGAAGAATATATGGAGGATAATAGTTCATGTATAGAAAGTAAGTGTAAGCTTTAGAGGATTTCATGAGGGTAGTTGAAATATTGGAGAAGATCAACATTGACACACGCCTTGAAGGGTATTGGAATGATGGAGGAATCATGGATGAAGTAGCTTGAGGTTTAGATCTATGAGAAGGTAGAAGAGATTTGGAAAAAAGTGGAGTGGAAGGCTTTAGAATATTTTTAGGAAGATTTTTGGAAGAAGATGGAATGGAAGCCTTTGGAAGCTTGAATGTCAACTTTGAAGTATTTTCAATATTCAAGTCTTTTAAAAGAGACTTGGGAATCCACATAGCTTTAGATTTTCCTCGTTCTTTGGGTGCTTGAGAGTGCATTTCTTCAATGATGGATTTAGGAACCCACATTTGCTTTGATTTAGCTCTCTTAACAGTGGACCTTTGTAGTCTCTTTTGTGCATTCTCCTTCTTAGCATTCACATGTCGATTAGATGGGACATAGTGATCTTTCTTTTTCAATGGATTCTTATGTTTATTCTTACTTCCAAAGGACTTGGGATTTGTGGATGAATAAGGCTGATATGTCTGGTTTAGATGTATAGATGGGTGAAAAGTCATCAAGGATGAGTGTCTTTGTTGATCTTGAGGTATGATGGGAGAGCTAGGGAATGAGATAGGAGTGAATGTAGGAGATGGAGGAACATAAGGCCCCAATATGGATGGAAGGTTTTAAGGCTTTAGCTTTGATGGATAAGGACCAAGGATGGACTTAGGAGATGCAAATGGATAGTGAGAAGGGATATCAACATCTTTAGAGTGAGCAACATGGTAAAAGCCATCAATAGACTCATGAGTAGCTTTGATAGGAACAAAAATTTTAATAGAAGCACTTGAAGCTTGAGCACAATTTTGAAGTGGATGTGGAGAAGTAGAACATGATGGGATGCTTTGATCTTGAAAAGTAGCTTTGGATAGCATATGAAGAGAACTTTTCTTATAATTTTTAGTAAGCTCAAGGGAGATAATGGAAGTTGTATCTTAATCATACTTGGGGGGTGGACAAGATATAGGATATGGAGGGGAAAAATCTTGAAAGAGATGAAAGGGTGCTTGATCTTGATCTTTCTTGACATTTATAGCTTTTTCTTTTTGATAATCCTCTTGACATGGAGCCACTTCTAAGGACAAGGGAGAATGAAGAGTGAATGGAGTAGTGCATGAAGGTTGAGGATGTTTAGGATTGGTAGCATGGAAAAGGTTTGCAGCCAAGTGAAGGTTAGCTTGAGTTTCTTTTAGAGATAGCCCTTGAGGATACACATAGTCAATGTGAAAAGCATTAGGTTCTTTATTTGATGGAGGCATGTTGGAAAGCTTTGAAGTTTTGGGAGATGCATGAGTGTTGGAAGAAGTGGAGGTATCAGGGAAACCATCACTAGACATAGGTTCATTAATATGATCTTTCTCAAGAAAAGTATCCTCAACACATGAGTCACTAGAGGTTCCAAGATCAACAATCTCAATATCAATGAGATCTTGGATTTTATGTTTAAGCTCTATACAAATAGAAGTAGCATGTTTATTATGTTGATGATAAGCACAATAGATATCCAAGAATGGGTTCCCATATGAGCTAGACTTAGGTAACATGATGATCTTATTGCCAAGAAGTTTTTGCAAAGTGTCATTAGAAGAATCTTCTAAGGGAGAAAAATTTCTATTAGAATTATGTCTAGAGTCCTTTTGTTGTTTTTCAAGTGAATGGTATACATCCACGTCTTCATCATTATCTTGGTCAAAGATAGGTCCATCATGAAATTTTAGCATAGGCTCAAAGGAGGTATCACTTGCTTGTTCGCTAAAGAGGTCTTTAGGTCTAGAAAATGAAGACATTTGATGTCTTGAAGTAGAGCATGTAGACCTAGAAGAAGAGGATGACCTCAAAGAAGGTGACTCACATGCATGTAAAGACCTTAAGTAAGATTCATGTAATGATGCAATCTTCTCCTCTAACCTTTTCTCAAGTTTAGACTTCATTTTTGTCATGCGCTTAGAGAAATGAAGGTAAGAAAGATCATTTGTCTCTTCTAGTTCTTTGTATTGCACATTCAGATCTTGAAACTCTTTAGTGACATGGAGGATATCATGATCATCTAGATTTGGTTGAGGTTTGGTAGTAGAAGCTTTGAATTCCATAGTTTTAGATGCAAAGCCAAGCATAAAATAGTCTAGAAGATAACTTGATGTTGAAACTATAGGAGGTAGAGTGTTCACTTGCCAAGATAGTAGAGAGAGATTAAAGCGACTTGTCAAAAAATATGTCCAAGAAACTTACGACATGAATGACTCAAGTCAATAGCTAGGCAAGATGCCCAAATAGCCAAATAAATAGAGCAAGCAGACTGACAAGTGAACAACTTTCCCAACCCAAGAGTGTATTCAAGAAATCAAGGTAACTATTTTAGCTAAAGGATAACTAGCAAGCATGCATAGACCATGAAGATAGAAAGACCAAGAGCACCAAGACTAAAGAGTCACTTTAAGCATGTTCAAGCACTAGAGACATATAAAAGAAAAGTCAAATGATGAAACCCCCCTTAGCAAGCAACACAAGAAAATGTTTGCATTTGATGTTTTGACTTGGTTGACAAAGTTTGACAATAGTTGATAGCATAACAAGTTTGATGTTCAAAAACAATTTCTTTCCAAGCAAGATAGTGACACATGGAGTAGTCTTCAAACAATCAAGCAAGAGACAAAGCAACCTTGCATGATACAAGCATATGTGAGGTCTTAAAAGAAAGCCGTATAACTATCATCATGTGTATGTTCCAAAGATTTTCACAGGTCTAGCACATTCAAGAACACATCAAGCAATATCTACCTAGAAGTCATGGTTCATTACTCAACAACTTGGCCCACACTTGATGCTTGTTTTCCTCACACCAAGTGGTTTCCCACAAGAGATATTGGCTTTTTCATGGAAGTGCCATAAGCACAACCAAGGGAACACATATGGTGAGTGTAAAATCTTGGGGTGATCCAGGTAGTCCACTAGGATCGATCCTTGCACCAAGAAGTTAAGTGGCTAAAAATGGTAGTTACTAGCTTAGGGTGTTTAGATAGGGCTTCCATTCATAGTGTTCCTCTTGCTCCCAATTATAGGACACCTCACCTTGTGATGAGTAACCGATCTCGCGATCACAAGAGTACCTTAAGCATTCTTGCCTAGTGATCTCCCTATGGTCGAAATCCCATAAGCGATCACACTAGGCGAAGACAAACACTACGTCTACCAAAGTTGTGTGTCCTTGATAGCCTTGAGTTTATAGTGGGTTGGAAGACCTAGATAATTTGCTTGTCCCCACTTGGGTCGTTCCTCTCAGGTTGTCCGAGAGCAGGCCCTCTAAAAGATTCTAACTACACAAAGTGGATCAACTTTTAGAAGTCAAGATTTTTGGTTCACCACAAGGGTGAAGAGCATACTCTCCTATTCCAATTGTTTTCTCCCAAACACGCCAAGAAAATTCAGTTACCCCTTGCTTTTGAAACCAAATGGCAAGTCAAGATTTCTAATTCACCACAAGGGTGAAAAACATACTCTCCTATCACCAAAAGATCCCAATTGTAAGTTTTAATGTGCCTAAAAATAAACAACTAGTATATGCCGCACATGTAAAAGTAAAGAATAAGAAAAATTGGGTTTTTATGCATTGGGCAGCCCTGCAAACAATCATTAGTAACCCTTGTGCATTTGAAGCTTTGACATGCGTTCTTTTTATGCAATGTTTCAATTTTTTCACAAGGATGGCAACCTGCAATCACAACTTGTTAGCACCACAAGTTAGTGTGAAATAACATTAAAATATTGCAATAAAAAATGGTTAGTTGTCTCAAATATCCAAGTTATGTTCCAATCAAGTGTATGCAAAGAAAGTGCAAACTAATCACATATGCTCTCATTTTTACTCTTTAATTTTGACCTAGTCAACAAGATTAGACTTGTTTGCTATGATTTCGGATCCAAAAATAGAAATCAAAAGAAGAGACCCCTATTAAAAATCAGAGAGCTTTCCAAAAATGCAAGAGATTTAAAAAAATCTCTTCATTTGAGCTCTAGAGATTGATTTTGTCAAAACAGGCCAAATTTCTCAAATCGAGTTTTTGATCCTTAATACGACCTCCAAATTCAAAACACAAAAAAAAAAAACCCATTAGAATTGAAAAATTCTTTCTAAAAATATAAGCTTTTCTGAAAAAAATGCTGATGTTCGACCAGAAATGACTTTTTATGAAAAAACAAGAAAATATCATAACTTTCGCAAATCATGTCAAAATTCTCTGAAAATTGGACTAAAACATTTTGAACACATACCAAACTTGCAAAAAAAAAACCAAAATCCTAGCAGTTTAAAAGATATGATCAAATCTTTAAATCAACTAGATTTTTGGCCTTCAAACCAATCTACTTATGGGTTGGCCTTAAAACCAAAGTGATAATTCTACAAAAGCACTTGATTAGATCCAATATGCTGCTGTAAAAAACCAGAGATAAAAAATGAAAGCAAATGGAGCTAGAATTTTATTCAAGCCCCATGGTGGGCGCTAAAAATGTACACTCGAAAGTGTCCCACTCTAAACCCTTTTATCCAAACGATTCCATGAGTTGGAATGCTTGGATGCCAGCTTAGAGCTCCCTATCCATGGAATGCAAGAGAGTATATTTGAAGAATAAAAAGGCTCTCAAATAAGCCTTAGAGATACTCTTCTTTCTAGTAAACCATGCAATGGGAGGTTCCAAAGACAAGATTCAAGAATGCAAATGTCCCAAGGAGTTCCTCAAGAATGCAATGCAAATGAAGATTAAGCTAGAATGAAATGCAAAGTGTAGCTATGCTAAAAAATGTATGAGAGTGTTACAATCCAAATATTAATCTATGTGAGATAGATTATTGCAAAATAGAAGCTAAACTAACATGCAACATGAATCTAAGCTAAAATGCTATGGTATGAGAGAATGTAGACAAGAAATAGAAGTTCTCCACAAAGCTCCAAAGAAACCTGTTAGAAAACCTGTAGCATAACAATCTTCAAAAAATGAGGATTGAGGGGGAAAGCTCTCTCCCTTTTAAAGATGTATGGACGGTAGAGATCAAGATGAAGATGGTGGATGATCAACGGTGGAATTCAAAAAGAGGAGTGATCCATGTGCACACACAAGTCAACCAATAGAATATAAGTTGACTTGTCATATAAGAAAAAAGTCACAAAGCCTTTTCTTTTAATTGCAAAATAGAAAAAGGACTTTATGTGTGCACTTTAAGTGGGTTAGAAGAATGGGGTCTTTTATTTAATTAAAAGGGGACGTGTTCTTTTAATCAAATAATGAACTTAGGATAGCATAGTCAAACTATAGGTTATAATCAAATAAATTGATTATTAGCAATTTGGCTTAGGTAAGTGATTAAATTAATTTAGCCAAAATGTTGAAAAGGGGGCTAATAGTCTAGATGACCATTGTTAGGTGATTACATGTTTAAGTCTCAATTACAATGTCCATAATCATAAAATAAATAAACACATACATAGTCATATAAGAAAATGTATAAATACAACTAATAATATGAAAGCACATCTAATGAGTAACATCCACTACACATGTCATATGGTATGTGAAAATAGATACAAGTACATCAATATACAATACAATATCCTGTAGGATCTCAAAAAATATGATACATAGATACATCAAATGAATAGAAGTCTTCAAGATAAGAGAAAGAATGATAACGGTACCACTATATCAAGAAGCATCCAAGATATGTCAATCTGAGGGGGACCCAAATGGTAAGAATACACTACCTCTCAACCACATGGTCACCTAATTAGGCTCCCACTCCCACCATGAAGGGGACATAATGTATGATCCACACATAGATAATCAAATCATAAAATAATCCTAGGCAAGGAATCTTGATAGTCCAAACTACCTCAAGGGTAACATGAACTACTCAAGAAGAAGAGATAATCAAAATTGAAAGGACACTCATTCCAATACTAACATCTCATACCAAGTCAACATACAAATACCAAGAACAAAAATATACAACCACCTTGATATTAATGTCAAGTGTCACAAGCACAATAACCAACAAATAACAACTGTCATCAATAAAAAAGTAAACTACCAATAAACTACCAATAAAATAGAAGTTGACTTACCATATATGACAAAAGTCACAAAGCCTTTTCTTTTAATTTGTAAAATAAGAAAAGGACTTTATGTGTGCACTTTAAGTGGGTTAGAAGAAAGGGTGCTTTTATTTAATTAAAAGGGGACATATTCTTTTAATCAAATAATGGACTTAGGATAGCATAGTCAAACTATAGGTTATAATCAAATTAATTGATTTTAGCAATTTGGTCTAGGGGAATGATGAATTAATTTAACCAAAATGCTAAGAAGGGGGCTAATAATCTTGGTGACCATTTTTAGGTGATTATAGATAGTATTAGTGTATTGTCTTCATGAATGTCTTGATATCATTGACAATACTTTCTCATTCTATTTTCCACATCAATAACAACCTTTCTTCAAATAGTTCACACATTTTGATATAGCTGCAATTCTCTAAATTCAAACTAATCTATATGTTACAACACAAAAATATTATTAATTTAATTTGATCCATCTATTTTTTTATTATAAGCACACTAAAAATCATAAAGAGAATGTAGATAAAAGAATAAATGAGCACAAACATACAATCTTGCCAGTTCATAGAAGCCAACGGTTTGCTAATATAGAAAATGTTGATGAGGAGATGGATAGATCACTTGATGATGTGCACATGAATACAAAACATGATAATGTGCAAATGAATATGAAAGATGATAATGTGAAGATTAATGTAACACCAACTAATGTGTTTCTTGATATAGCACATTCTAATGAGCAACTCGATGAATGTCGCAAAGACAATACACTTGAATCTGATGTGCTACCTCATACTACAATCCCAACATCTATGGTTGTAGGTGAAATTGGTTGATGAACCATAAATATTCATGGTGGTTCAAGAGAAAATTTCACTACTACTTTTGAAATACAAAGATTGAGCCAAAATCCATACATATCTATAGAGAAGAAAGAAAAGAAAGAAGGTAAGAAGACATTCTTGGTTGAGGCATCAAGAGATGGTGAACCTATTGGGTATAATGTTGCAAGGTGGCTATTGAGTTGGGCATAAGATGTAGAGCCCATTTAGATATTTGAAAATAAAAATTTAGAGAGAAATATCCATGAAATGTGGAATTTGTTATACATAAATTGGAAAATTACTTTGCCTCAATTGGTGGAAAGATCTCTAGGAGACACTACAATAATAAGATGAGACTTCTTATGAACAATTTCAGATACCATTGTCAAAAAAAATCATAGAGGGAAAAGAGAAGTCAGACTCCACTCTATCTCCAAATAAATGAGAAGAACTAAAATAAATTATGCATTTTGAGGAATATTTTACTAAGACTAATAAAGGCAAGAGAGCAAGAGATAGTGTGAGGGCTAAACATACATATAGTAGAGGTGGGTTGTAGGCTAAAATGTACAAAACTAGAGTAAGTGTGACTTTTTGTCAAATCTACATTGAGATATTTATTTTTATTTTTTATGAATCGATTATTTGTTGACATTGACATTCCATTTTAGGTGGAGAACACTAATAAAGAAGCAGATTTTGAAGATGTTGTAAACTATATGACAACACTAGATCCTACTAAATTCAACAATAATAACAAGTGGAAATCTAGTTCATCAACATATATTTCACAACCATCTATTGAATTTCTACAACATATAATGAATTGCATACATAGTCTCACTTAGAAAGTTTCCTAGCTAATTGCCTCAATTCAACCTATAGTTTTTGAATGGAATGAGCATAATTCCATGGATTCAAATCAAGTAAGAGGTTTTAATTTGTCTCCAATTTGATTAAAGTATATTAAAATATCAACTTCCTCTATAATCAACTAGATTCAATTATTATCTTCTTATATAGCTTTCTATCAATTTGATAACAATTTTTTAATTTGTAACCTTGTAATGTCCCCTTTCTAGCATTGTTGTATTTGAAATAGTTACTTTTCATTGCAATAGATTTCTTTATCTAAGCACTTGCAAATACAAATCAACTTTCTAATAGTCTATTCAATTATTATATTTCTAATAGACATACTTCCACTAGTAAATTTATACTCAATTTTTGAAAAATTTTGGTCAAAATTTTGACCTAGGTTGGTCAAAATTTTGACCAATACATTCGTCGAATTTTTTTAATTTTTGCTAGCTCTAATTTGTCATTGTTGGTCGAAATTTCCACCAATGTTTGGTTGAATTTTTTTTAGAATTGGTGGAAATTTCGACCAATTCTTGGTAGAAAACTATCAAGAATTGGTCAAAATTTTCACCAATGTTTGGTCAAATTTTTTAAATAATTGGTGGAAATTCTGACCAATTCTTGGTAGAAAACAACCAAAAATTGGTCAACATTTCCACCAATGTTTGGTTGAATTTTTTTAATGTTGTATCAAGCAATTATTTCTTATCCAAGCCATTCAATTTGCAACCTTTTAAATCTATGCAGATATAAAGTTAGAGCAGGAAAACATTTTTTCTCAAAGGTGCCCTTTGATTGTAAAGCATCCATTCCGTTATCTATTCAACAAACAAGATATATCTAGTTCAATAGATAATGGAATGGACACTTTACAATCAGAGGACACCTTTGAGAAGAAAAATTCTCCTGCTTCAATTTTATCTCTGTAGAGATTTAAAAGGTTACAAATTAAATGGCTTGGATAAGAAACAATTTCTTGATACAACATGGAACAAATGGACATTTATGCATAGCGCACCATCAATTGTGTGAGTGATGTAGATGCAACCGAATTAATTCATAGATTGCTATAGTAAGATATGACATCTTATAGGAGACCAAGTTCAAATTACCCTCACTACAATTCAGGGACCCATAACCACACATACATGCAAAAAGTTTTTGCTAAATGGGCATGGAACCCATGAATAGACCTTGAATTTGAATCCAAACATCACCTATCAATAGGCTCACATGAAATAGAACTTACCTAAACAACAATCAAGATTTACCCACATAAATAAATATAAAAAAGAAAAACTAAATAACTAAATAATTCTCAAATGACAGTAACTAATAACTTATCTTCTATGAGATTTATGCAATGGGTAGAATGGACTACTCTTGCAAGAGTAAACTAGATTCAAATCAATAGAAATTTTGAAGGGGAGTTTTACTAGCTATATACAAAAGTGTTTGTCACCTCTACAAGTTTAAAAGTAGAATAGTATGTGTTAAAGGCATGTTTATAATGATAAGAGATAATGCTTGAATGAGATGCACATTCAAATTGCTCTTGGCACTATTAGACAACCCATATATGCAACAAGGTTGAGCTGCATGAACGTGGGTGCCTGTGAATAGAACTCAAGTTTAAATAATAAAAATATGTGTCAGTCTTATATGGCTTGGCTCATATGGCATATAAGTCAATTTAATAGAAAAAACCAAGCTTTACCAAGAAAAAAAGGTTTAAATGAGAAAATTGTGAATATGTTTGCGAGTGGATAGAATTTGAGCAATCCAAATTGCAAATGTGCTCTCTAAATGTTCTCGTGAATATTTTTATCACCTCTTCAAGTGAAGATTTCCAGCTCTTTCTCTGATGCCATTAATAGTCACCTCTAACTAACCTGGTCTTGCAAGTGTTCCCTATAATTCACATCATGAGAACTCATAAACTTAACACTTAATACCAAAAATTTATAGATAATGAAAGTGGTGAGAAGGATAGAAAAGGAATATTATAGCCAAGGTATTGGCAATTGCAAGACCAAGGTCATTGTGGCAATAAATTGAAATAATGGCATTCTTAATGCTTGGAGTATTGGCTTTGATGCCTACAATCAATTTGTAGCATTTGAACGGAAATAAATATCCCACAGTATCCCAAATGCTAATAGTGGTGGCTCCTACCTTGATCACCTCTCCTAATATCTTTTATAAAAAAATTGGATCAATCCTACTAGTAGTTAGTTCATCAATTTTTACGACTTGATACCTCTACACTTTAAGCAACTCAATAGGCTACATACAAAAAACTTGAGCAAGCCTCAACTGAAAAGTAATTTGTCTTTAAGGGACTCCACTAAAAGTAATTGACATGTGGCACTGAATGAAGAGAAATGGACAAAGAGATCAAATTAATATGTGAACACCAATAATTTCAATTTGGCTACACCCACATGGTGATTTGAATTTCTTAAGACACCCCAATATAATCTAGGTATGAATATTTTGTACTGTATTTGTGAAAAGTCATATCTACATCCTAAGAAAGTCATTGTTTAAGGATGAAGGAGATTTTTATTTCATGTTGTTCTTGTTAAATACACACTAAACAACATGAATGAAAGCTTGTATATCTCTTTTGATGGTCCTACAAAAATCCTCTACCCTGATGAGTAGTTTGATTCTTATGACTTCAAGTCCTTTAGAGTCCTGATGATTACAATAAAATAAATTGCATGAAAAGTGCTATGCACCCTCTTCAAAAATCCTCAAAGATTAGAAGTCTCCTATGAAAAATACTTCCCTAATGATGCAATTGATCTACATAGGTGTGGGTTATGAATTTGGTACTACTTATGCTTTAATTTGCCTATTAATATGAACAGTAATATTACAGAGTCCAAAGCATGTAATCTTAGAAGATCATCTTGAAAGAAAAAAATCTCCCAGTAAGTGAGCTGAAATAAATAACAATGGCTAGAACCATCCAACTGATTTTATTCTCATATATGAACAAAACCACTCATTGTAGGAATCATACTATTTGTTAGTTTGCAATCCTCCAGGGTTGAGCCTTCAAAAATCCAACTCCACCAAGCATCAAAATTATGACTCGCAAAGGTAACCTCCATTTTCCTATTTACCTAATAATAAAAGCATGACCAAAGTTAAGCAAATTTTATATATTTGCATTAGACATTAAATCTGGACATATTTTTCTAAGCAAACATAATCCAATTATTAGGACTGAAAACATCTTTAGAATACAGCCTGTTATAATGCAACATAGATAAAAAACAACATGAAAAATATATAGTGATATACCTATTGAATTTCATCTCCAATGCTAGAGGGTGTTAAAAAAAAAAAGAGGTATAACAATTCTAGGCTAAAGTGTGGTACCAAGATTAAATTAAGGACATTACAAAGTTCCAGAAAAGCTTGTCTGATAATATGATATATTAATAGTTTCTCAATATTGAGTCCTTAATGCATAGTAATAGCTACAACATAATATAATAACCAAAACCAACAAAAGGTTGTATGAAAAAAAAAACCCAAGAGAGAAAATAACAAAAATGATGGAGAGATCACATTGGGTATCCAAGCAAAAAGAAACCAGAAGCCCAATAACATTAATGACTACAAGTTCCATCTTGGGTAAATTGCACTACCAAATGAAAGCACCTAAATTATATCAATCCTAAGGCCTTTTACATGATCACCTACCAATTTCTTTGCATAGATATCTTGCACAATTGCACTAATCAAAAGTAATTTTTTTATAGGAAAGTTAAAAACCATGTAAAGATTAAAAATGCCTATCATAGGATGGGTGGTCCATAAATGCTTTCCATAGTGGAGTTCTTGTACAAAAAGGAATCAAATAATGGCTATTAGAAGATCTAATATATTATACATGGCACATCGAACAATCCAAAATGTACATAGCCTATTAATAATCAATTATATTTAATAGATCAATTTCCTAAATATGGAATCAGGTTGTCATTTTGATGTCAATACTATGCTAATAATAATGGCAAGATGTTGCATGCCATAATGGTTAGTTGTAATCATACTATTGAAGGAGATTGCTTAAATTGTAATACTAATCAGTGATTAATATAGCACTCAATATGTAGCAGGCCAAAAATTGGAATGTATAGTTGCACATGATATAAGAGTCATCCAAATAGATAAAGAAAGGCTCCACATTGTAAACTAGATAAGCTAGAATAGAAAATCAGATAGTTCACAATACCACATTACACAAAACATGGCCAAAGTTTGAGTATCACTTGAAAAATAATTATACTTGCAATAATTTTCCTCCACCTACTAAGGAACATTGACCAACATGGTCCTACACAAGATCAACTAAGGGATGAATTTTTATTATAGAAAATCAGTACATTATAGGTATGTACATGTCATAACTGGTTACTAATTTGAAGGATTAAACTTTGGAAAATTTGAAGTCCTATTGGAAAATTTACTATATCCACTTGCCTTGCTTTGGAAAACAACAAGAAATTAGGCAGAAGGATCCCTCTTAGCCACATTGGACATGGTGTCTAGATACCAACCACCACCTGGACCACTTTTTCTAGATACATGGTATCCTAGTTGACCTTTTGCACGTAATGATATAACAAGTCCATCTTTCAGGAGGTCACTTGTTGGAGAGTAAGGGACCTTACCAATCAAAATTTTCTTCTCAAATGTTGTGTCCACTATTGACCCACCATCAACACCATGTCTATGCCTTGTATCCTTAGGTGAAGCAAACTGTGAACTACAACTATGCACTTGATCTCTTCCACTAATGCTAGCACCCTTGGAACTTCATTTAAGTTATTAGATTAAAAAATGCTTGTGTGATGACATTTTACAAAATTGAGGATTAACAACTTCCCCTATTTGCACAATAAAAAACACTAATGTATTGATGCAAGAGCATCCTAGGTTGCACTGTTATCCTGCATGTTTTGAGTTTTTATCTTGCTACTAAAACTAGGTTCTACTGAAATTGCATTTTATGGTTTTTGGGTGCCTGTTGTAGGCCATGTAACTAATTTTTATTAATTAATGAAGGGGTTCACACTTCAAGGATTAAAGAGGGCCTAGATTACTATCTATTTTCTAGAGTAAAAGTCTTAACTCCTTATAGTTTGGGAGATATGGCAATTCTTCCAAAACATCAATTTTTGGAAGTTCTGCACGATAGTTTCCTGTGCCTAACTTTCAAAATGGATGCACATTTTTTAAAATGAATCATACCTTATGCACTTAAGGGGTTTTAGAGGATCTAGATATCTACCCATAGTTTGAAGCATGAGTTCTGACTCAATCAAGGCAAGGAGATATCACAACATTTCTCAGACATCAATTTCAAGATAGTTAATTGCTAATGTAGGTTGACTTGTGTATTTAATTTTCGTTTATTTTCATTTAATATTTGTTGAGAGATGACTTGTATCTCCTCCATGTTCTAGAATAATCTATAAGCCATTTTGGCTAGTATAAATAAAGTGTTTAGGCTTAGAGTTAGGTAGTTTTGGGAGGCAGTTTTGAAGAGGATTGCAGAGTAGAACTGGAAAGTGCAAATTTTCTATTAGATATTTGAATGTGAATGTATTTGTATTTTTCCATAACCCAAAAGGCTTTACAACTAGGAATCTATGAAGATATTTTTGATGAGTTAATAAAAATATTTTAATCTTCTTCATCCTTTGATTTTTGTTCTTTGTGTTTGCTTCTGTTGTGTTAACTCTTTCAAGGTGGTTGAAAGAGCTAGGTGTGCCATTGGCCTTAGTTTTCCCTATCCTTCCTTGTGTTAGGTGGTATCAGAGCTTGAAGTTCATCCTTGGGAGATGGATCATGTAGAACCCTAATTTAGATTTGGTTGTAGGGTGGCAGATCTGCGGATTAGACCTATAACTTGCAGAGGGTTACAATCTTGTAGGAATCTAATTTGTAAAGATGGTTTGTGATAGAGGAAATGTTGATAATACTATATTGGATCAATTGAGACAAATTATAGCTAGATTAGATGTTGTGGAGACAACCCAGAGGAGAGGAGCACATCTTGATGATGTAAGTGATGATGAGGCAGCAACACAAAACCATAATTCAGAACTTGAAGAAGATCAAGATGAGGAAAGATTATTACGAGTGTTGTCTACAAAAAATTCAAAGCCTATTGTAGAAGTTGTTCTTTGGTTGTTCTTTGGGATGGAAAATTGGATACAAATGCTATGTTGGATTGGATCTCAGATATGGACAAGTTCTTTGAGTATGAATACACTCTTGATAAAAGAAAGGTGAAGATTGCAATGACTAGGTTGAAAGGTCATGCATCACTATGGTGGGAGCACTTGCAAATTGATAGACAAAGGAGAGGAAAGGAGAAGATTAGAACTTGGCCAAAGATGGTGAACAAGGTAAATAAAAAATTCTTTCCTACTGATTACCAAGTTAACTTGTTGAGAATGATGCAAAATTTGAAACAAAAGGACATGATTGTGAAAGAGTATGTTGAGGAATTCTATAGATTGGACATCAGATCTAGACATGTGGATGATGACATTGAGAAAATTGCAAGGTATATAAATGGATTGATATCTAGAATTTAAGATGAAATAAGTTTTTTAAAGTTGGAAAGTGTGGAAGAAGCATACCAATATGCCTTGAAAGCTGAGGAGATCTTAGCAAAGAAGCATGAACAAAGACAAAGAGGTAGAGGTGGTAGATTCTAGCAAGGCAGAGGTAGATCTTATGGTGAAGGTGTTAGATCTAAAAGTTTTGTGCAGGATAAAGGAAAGTTAGAATGGAAGAATGATGATAAAGACAAGACTGAGTGGAAAGGTGGTAGCTCATACTAAGGAGGCACTAGATCTTACTAAGGAAGAGGTAATTATTATCCTAGAGGTGGTTTCCATGGTAATTGTTTCAAATTTGGTAAAGAAGGACATAGATCTTTTGAATGTAGATCCTCTAAAAGTGGGCAAGGTAATAGAAATGTTGTGATTCAAGGAGACATTGAGAGTTCACCAAATAGACCTGAGGTTGAAGAAAATCTGATGGTGAGAAGAACCTTTTGTAATAAGGAAAGTGATGAGGAATTTGTCCTTAGAAGAAGTCTTTTCAAGACTAGATGTAAGATGAATGGAAAATGCTGCAAGGTGATCATTGATAGTAGAAGTTCTACAAATTTGGCATCAGAAGAGTTGGTTACAAAGTTGTAGTTGTAGAGGCTAAAACATCCCAAACCTTATCATGTTTCATGGATCAAACATGAGCATAAGATATTTGTAAGTGAGAAATGCCTTGTGAAGTTCAAAATTAGACATTACTTTGATGAAGTTTTGTGTGATATTATGCCTATGGATTGTTGTCATATTTTGTTGGGAGGACCTTGGCAATATGATAGATATGATGTACATGATGGAAGATTGAATCAATATACTCTTTGGGTAAATGGGAAGAAGCAAACATTGTTGTCTTTGATTGAAAGTCTAGATAAGGTTAGTTGTACTGCAATAAAAGTTTACATAGTCAATGGAAAGCAATATGAAAAGGAAGTAAAGAAGAATCAAGTTTGTTTTCCTATAGTTCCTAGAGGACCAAGTGTTGGTAGAAATGACCAAGAAACAAAAGTTGGTAATGACAAAATGATAGTAGAGATTGCTGAATTGCTGAATGAGTATAAAGATATTGTTGCTAATGATATTCCTAATGATTTACCTCCAATAAGAAGCATAAGTCATTGTATGGATCTAATTCTTGGAGCTAGTTTTCCAAACAAAGCACCATATAGATTGACACCTATAGAGAATGAAGAACTTAATAAACAACTGCAAGAATTGTTGCAGAAAGGTTCGATCAGAGAAAGTTTGAGTCCATGTGTTGTACCTATTGTATTAACAACTAAAAAGAATGGAGAATGGAGAATGTGTACTAATTCTAGAGCTATTAACAAAATCATAGTGAAATTTTAGTTTGCTATGCTAAGGATGGATGACATAATGGATTGTTTGAGTGGAGAAAAGTATTTTACCAAGATTGATTTGAAGAGTGGCTATCATCAGATCAGAATTAGAGAAGGTGATGAATGGAAGACTGCTTTCAAGAAAAAAGATGGTTTGTATGAATGGTTGGTTATTCCTTTTCGTTTGACTAATGCACCTAGTACTTTCATGTGGTTGATGAATGAAGTTTTGAAAATATTCTTGGGTAAGTTTGTGATTATTTACTTGGATGATATTCTGATATTCAGTAAGACTAAAGAAGAACATCTTGAGCATATTAGACAAGTATTGCAGAGATTGAAAGGAAAAGTTGCTGATTAATCTGAAAATGTGTTCTTTTATGCAAGAGGAGATTGTGTATTTGGGATTTATGATTTCAGCTGATGGGTTGAAGATGGATCCAAAGAAGGTTAAAAAAATATTGGAATGGCCTACACTTGAGAATGTGGGTGAGATAAGATCATTTCATGGTTTTGCTATTTTTTATAGAAAGTTTATAAAGAATTTCAATTCTATTTGTAGTGCTATGAGAAAATGAGGGGAGATAAAAAAGGAATTCAAGTGGACACATGGAGCTGATAAGAGTTCTGAGACTTTGAAACAAAAGGTTGTTGAATTACTTGTATTGGCTGTACCTGATTCCAACGAAGTATTTCAAGTTAAATATGATGCAAGTGGTAGTGCAATTAGAGTTGTATTAAGTTAAGAAGGTAAGCCTATTGCTTTCTTAAGTGAAAAGTTAAATGATGCTAAAAGGAAGTATTCTATGTATGATCAAGAGTTTTATGTTATTGTTCAAGAATTGAAGAATTGGAGACATTATTTGATTCCTAAGGAGTTTGTGTTGTATATTGATCATAAAGCTTTACAATACTTGGAAAGTCAAAATAAATTGAATCAGAGACATATGAAGTGGGTTGAATACTTACATAATTTTACATTTGTCATTAAGCACAAGAGTGGAGTTACTAATAGAGTTGTTGATGCATTGAGTAGAAGACGTTCTTTGTTGACTGAAATGAAGGTTGAAGTTTTTTATTTTGATGAGATGAAAGAGTTGTATGATGTTGATCCTAATTCTTTTGAGGCATGGAGAGAGTGTAGAGCACCAAATTTGACCAATCACATAAGTAAGTATGATGAGTATTTCATTCAAGAAGGTATGTTGTTCAAAGGTATTTAGTTGTGTATTCCTAGAAGTTCTATGAGGCTAAATTTGATTAAAGAAAGGCATAGTGGTGGATTACCTAGACATTTTGGAATTGATAAGACATTGAGTTTTCTGAAAGAGAAGTATTATTAGCCACAAATGTATAAGGATGTTCAAAAATTTGTAAAGAGTTGTGGAGTTTGTCAAGTTGCAAAAAGAGTAAGTCAAAATACTAGTTTGTATACACCTATTACTATTCTTGAGAAAACTTGGAGTGATATCAGTATGGATTTTATTCTTGGATTGCCTAAGATAGTGAAGGGGTATGATTCTATATTTGTTATTGTGGATAGATTTTCTAAGATGACTCATTTCATACCATGTAAGAAGACATCAGATGTTGAGCATTTTGCTAAACTTTTTTTCAAAGAGATTGTGAGATTATGTAGATTATCAAGAAGTATTATTTCTGACAGAGACAATAAGTTTGTTGGTTATTTTTGGAAGACTTTGTGAAAAAAAATGGGTACTGAATTGAAATTTAGTTCTACATTCTATCCACAAACTGATGGACAAATAGAGGTTCTTGGGTAATTTGCTGAGATGTTTAGTTGGAAATAAACCAAGAAATTGGAAGATGGTATTGGCACAAGCTAAATTTGCATATAATAATTATGTGAATAGGAATATAAGAAAGATACCTTTTGAGATTATTACTAGAATGAAGCCTAGAAGAAAATCAAATTTGAGAGATATTGCTGGTGAAGAAAAGAAAAGTGTTGCAGGAGAAGAATTTGGTACTTACATGGAGTCTTTGCATAAGGAAGTGAAATTGAGGATAGAACAAAGTAATCAGAAGTACAAGGAGAATGTTAATCAGTCTAGGAGACATCATAATTTTCAAGTTGGTGATGAGGTGATGGTTCATCTAAAGAAAGGAAGATCTCTAGTTGGAACATATAGTAAGCTAAATATGAAGAAATTTGGACCTTGTAAGATCTTGAAGAAATTTGACAGTGGAAATGCTTATGAAGTTGAGTTACCTGATGACATGGATATATCTCCTATATTCAATGTTGCTGATTTATACAAGTATCATGAGTTAGATGATAAATTTGATGTATCAGAGGACTATCCTAAGAAGAAAATTGAATAATTTGAACAGGTATTGGATCAGAGAATTGGTAAGATCACAAGGAAAAAAGATTATTATGAATGTTTGGTGAAATGGAAGAATAGACCTATGGAAGATGATTCATGGATTTCTCAATCTGGGTTGGATTTAGCTCAGATTGTGACATCCCAATGATTCAAGAGAATAATTTCTTCCAAACCTAGTTGTTTGATGCAAGAGCATTGTGGGTTGCACTGCTATCTTACATGTTTTGAGTTTTATTTTGCTATTGAAATCGGGTTCTGCTAAAATTGCATTTTTTGGTTTTTGGGTGCCTATTGTAGACGTTACTAATTTTCCTTAATGAATGAAGAACTGTACACTTCAAGGATTAATATCTATTTTCTAGAGTGAAAATCATAATTCCTTATGGTTTGTGGGATATAATGATTCTCCCAAAACATCAATTTCTGGTAGTTTTGCATGATAGTTTCCTATGCTTGACTTTCAGAATGGATGCACTCTTTTTCTAATGAATTAGACCTTTCACACTTAGGAAGTTGTAGAGGACCTAGATATATACCCATAGTTTGAAGCATGAGTTTAAATTCAATTAGAGGGAGGAGATATCATGATTTTTCTTGAACATCAATTTTAGGATAGTTAATTGCTGATGTAGGCCGACTTGTGTATTTAATTTTGGTTAATTTTCATTTAATATTTGCTAAGAGCCAACTTGTGGATCCTCCATGTTCTAGAATGATATATAATCTATTTTTTCTAGTATAAATAGAGTGTTTAGGCTTAGAGCTAGGTAGTTTTGGGAGGCTTTTTTGAAGAGGATTGCAGAGCAGAACTAGAAAGTGCAAATTTGTTGTTAGATCTTTGAATGTGAATGTATTTGTATTTGGCTGTAACATAGAAGGCCTTACAACTGAGCATGTATGAAGATATTTTTGATGAATCAATAAAAGCATTTTACTCTTCTTCCTCCTTTGATTGATGTTCTTTGTGTTTGCTTCCATTGTGTTAACTCTTGTAGGGTGGTTTGGAGAGTTGGGTGTGCTATTGGCCCTAGTTTTCCCTATCCTTCCTTGCATCATGCATTACTAATTAAAAATCACTTAGAAGAATGTAGTCAGTGGAACTTTATTGAAATAAATTTTTGTAAAGAATAGGCACTATAATAATCATTTCTGAAGCATGGGGATTTTTTTATTTTTGAGGAAAAAAGCCCAAAAGAATGAAAAACAAAGAACATTGGATTCCTTGTGATTTTTTCTAACCAAATCCAAAATAAAATTGCAGAAGTTCTACTCATTTGTAAGAGGCATAAAAAGGTAGTTAGGTACTTTGGTGCAAAAATAGAAATGTTTGGGTAGTGCTTCGAGCAACACACACAAAAAGGGTAACAAAATTTGGGCAATGCTTCAAGCAGCATGCACAAACAGTAAGAGAGTGCAGCAAATGAGAAGCACTTGGACAAAAGGGGGTTAATGGAATGAGGCTACATGCATAGAGACTAACTTATATCCAAAACTATGAAACATGTTAAAAAAGAGTCTATCCTGAAACCACAAATGTTCCAATTGTTGGCCAACACACACACACACACTTGTTGTATAGTCATAGATATTGTGATCATTCATGAACTTGAACAACTGACACCATGTTAGAAATAGTGTTGTGTAAAAGGACTAAAAAATAGAGGGAAATGGCCATGAAATACACATGATTTAAATAGCTACATTAAATAGCCCTTTATTTCATAAATCACTTCAACTCAATCATTACATTGTATGGAGAACCTCATCATAAAACCTATCATGTACAACATGAGGGATAAATTCACAAAAATTAAATCTTAAAATGTTACAATAGTACAAACCTTATGGAACACACATGGGATGAATATACATAATCAAGTATTAACCCTTTCCAACATTCCAACTTTATGATAATAATTTACTAGTCAAAGTCCAACAAATTGGAATGCAATGACTGCAAGTATTCTTGGGTATCTGTTATAGGCAACCATGGTTTGGAAGAAAATTAAGAGTTTAGTCTTGTAGCCTTGAAAATGAGGTCAATAAACACTTTTGAGATGATGATCATGGATAAATCATTTTTAGGTTCTCTTACTTGTTTTAGAATATAATGGCTATATTTCATATTGATCAACTCTAGAAAGAAACTAATTTGAAAAGAATTATTTTCTACAACACTACATCATTACTTTAAGAAAGGACACATGAGAGTGTCCTATTTTTAAATTTGGACCCAAAACACATAAGGCAATAAAAATTGTAAGAAGGAACATAATCAAATAAATGTAATCTCACAAGGGCACAACCCTCTATGCTAGACTCTATTAGGCTACAATATGACCAATCAACTTATAGGGTGATTCTAGAAAGTTCTTTACTATTCAAAGCATAAGCTGAACATACCCAATATATACCCACATCACTTACAGTGTATTCAAAACTTTTCCAAGTGACCACATTAATGTTCCATATAATCTCATTAGCTACAATGGAAATCAATAGATGGAATACTATAGATAACAAGACAAACAAAATATCAAAAGCATATAGCTCTAAAAAAAATATTAATAAGTATATAGGACATATTTATTAGAAAGTATATAGATTAGGAAAGTGAAGCAAACTATGGATCCCCAGTCAAGCATTATCTTAAAGCTTTGTAGGACATGGCATAAAGGACCCAAAAATTTCATATTCAGTTTTAAAAAGTAAATTGAGCAATGGCATTGCTATGCTATAGCTAAGAGACAAGTTGGTTCAAGAATATAAAAAATATAGATTATTACCTCTTTGTTTTCTCCTAATGTTGCTCTTGCCTGCCTACATTTTTTCCAAGCCTTGCTAGTTGATGGATTTGATTATATTTCCTTACCAATGCAAAACCAAAAAATTAAATCATTCAATGCAGTGACAATAAGAATTGATTGAGTATTGATTTCCTGCCCATGTATTTTACAAGTTGAGTTGGAAGAAAACCAATCCATTGAGTATTGATTGAAAACCAATCCCCAAGGTACATCTACAAGCCATATCGACATGAAAGGCTCTTAACTTGAATTTGAAATTGTAAATATTTTTTTTGTTATTTCCACTAGAATGGAACCTAATAAATCATTAAAGTAATGAAGTATTTTTAAGACTTACTCTAGTCATGGTGTTTAATATTTGTGTTTTTAGTGAAGCCAATTCAGTAAATGTGGGACACAATATCACCAATAGCATATTAGTGAAGATATGATGTTGGAGTTAAAAATAAATTTAAGAAAATTTTGAAGTTATAATTTTTTATGTTTATAAATTATTGTTGATATAAACAAAACAAGCTAAATTAGAGATCAAGATTATGACAAGAGTTTCTCAGAGCTTTGGTGTTTTGGCATGTTTGTTCTATTGAATAGAAAATGCCAACATTGGGGTTGAGAATTCTAGGTTATATTTATTTTTTGTGTTGAATAAGGGATGGAAGTAAATTTTGCAAGCCTATACCAAAGTTAATTATATACTTAATTTCAGTGCCTTACTATTAGCTTGAGGGAAAAATTGATAACACACTGTTAGCATTATATTATTTTAGTTTTTTGATCTCAAATAAATGAATTTCAGTAGGGTTCAAAATGATTTGAGCACTCAAACATTGTTTCAACAAAATCCCCACCCATTTTGAGAACTAGAATGCAACCCAATGGATCATCAAAGAATACTTGTCAGACATTGCTTCATTTTTCAATATTTTTTTATTTTTATTGTTTCTTAAGCCTATTTAGGCATATGAGTGAAGGTATGAAGTTTGATTTCAATTTTTTTCATGTTGATTAAATTAACCTTAATTTGGTTTCACCATAATGACAATACTCAAAATTATTGTTGAACCTCAGAGCTCTGGTGTATGTGGTATGTTTGTTCTATTAAAAAAATAGGGAATTCCATGGCTAAGGCTTATAAATTTGGTGTTATGCATGTTTGTAGTGTTGAGTAATAGATGCAAGCTATTTTTCCAAGTCCATTTAAAAGAGTCCATTGAGGAGTTCTGATTTATAAAAAGAAGTCAATAATTGACCAACTTCTAAATAGTGTCTTAGGATTAAAATGTCTTTCCTAAAAATTATAGAATTTGCAGTACTAAAAAATGGATGCATCATTTGACCATGGGTTTTTCTATGAGCACAATGTTTGATGCAAAAACACACAATGACCATGAATTAAAGAGCACAATCAATCATGTAACTTAAAGCACATTGTCATATTGATATCATGATTTAACTCTATAGTTTTTGAGTCAAACTCACACAATGATTCTTGATTAGTGGTTCACAAGAACCCATCTCTTATGATAATGAATGAAATTTTTAACACTAATTGCATCTAGGTGATGCTCACAAAGTTGAAGCACCAAAACTTCCAGTAGGGTCACCTATCCTAGTGCTACTCCAGCTCAAGCACACATAACCATGAAGTTTTCTCCAAGGTTAAGCCCACATTTCTTGAACCTTCATGTTCAAGTGTGCTTGAGCTGGAGTGTTATTAGAATCGGTGACCTTTGGGGAAGTCCCAGACCTTTGTGAGCATCATCTAGATGCAATGAGTGCTAATTGTTCCATTCATTCTCATGAGATATGGGTTCTTGATGAAACATGGATCAATGTGTTTGACTAAAAAAATATACACTTGATTCCTGATAGCAATATCATAATTTGAATTACTGTGGAAAAATCTTCTACTTATCAGTTAAGACACATTATCTGAATTAATTGCATAGAGACAATAGTTTGTCAATAAAAAATAGCTCATTAAGAAACATGTGTTGTCTGAGCTCATTCTCCTTTCTACTGTAATTATACAATTTGAGCTTCATAACATTGATCTAAAAGTTGCACTTAAAAGTAAAATACTCTTTTCAACTATAACTCCCAACCTTAAATCATGATATTTGCAAGTTTGAAATATGAGTCCTTAAACTGTTTGCCTAAGTTCTTTTTCAAAATAGCTGTTATCTTCACTTTCCAAAATTTTCCTACATCAAACTCGTTGAGTTTAACAATACCAATTTTTTTTTTTTGATCTTAATTACATTGCATATTATTTTTAGAAAATTCTTCCAACAATTCCAAGTTTCTCAATCACCTTTTTTTCACTGCCTCATTTTCATACTCATCTACTTTTTTGCCTTTGCAATTGTTTTTCATTAACTTGTAGATCACTGGTTTGCTCTTCATATTGCCTATTATATTAACCCTTAGTTTCCACTACATATTTCCATGCTTTTTTATCATATGTTGGTAATAAATTATTTCTCTACTTCCTCCATGTCACCAACCATATATTTTATCTTCTATTGTGTTCATGTTTTGGTTTTGAGAATGATCTCTTCTATCTTCAAGACTATATGTTGGCTTTGTTGTTCTCTTTTTCTTATCCACTATTACCACCTTAACTATTTTGTATTTTTGCATCTCCATTTAATGACATTAGGGTTGAATCTTCCAAATTTCATATGATTATAAATTTTTTTCCTTTTTAGGTAAGGAAATTTTAATTCATTTTGGAATCTATTATATGTTAAGTATAATAGCCATAATTGGACACTGTTTGAGAATTTTCTTATAGTGCCTAAGCTTCACACATTTAAAAATAATTCATTACCAACTCATGATTTCATAATCAACATTTATTCTTCACAACCCTAATTAGTTCTACACATTCCCCTCTCCATACATCTTTTTGTGCAACTTTTCTACCACACATATATTTTCTTAAAGTTCTCAATTTGTTTAATATTTATGGGCCATTGAATTTGCAAAGTTTATTATTCAACATAACTATTTGATGAACTTTACATTTATTTGAATTTTTTGTCACGTCAATCATTGTAACCAGTCATTTTGTGTTTACATTTGCTATTGCAATAAGGGTTTAGGAATGATTAGAGTCATTCCATGAATAGTGCGGCCTAATTTATGGAGTGAAAATTTTTGACATGTAATATATAAAGCTAATAATGCATATGCAAAACAATGAAGATCTAAGTGATCACAGTGAAGAACAGTGAGGGAATACACTGAAATTGGGTACCCGAATACAACAGTGGCTAATCTAGCCAAGAAAAGGAGGTCCTTCATGTTTGAGAACATTATGTGATGTTCATTAGATGGTGAATCCATCTTTAATTTGTTTTAGGAGGGTCTAAAACTGGGATATTGTGGAAGCCCTAGATAACAAGGGTTTTAAGGGCCAAATTGGGGTTTTTGATGATGCAGCCCCTTTGGAGTTAATTCCTTTTGCATATAGTCATTTTAAGGCATAACTAGTCATTTCCCAGAAGTTGGGTTTGATAAGAGGTCACTAGGGGGTACTTCCTTTGTTGATTTGAGCAATTTTGTGCATTAAAACAAGGTACTTGTTGGGTTTAGCAGTGTTTGTCCAAAGTAGTCACATAAATGTTTTTGATATGTTATGGAACTCTATAAAGGGTGTTTGTAAATGACAATGTTTGATCAAGTGTTTTGAGAAAAGCCAAGGTTATTTTCACTCCAAGTCTACAGCAGGGCTTTTAGACAACCTTTTAGACCTTTTCGGTCAATTTGTGAGAATTTCTTGAACTGGGAAGTGGAAATTGAAGTCAAAGCCCTAGAATCCCTTTAGTCTAAGTAATTAGGATTTTGTAAGATCACAATCATCAATTAGGAGTATTGTAGAAGGCTTTAGCAAGTCAAGTTCTTGAAGCATTTGAGGATTTTGGATAGGCCAAGTGCCTAAACCTTTGAAAATTGTAAACTCTTATTGGTGTTTTGAATAGCTTCCTCTCTTTCACTGCATCAACAATAAAATGGATTGATCAAACACATAAATAGGAAAATTATTGAAATGGATAAGTGTATAGTGCATATTCAAAATATAGCATACCCTTACTAGGCATAAGCAGTACAAACTACTATGCACATTCTCAATTGATGTCCTAGTGAGTGTTTGCAAAATACTACTAAAGAGTTTGGACAAGTCTTAAGCCTACCATTTATTATTTTTGGGTTTTTGGGTTTGTTTCTTTTGGACTAGTTAAACATAACACTAAAGAAAAACTAGATGTAAAAAGTTATAATTTCAACTTTGTTGTCTATAGTGAAAAATCAAAAGCATATTTCTTAATTGATGTAACTAGTGATAAATCAACTATTAGTATAGATGTAATTTTTCATTAAAGAAAACACATCTTACTTTACAAATTATGATTCATGAAAGAGTTTGTAAGTACAGAAGATGATTCATCAAGTAGCCAAAATTTAAAGTCTATTGATGACAACGATGAGGATAAACCACAACTCACCTTTGATCCAATAAGTTCTCCTCCAAGTCAATCAATCTTTTGACTATATGTGAGAAATGCCCTGAACTCATCTAAAATGGTTTGATAAAATCATCAAGGATGTGAAAGAAGATGGAAAAAAAATGCTCAAATAAGACAAGTTGCAAAAGGAAATAGCCAAAGTTGTTGAGCATGCAAATTTTTCCTGAATCCTAAAATTCAAACCAACCCAATTTAAACAAGCCTCTGGGTAAACCAAAATGGGAAGCTATTATGAAAGTAGAACTTGATGCCTTGACAAAGAACAACACATGAAAACTTTGTGAATTACCTCATGCAAAGAAGCCTACTAGTGGCAAATGAGTGCACAACATGAAATATAAATCAAATAGGCCCATTAACAAGTTCAAAGCTCCACTTTTTGCATTGACATAATAATGGAAAAGGATTTTTGAATTAGGTAGAGAGATCAAACTCACCTTGCTGGTTCTAACAGTTGCATTGACTAGCTATCCCTAGCTCTATGGTAGCAGATTGAAATCTCTATCCCACTATACTAGCATAGGAACTATTGAAATGTTGTGAAGAAAGGAATAAAGAAAATATATCTATTTGGCATATGAATGAATCTTGCCTACACTCATATCTCACTAACTTTAAAAACTCAAACCCTAGTTATTTCTTCATCTTGGCTAGTTTATGCAGCTTTCATGATGAACACCATCATCTTCTATAGATTGCATGTTGTTGGATCATCTCTCCATTTCCAAAATGTCTTCATCTCAATCACAAGCCCTATTACTTGAAAATGAATGAAATTTTCTCTTTTTTACCTGCGAATGAATTTTTTTTTTGTTATAACATTGAGTTGGTCAAAATTGAACTTGGAAAAACATAGGTTGGGTGAAATTTTGACCAAAGTGGGCATCTAATTTTTTTTCAATCAACGTGGGAATGAAAACAAAAAATAAGGAGGATTCATAGCATTGGTCGAAAAATTTGGTAGAAAAATAGGTGCAAATGTACTAGTGTTCTTTTCTTTGTCGGGTGTTTAGCTAGCCAATTTAGGATGTGCACTAGAGGTGCTTTTTTTTGAGATTTCTTTTTATGAATATTTGACAAGATGGCATGATGAAATTTATGATTTGAATTGAGATTTATGTTTTATGAGCTTTATGCTATTGAGAATTTATGAGAACTTGGGTTTTGAGAACCAATATTATTTTTGGGTTGCCTATTAACAAATTGAATTTGATTAATATTACTTTTGTGGTATGGGACACTATTGTGATTTGTAATTTTTTTTGGGAAGGTTTTATAGGTGCATGTCTATGGGAGTGGCTTGCAATGCGGGTCAAGGCCCAAAGTGGCTTCTAGGGTAACTTATTGTAAATTATGTAAAAAGTGATAACAAAGTAATTAAAATATCTTGCCTAGCCTTTTTCCTTGAGATGCATTAGAAAAGATAAGTTAGAGATTTTTCCTCATCCATGCCTTGAGTGCTTGTATAGACTAAGGATGAGATGGAGATGATATCTTGAGAGGTATGACTAGTTTCCTTGTCTTCACGAGAGAGTATTTTGGTTCCACATACATTCACTAGGGGGCCCAGGTCCTGAGAGACTACCAAGGTAACCATAGTGTTGGCTCATGTGATGAAACTCCATAATATGTAACTTGAGTCTCCTTCATTTTTTTTAATATTTGCCTCTAGCAGTGTACTTGTTGGATATTACTTTTGATGGTATATTTATTATGAGTTGTAACTCATTGATTGGATGCCATTTATTGTTGATAGTTGACTTTTATTAATGAATTATCAGTTATTCATTGGTGGTGTTTTTATTGTTGGTGTTAGTGATTGGTAATTTACATTTATTAATGATAGTTGTTATCTATTGGTATTGTGCTTGTGACACTTGACATTGTTTTGGGAGTCAAGTTAGACTACCAAGGTAACTCTAGTGTTGATTCATGTGATGACACTTACCTGCTTACATAGTATATTCCCTACATGTTATTTTTTTCCTATGAGTCTAGATGTCAATTTATCTTGGAACCTTTGAGTTAGACTACTTTTAGGGTTTCCTAGATATAGCTATTACTTTTGATTTTGGGATTGATATCCTATTTGAGACTTGAGACTATCTCCTCAGCGCGGTGAGAGTGGACCTTTTTAGGTTATCATGAGGTTGGGTGGTAGTGCTTTTTACTCTCACCATTGAGATCCATCTGTTGATGTTGTGGCTCTGTTCCTTGTCTACATTTCCTTGTATTCTATGTTTATGTATTATGATGGATGATTGTATCTTTATGATGGATGATTTCACTTATTGTATTGTACTTTGTTTCATGGATTTGAAAGGGATGATGTAATCTATTTTTATAAATGTATATTCTTTCAACCTTTCATACCCTGTGACATGTATAGTGGATGATTATGAATTCCAAATTTTATTGCCAACTAGCATTTGAAAATAAATGTATATTATTTAAATGGACTAGACTTGTTATTCTTTCATGTGGATGTGTTATTTATTTGATTTAGTATTAATTAAAATTAATTGTGACTCAACATCTTGGGATCCTTAAGGAATGTAATCTCTTATGTTTGCTTATGTATGGTTGTATACTATTGCTTTCACTACTTTATGATTGATGTGTATGTTACTTTTTTTTAAAAGAGGAATGTTTGGAAAAATTAGTTAAAACTTTAGGTTAATTCTTTTGGATCCCTTGGTGGGGCATTACAAATTGAATATACATAAATTAATAGTATTTTTGTGTTGTAACCATAGGGAGGAGTAGGCCAACTCATAGGAGGTTGACTTGAGGGAAATGAAGACCATCATGGATCACCTATCTCCTCTTTATGGTTAGGATGGAGCTCATCAAGTAGGGCATGAGCATAGTAGACCTGGGTTTAGGAGCCCTCAGAGGGACTGACAAAGATCAATTGTAGCTACTTAGATGAAGGACCTTTAGAGGTCCTAGGTCAAATCCTTTAATGGGGTGGGTTCAAGTTCTGTAGCAGAGTAGTGGCTTATTTCTCTTAATAGGGTTTTTGCTATTTAGGACATTGACACTAATGTCAAAGAAAGGTTTGCTATTACCAACCTAGAACTCTTTGGAGCCACTTGGTGGACTATCAAAGAGAAGAAAATTGGCATAAACATTAACAATGTCATATGGGAGTTATTCCTAGAGAACTTCCATGAGAAATTCCTACTAGAGGAATGTAACTAGTAGAGAGAAGATGAATTCCACAACCTAAGACAGTTCACTATGATGGTAGCAGAGTATGAGTGCAAATTCTTTGAGGTCATGCCCTATGTAGGAATTAGTGATAACACAACACAGTTGGCACAACGTCTTATCATAGGCTTGAACAACCATCGAGTTGGGGGTGTTAATGTATTTGAACCTAAAACCCTCAAAGATGTGGTACATCAAGCCATTCTTGTAGAGTAGAGTGGAGTGTTAACCTAGGTCATGGGGATTTTGTGGGAGCACCTATAGTATCAGGATCTAAGGGTAACCACAACTTAGGTGGTAGTAGGAAACCTCCTTCTGGAGGTAATTAGTAGTAAGGAGGATCTTATCCTCCAACTTAGAGTGGTGATGGTGGTTCTATCTTTAAGAACTATCACAACATGCAACACAATAAATGCAACCAGTATGATCAGCCATCTTAGAGTATTCATTCTTATCCTAGAGGGGGTAGTGTTCAGTAGTTTAGTGCTCCTAGAGTGCAAAGGCTTTTTGACAAAGAGTGTTTCTCATGCAGACAACACAAACACAAGTCATCCCATTACCCTCAAGGTAAATCATAATTCTCAAATTAGAGATCTTTACCTTCAAAACCTATAGTTGGAGACATGGGTAGGTCCTAAAGAGTGTTCTTAGTGGAGTCATACCCTCCTACAGGAGGAAAGGGTGCAACGGGACCTGCATAGTGAGTTCTTTAGTTTTACCTTTCTTTTAGGCTTCCAGGAATAAGCCTAAGTTTGGGGGGGGGGGGTGGATTTAGTGCTTGCCCCAAGTTTACATTCTATTTTTATTGCCAAACTCTTTTAGGCCAATTTATGTTTATGCTTGATGATTAGTAGCATTATCTTCCAGATTATTGGATATTGTTTTCATACTCAATTGATTATATGATGAGACTACTTGGTACTAGTTACTTCATGTATGCATGATTATAAATTGATGATGATTATTTATAATGATTTCCAGTCATTTGATGATGTTAGTTAGATGGATTATTTATACATGTTCTCTTATGGATACTTACTCCAAACTGCATGTGTATGGTGTGCGTGTATGTTTTCTTTATGTATGACATTTCTGATGTGGTTAAGAAAGGGAGTCATAATCACCTACTAGTCGGGATCTACATGATGCACCAGTTCCTACCATTGCCTATTTAGTTTAGAATATGTGTTTGTACATGCATGGATTTTATGCAAATTGTAGGTATTGGGTATCGACTTCCTTGAATTTCTAGGATGAGTGCACCCTATCGCAATATCTCAATGGTACGAGAGGGGAGATAAATTCTTGAGTCCAAATCCTAACCTTTAAACCATTTGTCCTAGAAAATTAGGACAAGTATCTATGATGATTATCCTTTCGAATTTGTCGTATGACGTAAATTTGTGATTTTAACCCTTGAATTTGATATTGTATGCGGTATTTTATAATGGGTTTTCATAGTTCATCTTATAGGTCTTTTGTGATTTTTTTGTTAATTAAGTCAAATTAAAAGATTAATTAATGATTTAATATAATGGAAAATTATTATTATAATTTCAATATTTAATTAATTGGTAAATTAATTAAATAAAAAGAATTAAAATTAAAGAGAAAATTATAATCTATTTTGAGAGTGTAATAATATTTATTTAATTTAATAATAAAATATTTAGTTGATCATTTTTAGATAAATGCTAAATATTATTATTACTTAAGTTAATAAATATTATATTAAAAATGCTTCAAAAATTAATAAGAGAGAGTAAGCAATTATTTAATAAAGTTTATTTTAATCAAATTGCATAAAGTTTATGCATGAGATTAAAATATAATAAATTAAATAAAGAGAGAAAGAAAAATTAAATGATTAAAGATATTTTATATTTCAAAAAACATGCATTAAAACATAAAAGAAAAGATAATAAAGAGTTAAAGGGTTGTGATCAAGTAGTTCCCTCGGGTGATCGTACAATCAGTGACCCAAATTTAGGAGAGAACTCCTTATCAGCAATTAAGGGTTCATTTTCCAAAAAAAAAAAGAAAAGGGAACCAAAGTTTTGGGTGGACCAAGAATTTTGGAGAAGGAATTTTCAGAGAGAAGGTTTTGAGAGAAGAGATTTCTCTCACAATCTTTGGCTGTTTGCAAATTTAGTACCAGAACTAGGTAGATTGTTGTGTTTTGTTTACCCAGTTAAATTATGTTATTTAAATAATCCTATCTTCTTCATGATTGTAAATTGTTTATTCAAATTTCATTATGACGAATCTTTCAATATTATATTTTAAAATTATTGGTATGCATGTGGATTTTGTCTATATATGGGAAGATTAAAATATCATTAGAACCCTTGTTCAGTAGATTTTAAAATTAAAAATTAAATTGAGAAGGATTTTGAAAGAAATAGAAATTTTGTATTGAAAATTTGATTAGATTGTCATATTCTTCCTAACAGAGTGTTTGATAGAACATTTGTATATAAAATAAAATGTTTGAATTGAGAAGGGGCTTTGTTTATATTTAAAAATGATTTTTATATAGGAAAATTTATATTAAAAAAAAAAATCAAAAAATAATAAAATAGAGGAGAGGCATGTTTTACTCCACCTCCCTCCTTAATTCTCTCAACGAAACTTATTAGTGTTGTGTTGACCATAGTACAAACTACGACAAGAGCAATAGTACTTGGTACTACTGTTGTGGCTGTAGTTGGCCTACGACTGACAACCATTAAGGCCGCATGGATTTTACAAGCCAATGGGCCTCTAAAGATGTGAATTGTATATTGAATTTTTTTAATTAAAAAGTTTTGTAATATTTAAGTTTTATGTTATTTAAAATTTAATTTAATTTAATTTAAATTTATTTTAATAATAATGTATTTTAATTATTAGTTTTTAATTTTTTAAAAAAAATTAACTAAAATATGTAATATGTTATTAATAATTTTAAGTTAATTAATTTAGTTATTAATTAAATAATTTGTCAATAGGAGGATATAAGAAAATCTTTTTTATTTATGAGATTGATTTTTATCTTTTAAAAATGCTAATCAGTTACTAGTTAATTATTTATTAACTATTATTTTAAATCAATAAACTTTATGAAGATCTCAATTTTTGCAAGTTTATGGTAAAGATGCATTCATACTTAAATGTAAAAAAATGGGTTAAGCTTATGGGGAAATATAGTAAACTTTATTAGACCAAAAACGTACAACAGATTGGAAACTCAAACATTACTATTAAATCAAACTATGTGTTTTCAGAATCTAATAGAACTATGAAACTACACTATCTGTTGTATGATTACCTGTATGTTGGATTTTGGGTGGACTAGAGTATTGACCAATCTGGTTGTTTTACTAGAGGCTTGGTAGTTTTGTGTTTGTGATATTATGATGACTTGATCTTGATCTTTTTAAACTCAACCATGGTAATGTATCTAGTATGCTCTATGATGAGATTGGATTTATTGTTCGTTATGGTTTTCCAATGTTCTTTTGTGAAACTAAGGTGAATGGTATGACATATTTGACTTAACCATTTTGAGTCTTTGATCAGTTATTTTTGGGATGCTTTCTAGTTACTTATGAAGAACTGAGGTGTTATTGTGGATTATCTTTTGATTCTTTCTAGACACTTGTATAGGACTGAGGTGAAAATTTGTGATTCTTTGATTTATACTATTATGATCTTAAGATAGGTTATCTATATGTAATTTTGAGAAGTGGCTTGCAATGGATGCAGGGGCCCAAAGTGGCTGCCAAGGTAACCCATTGTAAGTTGTTTAATAAGTGAAAACACTACACTACATGAGTGTAAAATGAACCCAATAAGAGTCTTTGTATATTCTCGCCCATGCTTTGAGTGCTAGTACAAACTAGGATGGGAGTAGAGAGAATTCTTGGTTGTGACCATGCATCGTTAGTATGCCTTCTCAGTACAAAAGGATACTAGTACCACATAGAGTCACTAGGGGGCTATGGTTAACTTAGACTGCCAGGGTAACTCTAACATTGATTTGTGTGATGGCACTTGCTCACTTATATAGTAGATTCCTTATGTATCGTTGTTTTCCGCTGGGTCTAGATGTCAATTTATCTTGGAAACATTAAGTTAGATTACCTTTTAGGGTTTCCTGGACATAGATATTACTTTTGATTTTGAGATTGTTATACTATTTGGGACTTGAGACTATCTCCTTAACATGGTAGGATTGGACCTTTTTGGGTTACCATGAGGTTGGATGGTAGTGCTTTTTACTTTTACCATTGAGATCTATCCATTGATGTCATGGCTAGAGTTCCTTGTTTGCATTTTGTTTCATTCTATCAATGTATATTGTGATGGATTATTTCACTTATTGTATTGTACTTTCCTTCATGGATCTAAAAGGGGTGATGTAATCTATGTTTATAAATGTATATTCCTTCAGCCTTTAATACCCTGTGACATGTACAGTGGATGATTGTGCATTCCAAATTTTATTGCCAAGTGGCATTCAAAACAAATGTATAATATTTAAATTGACTTGGACTTGTAATTATTCTTTCATGTGGATGTGATATTTATTAGACTTAGTATTATTTAAATTTAAATGTGATTCAACATCTTGGGATCCTTAAGGAATGTAACCTGTTATGTTTGCTTATATATGATTGTATGTTATTGCTTCTACTACTTTATGATTGTTGTTATATGTTATCTCAAAAAAATGTTTATGTAAGGCCACACTTGTACCCCATTATAAACTATGAGGAATGGACATTATTAGGAGTTAATTAGGTCATGCTTGAAATTTTTGTATTAATAATGATTTATGAGATCCTACTAGAGACCGATGTAGATTTTGATTATTTTAAGGTTGATATCCTATCCAATAACATTAGGTTGATAAGATAGGATCGCATGAAAAAGAAACTCAACATGTTCATGCTGAGAACCTAGTCACGATATTCAAGGTATGATCTACTAGACAATTAGGAGAGATGAATTAACATTCACTCTCGTAAGAAATAACAATGAGTATAGATCAAATGATAACAAAACATAATGGTTGCACTTGAAGATTTGGTTTTAAAATATGATGACATAAATTGGAAACATTCAATGGCATGAGAAATTAACCCTAGGGGTGCACACACCTCATAATGATATAAAAGGACATTGTTAGAAATATTAATTTGTTTAGTTTATTTGAAAGGATAGTAGTGACAAGCCTACACAATAGTGATTTTCACTTATATACTAAGGTTCATTTTACATGTTTTAATAATTTAATAGATATGACTTTGATGTTTCATTATTATGATAGACAAGGATTGTGATGGTATTTAGAATGGTAATTTTGTTATGATTAGAAAGAATAATGTTATACATGTCATGATATTTCAATGTTTTGAATATTTTATGGAAATGATTAGATGGAAGATAATTGAAATATGTTAATGCAATTAAGTGATATTGGATTATTTTGCACTTATCTGCCTATATTTCTATATTATTTCATTGGACTATTGACATTAAGTTGAGTGTGAAGGAAAGTTGAACCATGGAGATTATTGGGGGAAACAAGGTTCAACCTATGTGAACACGGTAAAGCCAAGGTGAGTCTTTGGAAGATTCAAAATCTCATTGTAATGTGTTTATTTCATAATGTGATTGTGCATGGATGTTATAAGTTTAAAGATCATGGTTAATTAGATACATGTCATCATGATGTGTAAAGTGTTTTAATGTGTGTGAGTCATTTGACACTTGTGTTGTCTATGTGTAAATGACATGTCATATATGGTTTTTTGGGCATGAAGTCACTTAACCTAAATTTAATTCCCATTTTGAAATTAAGATTAACCCACCTTGGAGAGTGTTAGGAGGAGTAACTTTCATGATGGTATTCAAATCAAATTTGATAGGAACTTTAGAGAGCCTAAAAGTGGTTCCCAAGTGTTATTTTGGTGAAAATAAGTCTTCCACATGGTAGTAGTATAGGTTGGAGGTCTAAATATACTCATAAGTTGGCCTTGGGGACTTAGGAGACCCTCTAAACTAATCATTTTCAAGCCTGTTCGAAAATCAGAGTGTCACATGACTTCTTTCCTCATTCCACCACTTGGTTAAGCTCCTATTGGTAGCAAGGTGGAAGGGTGTAAGAGGGGTAGGTGGGGTTGGAAGTAGAGGTCTTTTTAGGGATCTTGTGCCAAACTTAGTGGTTTTTCACCCACTCTCTAGTTGTAGAGACAGATAGGGTTTTGGAAGAGGAAGCTTGGAAGCCAAGGAAGAAAATATCATCATCACCAATTCATAACCATAGCTTGGAAGGAGGTTAGTGCTTCATGCCATGTTTTCTTTCATTTCATGAAAGTTGAAGATGGAAATTGTAAGAGTGTTTCTTGTAGGATCTATGTGTTTGTATATGGTGCATGTTGTAAATTGTTATGTATGTGAGTGAGCATGTTGAATCTATTTGCATTTGGTTTTGTGTTGCTTGGATTGTGGTTGTGGATTGAATGTTGTGTTGGGTGTGGAGGCTTCACTCACCTTTGGGAGGGAAGAGAAGCCTTGGGGTGAAGGGGTTAGTTGGGCTCAACATTGAAGTTGAGAAATCCTTCTCTTGGAGAGGCGATAGTTTCATGGAGTATGGGCTCCATTGAAGCCATATGCCTTTCTATTGTTCTATGGGAGGTATAAGTGAGGATATGTGAAGAGGAGTATGTGTTAATAGACTTGTTGAGGCATGTGTTAGTGATAGCCTTTTTGAGGCATGTTTCTTCGAAGCCTTATTGAAATATTGCAATTGCAAGATTTTTTGTTTCACAAGGATATGTCAATTCTCCTCCTTGAAGAACCCACCTTCACCCAATGTTTATGATTCCATTTGTGAATCATTGTGTAAGCCTTGGTTGGGGATTGTAAATGGGTTGTTAAAGTGTGGTATTCATGTTGGTTCTTGTTATTGTGATGTTGTTTGACTGTATTCTGATTGAGCCTTGTTTCCCCTAGTGCGGGGGTGGCCTCCTTGAGGCCTAGGTTCGGAGGGGAGCCTCCATGGTTCTATATTTGTCTTTTATTTGCAGGTTTCTTGGACATTTGGAAATTATGAATTCTTACTCTTGCATAGAAGAAGAGAATATTATTGTTTTTGTATTGAAATGGAGGACAGTTCTATCATGTTATGTGTATCCATTGAATTGTAGGAGTGTTGATATTGCTCTCATGTATATGCCAAATAGAGAGATTGTGAAACATCATATTTGTGAAGTCCTCAATTGTGTATCTTGATTTGATGATTCCATCACCCCATCACTTTCTTGATATTGTGTTGTTGTTGTTTTATCATTATCTAAATTTGGAATGTGTTGAAGAAAAAAATTTGTATCATGATACACCTTGAAAGAATGAATTGGAAATTATCATTTTGATATCTATATCTCCTCAAATTTCATGAGAATTATTTAGTTGCTTGATGTTTAGTATTGGAAATGAATTAGTTGTAGAATATGCAATTGATAGCAATGGATTTGTAGATAGCTTAAATCATGGAATTGGATGTCATTAAAGTATATTGAATAGTTGATGTTCATGAAGTTTTAGTTTCAAGGATTTCATTGAGTTCCATGTTAGTGTATCTTGCAATTAGATTTTGTTAGTAATATGATAGTTGCTTTATGTTAAATTTTCTTATTAGAATAGAAAATTATAATGCATGATGCAACATTAGACTATCAAGAATTCAATCTAAACAATTGTAGAGAATACTTGGAAAGAATTGAACCATTAAGTTAAGCTCATATAAGGCCTATAGATGCATATTGCTTGCTGGAAAATGTATGGACTAAAACAAAAAAATTCCTTGTTATTACAGTCGTATAAAAAAATAGACCTTGAATAATAAATTAATATCTTGAGATGGTAAGTAGATATATATCATTTCCAAATATTTCCTATTAATATATGTCAGACTTGAGAAGAGAAGTCCTTAATTATGATATGACCCTATACCCAAAAAAAATAATACCAAAAAAAAAATTAAAATTTATATATATATATATGAAAGGAAAGAAATCCATTATAATCCTACTTGCCCTAACATAATAAATAAGGAAATAAACTTTTATACCCTACCTATATTCTCCCACCTAAGTTTACCAGACCTCATTCCATCAAACAAAAAAATAATTGCAATTAATTAAGGAAGTATGTGGTCCCTCTAGGTAGCTAGATAAGAAATGAGTTGACTTGGGAATTTAGGGATTTATATTTATTGCCATGATTGACATGACTGAAATCCCATTCTTAGCGCCTAGTTTTAGGGGCAAGGGAAAAAGTGAGAATTGAAGACTTCAACTACCCATGCCAAGTAGAGAGGAAAACATACGTTGGAAGGATTTTTGAAGTGGAACTTAGAAAAAGGAGGTGCATTTAATGTTTACCAATTGAAGATTTAGTGTAGCCACATAAATAATTATGATGGAGACCTTGTCTAATCACATGGAGAAGTGTTGGGCATGTGACTTTGCCTCCAAAGAAATTTTATGCATGATCTATAGGAAGTGGGGAGAATTATGGGAAAGTTGGAAGGGGGACAAGTGACATGTAGGTATAGATGTAGGGTTAGGTAAGAGGGGTGTTGGGTGGTGCTATTCATATGTTGGTTTTTTTTTTTTTTTTTTAAACTATTTGTTTATGTATCATGATAAGGGAATGTTATGGGTTAACTATTGTTTTTGAAAAATATGTATAAAACATTAATTGTATTATCTTAGGCTTATGTTAAAAGTAATAAGATATATATTTATGGAAGTAACTAATATAATATTTATAAAATTATAATAATGATTAAGGGATGTTTATGTAGAATAGTGAACATGGTAAAATTAAAATGTAATAATAATAACAATATCAATATATAAATATGCATTGTTGGTATTATTTTTCTGTATATTGATAATTCAAGTAGAGGTTAAGATAGTATTATGATAAGCATGACTAAAGGTTGTTTAGTATCTTACTATTCATAATCAGAGATGTGGAGTTATAGTATTTTATTAAATATAATTAAATCATGTTAAGTTTAGCATCATAATAAGTATATTTGATTTTAGTTGTTTCGATTATATTTTGATTTTGTGGATAGTGTAATCATGATTATAGTATATTTTGTTTATATGTTGATTATAGATAATTAGATAATTTATAGGATAATAGATAAATCTTAATTTTAAGATAATTTAATTATGGTATATTTGAATATAAATATTTTGGAAGTTAAATAATTTTATATATATATATATATATATATATATATATATATAATATTGAAGGAATAGTAGAGTATGGGTGGTATGTTTACCCTATAAATGTTATTAGCGATTATGGCAATTTTATCTTAATAACAATGTTAGTAGATAGAGTAAAAGAAGTATAGTAAGAATGGTAGGCACTGGTGATTTTTTTAAAGTAATATTATTAAGAACAATTAAATAATAGCAATAACAAGCATATTAACAATAATATATTATGTTAAGATGGGGTTTGCGGGGAATTGTTTTAATAGGTATATTATGTGATGAAATTTTAGTACATGTAAAACAAATTATCAGTGCTTATAACCATACCACCTCAATGTAATCAGTATCTAGCAATCTAGTGATCACCTTATAGGGAACTTGAAAATATAATAGTAGTAGTAAAACAATAAAATGAAATATATTAAAGGGTATGGAATAATTATGTTCGGGGTGAATACTCTAGGAATCATCTATATAACGTTAAAATTTCATACACAAATCTAATATATGAGAGGATGTAATCCAAAATAGGATACCTTGAGTATCATACATGAATAGGTACCATTAGCACTATGATATTGTAGGGCTAAGATTTAAAACATTTATGTTCTAGGGTTTGTCTCGTGAAAAGTGCATAGATTGTTATGGAAGTATATAGTAAATATACAAGTAAATTAAATGGTATTCTTATATTCATGTAATTTCTTAAGTTGGATACTTGGGATTTTTTTTAAGAAGGTAATGATATTTTATCATTGTAACAAAATGGAATTCATAAGAAAAATTTAAACTAATTACATCAATATATATATCAACTAGGGTCTTCATACAGAGGGTATGTATGCTAATGAAGACACGATTGCACCATTGCATGTAACTATGTAATTAAAATACTTGGTAAAGATTTAAATATGAACTAGAGATATCATGTTCTTAGGACATAGGATTTAAGTCATCTACATTGTTCCACAACTAGAACTATAATGTACAATCATAATTGATTATGGATATGAACCTTATTGTCGAGCATTGGAGAATAAATAACTAACCTAATGTTATTAGGTATTAGTTTTAGGGGAAATTGGAAAATTTTGATACTTACTCTCTTAGTCTTAACAGTTTTCCCTAAAGATAACTTAACCTCCTAATCGATTGTCATGTCATTTGATATCTCTAATGTATAATCTAAATGTTAAAAACAATTTTAAAAATTGTTGGTTGTGTTTGCATCTTCGATTTAGGGCATGATAGTTTAGCAAACTTATTAAGGCTTTAGGTTAGTTCTTTTGGATCCCTTGGCAGGGCATTACTTTCTCATTTTATTTTTTACATCAATGACAATATTTCTTCAAATAGTTCACACACTTTGATTTAACTGCAATTCTCTAAATTCAAACCAATCTATATGTTACAACACAAAAATACTATTAATTTAATTTGATCCATCTATTTTTGTATTATAGGCACACTAAAAAGTGTAAAGAAAATGTAGATAAAAGAATAAATGAGCACAAACATACAATCTTGCCAGTTTGTAGAAGACAACAGTTTGCTAATATAGAAAATGTTGATGAGGAGATGGATATATCAATTGATGATTGTTAGAATTCTTTAGAATAACTGAGGGGGGGTGAATTAGTTATTCAAGGTCCAAATGCCCTAATAATACTTTTTCTACACTTTTAATAAATCCATACACTTTTCATCAATGGCCTAGCTGATCCTTGTACTTCATTACAACATCATAACTTCAACCTTTCTCTATGTGTACTAGTTACATCTTATTGATTGCCTCCTCCTTTTCGATCAACTAATTGATAGTATTTGAATCACTAAAGCAATTGTCATTCTTGCAAGTAGCAAGTTTGACATCAATGACAAAACAATGATTGAGGACATTCTTTACCATTTCCATATATCATTCCAGCAACTTTCCTCATGATCTTTTCAATCATTTCCAACAATCTCCCTTTTTGGCATTGATGGCAAACCAAACTAATCAATTGATCAACTTAGTTACCACCAAGATTGTATACGTTATCTGCTACTTTTCTTTGCTGGCTTCATTTTTACTAGCTGATCTCATATATCTCCCTCTTTCATATATATTTCCCTCTTGCTTTGTATTGATCAGGTTTCACATGTCTCCCTCTTTGACATAAATTCCAAAGATGTATCATCTTTATTATGCAAAATATGAACTTTGGCTTCTTGTTGTTTTCTCCCTCTGTCACAATGCTTGTGACTGATTTGGAGTTTCTGCTCTTTCTGTTATCCTCTGCATCATTCTTCTAATATTTCAATGATTCATTGCTGGTGATGCAGGGCAACTTCCTTGTTTCTTTAAATTACTTGAGTTAGGGGTATTACCCCCAACTTTCCTCTAAGATCCATAAGCATCCTTTGGAAATGGTTTGGTGAAGATATCTGCAGTTTGTTCCTTTGTGTTAATGTATTCCAACTTCACTTGTTTGTCTTCTACCAGTTCTCTAACATAATGATACTTGATTGCAATGTGCTTGGTTTTTTCATGCATTACTAGATTTTTGGATATGTTTATAGCACTTGTGTTATCACAATACAATATCATAGGTTTTGTTACCTCTTCTTTCATTCCTTTCAATAGATGTGTGAGCCACACAATGTTTGTGCAATTGACTGCAATTGCCACATATTCTGACTCTGCAGTGGACTGGGATGTGCATGTTTGTTTCTTGCTAGTCTAGGTAACTAGCCTTTTGCTTAGAAATAATGCACCTCCACTTGTTCTTTTTCTATCATCAATGTTGCCCCCCTAATCTGCATCTGTATATGCATTAAGCTCAAATTTTCCATTCTTTTTGTAGTATAGACCAAAGTTATCAATTCGTTTAAGATATCTCATTATTCTTTTTACTGCTATGAGATGATTTTCTTTAGGATTAGCAAAGAATCTAGCCACTATTCCAATTGCTAATGCTATGTCTAGTCTACTATGTACAACATATTGTAGTTTTTCAATTATGGATTTGTACATTGTTTGATTGACTTTAGCTGATTCATCATTTTTGGACAGCTTATTTCCTATTGCCATTGGTGTGCTGACCGGTTTGGACTCCTCTAATCCAAATGTTTTAAGAATCTCTTTGATGTACTTTGATTGTGTCATAAATATACCATGTTTGAGTTGATGTACTTGCAATCCAACAAATAATTTGATTTCTCCAAACATAGACATCTCAAATTCATGTTTCATTTTGTTAGCAAAGCCTTTGCAAAACACTTCCTTTCCACCAAACACTATGTCATCCACAAAGATTTCAGATACAATAATATCTTTACCTTCTTTTGTTTTGATGTACATATTGCTGTTATCATCAGTTCTTTCAAATCCTATTTGTATTAGATACTTGTGAAGTCTCTCATACCATGCTCTAGGTGCTTGTTTCAAACCATATCCTTGTTGTTTTCATCAACAAATCCTTCTAGTTGTTCAATGTAGACTTCTTCTTCTAGTATGCCATTTAAAAAAGAAAATTTTACATCCATCTGATAGACTTTAAAATCTTTATATGCAGCATATGCAACTAAAGTTCTTACTTCTTCCATTCTAGCAATAGGGGAAAATGTTTCCCCAAGTCTATTCCTTCTTCTTGAGCATAATCCTTGCATACTAGTCTAGCTTTGCTTCTAGTAATCTCACCATTCTCATCTAGCTTGTTTCTGAATACCCACTTGGTACCAATCACATTCTTGTCAACTAGTTTGGGAACCAAACTCCAGATTTTGTTCTTCTTTATTTGATCAATCTCTTCTTCCTTAGATTTGTATGAGTCATCATCTTGTAATGCACCATATACTGTCTTAGGTTCAGATTTGCTGATTAGACATGATTCATGTCTTAGTTTGTTCCTTGTCATTGGTCTTGCATCTTTGTCACCAATTATCTGTTCAGCAGGGTGATGTCTTTTTACATATTTGGATAATCTTGGCTCTGTCCTTGTTACCCTATTTGATATTTCTGATTCAAGGTCACTATGTACTGAGTTTTTAGGTTGTTCTACATCTCTTTCATATGTACTAACTTCAAAATCAGATTGTGCATTTTCTTCATTCTGCAACTCAGCTTCTGAATTCATCTCGGCATTCACTGGTTGTGAGTCGGCTGAAACTGAAACTTGTTGTTGAGTTTCAATTTGATTGACATCATCCTCATTAGTCATTCCTTCATAAGAATACACAAAGGTTCTGTATTCATCCATTCCTTTTGGTTCTTTAGCTTGGACTTCTATATGTTCATCAAATTTTACATTTGCACTTTCCACAATTTTATTAGTGTTAGTATACAAAAACTTGTATGCCTTACTTCTAGTGGAATAACCAAGGAATATGCCTTCATCACTTTTTGCATCAAATTTTCCATTTCTAGCATCTTTGAGGATAAAACATTTGCAACCAAATAGTTTGAAATTTTTTACATTGGGTGAGTGACCATACCATAATTCAAAAGGTGTTGTATTTGTACCTTTCTTGACTTGTACTCGGTTTAGTGTATGAACTACTACACTTACAGCTTCTCTCCAATAGTTTAGAGCAACAGTCTTTTCCATCATTAATGTTCTGGCATAGTCAATCATAGATCTATTTCTTCTTTCAGCAATTCCATTTTGTGGGGGAGTTCTAGGAGTTGACGTTTGTCTTTTGATTCCTTTATCATTACAAAATATCTCAAATTCATTTGATGTGAATTCACCACCTCTATCTGATCTTAGGCATTTCAAGCTTTTTCCTGTTTCCTTTTCAACTCTAGCCACATACCACTTAAATATTTGAAAAGCATCAAAATTTTTTTTTTAAGAACATAACAGTCATCATCCTGAAATAGTCATCAACAAACAACATTATATATTTATCTCCTCTATAGCTTTGTACTTCCATTGGACCACATAAGTCAGTATGAACTAGTTCAAGTACTTCTTTGGATGTATAGATTTGCTTTTGAAACTTGACTTTATCATCTTTCCTAGCTGACATTGTTTGCACATGATATTATCAAGCTTCTTTAATTTTTGTAAACCTCTAACTTTCTTCATTTTACTGATCTTGACTAGATTGTCAAAGTTGACATGACATAATCTTCTATGCCACAACCATTCATCATCAAATTTTGCAATAAAACAAGAAACATCATCCATATCTAGGTAAAATAGATTACTCCTTGTTTGATCTCCTTTTCCTATTAGTTTACCATCAGTATCATAGATTTTTGTAGTTTTGTTTCCAAATTCTACTTTGCATCCTATATTGCCTAACTGTGAGACACTCAGCAAATTGTAGTTTAATCCTTCAACATAGTATGCATTATCACATAAAAAAATTTCTGTGAGCTTAATGGAACCTTTTCCTTTGATTTGACATGGAGCATCATTACCAAATCTAACACTATTTCCATCATACTGAGTAAAGTTAACAAACTTACTTTTGTCTCATGTCATGTGATGTGAACATCCACTGTCTATGATCCACTTGTCATTCTTGTTCATACATGTTACCAGTGTTGTGGGCTCTTCTTCATCAGATTGATCCTTCATGGCTACATAAACAACTTCATCATCATTGTCATCAAAATTTTCTTCAACAATATAACACTTCTTGCCTTTTTCTTTGTAATCTCTCTTGTCATCATCTCTTCTGAATTTGTTTTTGTTGCCTTCCTTGTAATCCTTTTTTTGTGTAGACCTAGCAGCAATATGACCTACTTCATTGCAATTGAAACAAATGATAGGCATCTTACCTTTGAATTTTCCTTTACCTCTGTGAAATCTTCTAGCAAGCAATTCTTCCAATTGTTCCACATCTTCCTCATCAGTGCTACTATCACTGGATACATACTTCATTTTTCTTCCTTTCTTTGATTTCACTTGTTCAACATCTTTTAGTGATAACTTTGCCTTAAAGGTAGATTCATCATTCTCTGGTCTATAGTTGTCAAAATTAGATAACTCAAATACAGTGAGTCTACCTATTATACCTTCAAAACTTAGATTGTTTCCTGGTATACATCTTAGTTCTTGTATTGCTGATACTCTAATAGAATAGATAGAGAGCAAGGTTCTTAAGAACTTACTATTAACAGTATCTTCATCCAGTTGACCACTTAAGCATCTTATTGCACTTACCACTTCTTTTATTCTTGTGCCATACTGAGCAACATTTTCATTTTCTTCCATTTTCATATCATCAAACTTTCCTCTGAGACTTTCTCTTTTTGCTCTTTGTACATTCTGATCTCCTCCATAGATGTCTGATAGGGGTTTCCACATTTTAAATGTAGTGTCACATCCTTTGATATCATCAAATTCAGCATAGTTGAGTGCAGAGGCAATCTCCAACATTGTCTAATTGTGTTCCTGCTTATTTTTCATGTCTTCTGTAGTAAGAGTACCAGTTGGATCTACATGTTTAGTGACAATTGAATTTTGGGCATAATCTCCTATGGATCCAAGATGTAGCTTCATCAAACTTTTCCATGCAACAAAGTTTTCTTTGTTGAGCTTGGGAACTTCTCTCTTAGGTATTTTGATATTTTCTGCTTATAGTTCTTTTAAACTAAATCAACAACTAGGCTCTGATACCAATTGTTAGAATTCTTCAGAATAACTGAGGGGGGGTGAATCAGTTATTCAAGGTCCAAATGCCCTAATAATACTTTTTCTACACTTTTAATAAATCCATACACTTTTCATCAATGGCTTAGCTGATCCTTATACTTCATTACAACATCATAACTTCAATCTTTCTCTAGGTGTACTAGTTACATCTTATTGATTGCCTCCTCCTTGTCAATCAACTAATTGATAGTATTTGGATCACTAAAGGAATTGCCATTCCTGCAAGTAGCAAGTCTGACATCAATGACAAAACAATGATTGAGAACATTCTTTACCATTTCCATATATCATTCCAGCAACTTTCCTCATGATCTTTTCAATCATTTCCAACAATGATGTGCAAATAAATATTGAAGATGATAATGTGAAAATTAATATGAAAGATGATAATGTGAAGATTAATGTAACACCTACTAATTTGTTTCTTGATATAGCACATTTTGATGAGCAACTCGATGAATGTTGCAAAGACAATCTACTTGAATTTGATGTGCCACCTCATACTACAATCCCTACATCTATAGTTGTAGATGAAATTGGTTGATCAACCATAAATATTCATGGTGGTTCAAGAGAAGATATTACTACTACTTTTAAAACACAAAGATTGAGCCAAAATCTATACATATCTATAGAGAAGAAAGAAAGAGAAAGAGTATTAGAAGGTAAGAAGACATTCTTGGTTGAGGCATCAAGAGATGGTGAACCTATTGTGTATAATGCTGCAAGGTGAGCTATTGAGTTGGGCATAAGATGTAGAGCCCATTTAGATATTTGAAAATAAAGATTTAGAGATAAATATCCATGAAATGTGGAATTTGTTATACAGAAAATGAAAGATTCATTTGCCACAATTGGTGCAAAAATCTCTAGGAGACACTACAAGAACAAGATTGAGACTTCTTATGAACAATTTCGGATACCATTGCCAAAAATTAATCATAGAGGGAAAAGAGAAGTTAGACTCCACTCTACATCCAAATAAATGGGAAGAATTAAATGAAAGTATGCATTCCAAGGAATATTTGACTAAGAGTAATAAAGGCAAGAGAGCAAGAGATAGTGTGAGGGCTGAATATACATACAGTAGAGGTGGGTTGTTGGCTAAAATGGACAAAATTGGAGTAAGTGTGACTTTTTTTCAAATTTACATTGAGATATTTATTTTTATTTTTTATGAATCAAGCATTTGTTGATATTGAGATTCCATTTCAGGTGGAGAACACTAAAAAAGAAGAAAATTTTAAAGATGGTGTAAACTATATGACAATACTAGATCCTACTAAATCCAACAACAATAACAAGTGGAAATCTAGTTCATCAATAGATATTTCACAACTATCTATTGAATTCCCAGTAAGAGCCTCTTCAAATCATGTCAACACAAGTGAAGGGCTACAACATATAATGAATTGCTTATGTAGTTTTACTTAGAAAGTTTCCTAGCTGACTACCTTAGTTTAACCTAAAGTTTCTGCATGGAATGAGCATAATTCCATAGATTCAAATCAAGTAAGAGGTTTTAATTTGTCTCTTATTTGATTAAGGTAGATTAAAATATCATCTTCCTCTATAATCAAATAGATTCAATTATTATATTCTTATATAACTTTCTATCAATCTGATAACAATTTTTTTATTTGCAACCTTCTAATGTTCCCTTTCTAGCATTGTTGTATTTGAAACGGTTACTTTTCATTGCAATAGATTTCTTTATCTGAGCACTTGCAAATATAGACCAGCTTTCTAATATTCAATTATTATATTCCTAATAGACATACAACAAATAAAATATAACTTAGTCTTGTGTTTCAAACTATGTCTTACCTTTCACAAGATTTATATCAATATAGTCTAAAGTTGCTAGCCCACTCAGCTGCCAGTTCTTTGATATATTAGTAGATTGTAGAGTTTTAAGGTTTTGAATGGATGGTAGATTATTGGTTTCATACAGGCCTTCAAGAAATCAACTATAATTTTTAGAATATTTGACCATGTTTTTGTTGATGTTTCAACTACATGTAGAATAGAGTTGTTGGTATTGATGCTAATCATGATGAACTGGTTAAAACAAGAACCCACAACACAAAATTTCTTTTGATGAAGTCTAGTTAATTTAATAGTTCTTTTGAAATATTTTTCTTTGTCATTTTCATTCTTATTTTACTTTATACATTATCTTTACTTGATTTTAAACCTCATGCAGAGTAGTCATATGAAAGAAAACTGAAAAAGAGAAGACATTGTTGATAGTGATTATGCTAAACATGAAGAGATCTTGCAAAGTAGTCATAGTAGTAGCCATTCTAAACTTGAGGTGAGGTATATTTATTATTTTTAGTTCTACTAAAAAAATTTGCCATTCTTATCTTACTGTAATGATCCTTATTTGATCTATTGACTATATTTATGAAATTATAATAGTTTGATACCATCTATGATGTTTATTAATTTGCATAAAACCACACCCTTTCAAGTTTTAATTAATTTTTCATCATTTGATTAGCAAATTACTAAAATTTGTCATTGTTCCCCTCATACTTAATTATTAGAATCACCATGAATAATATATTTATCAATATCTTCTCCAACTTCTAACTTTCTCTTTGAAAAATAAAATAATCTTATTATTATAGATCCATCCATATGAATTTTTGACTTTTCAAATAATAAGTCACTTGATTTGAACAAGTTTCAAGACCAACACCTCCTACAAACCTTAACCACAATCTTGTTACCCTTCTTGGCCTCCTATTTTTTGAAACCTAAATGATGATAGGAGGAAATGAAGAACAATATACCCTTGGATATGTTGTGCTCTTTGTATTTCTATTGAATGACAAGAAGAGCACCAAAGACGGTCCTTGACTAGCATATAATATGAATAAGATGTAAAAAAATTAGATGTCAAAGTAATATGTTGCACTTGAGTAATTATATTTCTAAAATTGTAAAGTACATGTTTAAGAGTTAATCTTTTTAATAACTTTTGGAATTAAAAAAAAAAATTCCTCTACCACATTATTATCTACTCATTAATACCAAATATAAATCTCTACAAACTTGCTAAATTCACATTGTTAATAACTTAATAGTACCCTTATTACTCATAATTCACCTCTTAGGATAATGATCATATCACTCTACCCCATATATTATAAACAATTTTACATGAAGTAAAATCTACATATGATATAACATTGCCTAACAAAGTGTAAAACTTAAGGTCTCTTGTTTTCCATTTGTTTTTAATGTCAAAAAAAATAATCATTTAAATGTTGGGCTCAAAATAATCCATGTAAAACATAGTAATATTAGAAACAACTATGATAACAAATTCTAATAGAACCAAATGTCAGCGAAAGTTCTTAAACATCCTAGCAATTAAACTTTATCAAATTTAATTGGAGAGCATAAGGGATTAGCACTGGAATAGTTAATCATTGTATTTGGTATAGCAATTTGGATCCTTGAGCTTTGCTCAAAATTGAAACTATTGAAGATTATAGCTATGATAGGGATCTCTACCTCTTATATGCTAGAGAAGAGATTTATGATGATATTTCTTTATAACTAAGCACAATGTGGAATTCAAGTTGCACTAGGCGTCTCATCCTAAATATATAACATTTTAAAATATGAAGAGATATGCATTAGTGTCGGCAAGTTTTTGTATATGTAACTTCTTTAGAGTAGTGTTTCTTTTTATACTTCTATGTGATTTGTTCCTTTGGTGACTCAAACATGACTAGATTCCAAGAATTACATTTTATGTTATCTCATGTTCAAAAACCATTGGCCAACTATGCATAGTTATTCTCTATCATTTGTGATTTCTCATCACTCTTTATAAGGTGTTGGTTCATTAATTAGCCAACTCTTATGTTCATAATGGGAGAAATTATTTACACGATTTTTTTTCCTTAATGCATTCATATTACTCAATCTTCTATTTAATGCAAGTTCTATAGGTGTATGTTCATGCGTCTAACAATAAATATTTTTTTGGGAAAATATTGAAGGTTCTAATGAGTTATATTATCTAAATGTATGTTGAGCTTATATATGTATGTCATGTCATGTTTCCTAAGAGTGCTTTAGATATAAGTTTTGAGTTTATTGATTTCTGTATCATCTATTGTACCAATTTTTATGCTCATTAGCAGTCAAGCATAATTGATTTTATTTCAGCAAGGGCATAAAATATTATTGATTGTCTAGTAGTGGCATCAATAAGAAAGTAATTTCTTGTATTTGGCTAGATATAGGTGAAGAACTTATGATGTCTTATTGTTGACTAGGTAATTATGTGGTCCATCTCAGCTTTTTAGGCTGTTTTACAATCTTCCTTATGTGGCATGGTTTGTTGCTAATATGATCTGGTTGTCAACACAGGAGAATTTTTTTATGTTAAGATGCTTTGAGAGTTTTCATGTGTGTCATTGCGAGTTTTTTATTACATCCTAAGACTATTCACTTTATTTACACATATTCCTTTTTATGGTTCATCATTTAATTCTAATATGGTATCCAAACAAACATTAAATATCCCTAGTAGTAGACTCTTATCTTTTGGTGATTGTTTTGTATGGAAGTCATTAGTTATGGAAAGGATGTCATTTTTTTGATTAAATATTTATTATGACTATTCTTTATTCCTTTATTCTCAAACTTCATATGTTGTCATGTGAGGTTGTTCAATGTTTGGCAGATTACAATCTAATTTGATACATACATTGACTATTCAACTTGTAGGTTTCATTTACACTATTTTACTATTCTTCTATCTTTATTATCATTTTTGCACACACATTAAGGATAACTAACTCTTCATGATTAATTATTGACTTTTGTACTCTAATAAATATCTTGCATCAAGACTTCTTCTCTAGATTAGATGTTTCATCAAGCTCCATCACTCTATGCATATACAAGTGATGTGACAACCGAGCTTTCTCTTTCCCCAAGAAATCTTAGGGTATCCTTAGGCCATGTACTTGACCTAAATAGGATTTCAACTTTCCCATGCTCCTTAGGAATCTATACAATAGATCTTACTCATTCAGTTGGTGCACACCAACAAGGTAGAACTACTTGATTCCATCTCCCATCCATGAAAATAGCCCTAAATTCTTATTGTTACCTCCAAATGGATGGATGACCACCTTGACATGTTTATGGACTCCCTTAAAGCTTCCAAATAAAAATACACACTAAAACCCTAATAGAGTTCCAATTCATGGTGAAAATGCATTCAAATGCCTGGAAAAAGGCTACTAGAATTAGCCCTCCAAATGCATTAAAACCACAATATCTTGAAAAACTTCTTAACAATTGCCAAAAAAAAAAACCTTTCAAGATACCCTTTTCAAATTTTTTGAAGATTTTGGAAATCTTGGTCTCTCAACTTTTCTATACAATGTAAGCACAATTTTAGACTTATTTTGAGGATTTCAAGGGTTTGAGTGTTGTTTACTGCAAAAAATTGTTTTGCACTTTCACCAGAACTTCTCCTCAAGATAGGGGATAGTCCACACCATACTAACTCACCATATGCTTGGATTGAAGAATAAGACCTTTCAATCCTCTCCATAGCTCTATTTTCTCTCTTTGATCCCTAACCAAGTTGGTTTTACTTGCTTAGGGCATCACTTTAGAAATCATAGTTTTGCTCCCCATGGGCTCTCCATTTCTATACATAGGGTACATGGGGTCTAGTTCCAAATCCCAAGAAATTGTACAATTCCTATAGTGGGAAGTAGCCCTAAACCCCCATCTTTGCATACAACCTCTCTTAGGACAACAAACTACTTAAAATCAAGAGATTTATTTACAAACCTCCAAACTAAATATAAAAACAAACTAGTGTTGTACAAAACTTCTAAACAAATAAAATAAGCTTCTTCAACATAAAAATATGTAGATCTAATCCATTAACATTCCAAATTCACAAAAAATTACATCCAAATGCTATTGCATAGTCCGTACACTACAATAACTTAATTCTCCAACCCCTTGAAAAGGTTAATATTGGCCTTATATAGGCCTGGCATGAACTATCCCAACTAACTTAAGTGGTTGAAGAGATCTCATGAAGAAGTTTCTCATTTTGCAAGAAAATTGCACAAAGTTGTCAATGACAACTTTAACAAGAATTTTGCAATTTTGCATATCTACTTCTCAAACTTGCTCTAGTTGTTATCAAACTATGAAAAAGGCCTTATATAGATACAAAAAACCTAATAAGGACCTTGAAACTATTGGTCAAATAAATAGTATTGACAAATGAGTGTCAAAACACTTAACCATTTTCACCATACATGTCGAGTACACAATAGATGTTGAGCCAAAATTTCAATAGGTGTCGAGTCACAGTTAGTGTTGAGCAGATTATAGTATAACACATGCCAAGCAAGATAGAAATTGTTCATGTGTTGAGTAACAAAATCATTCAGATGCCGAGTAATAGGATCATTCAGATGTCGAGCAACTTAGAATAACATATGCTGAGTGATACAAGATACAATAGGTGCCAAGAAAATTAGGAAATGTGGTAGATGCCAAGAAATCCAAAAATAGTATGTGTTGAGCATTAGTAATACTTCATGTGCTGAGAAACACAGGATCAACATAAGAGTTTGTGACTAAACAAACTAAGATGTAAATTATTTTTGGAGCCAACTTAGAGAAATCTCGAAGGAGAAAGAGGATAAGGATGACTCATTTGTATTCCCTATAAAATCTGCATGCAACCAATTAGGAAAATTTGAGATTCAATTTGGATCTTAGATCCATACCTAACCCCAAGTCTTTGCATTCTTTAGAAGGAAGAAAAATGCACCATTGTATGTGTAGAAGAAAAGTTGCATAAGGGGAGATTATAGTGAAATCTCAGTATGAAATACAAAACTTAGTGAAAGGGATAGCAATTATATTCAGTTGACCATAGCAAAACATGAGACATATATAGAGATCAGATCAAGCAAGGATTAGAAGAGAAAGAGTAGATCAAGTGCCTGAACCTAGCAATTCAAGATTGCATTCAATCGGGTCAAAAGTTTTAATACTCTCTCACAATTGTATTAGAAGTTGAAATCCTATGGTGATAGGTTAGCTTAATAGCTAGATAGGAAAATCTTTTGAGAAGGACAAGAAAATCCTATGTATTAGGTAGGTTTAACAACCTTTATGTAAATCCTTTAACAAGGTGACACTTCATGTAAAGTGTTTGTAAATCCTTTCAACAAGTCACTATTGACACAGTGTAAAGCCTTTAATAGGGAAAACCATCAAAAGTAGTTGAATTCATTGCTGTAGTAATTTTGTGGGTGTTATCCCCACCCTAGTTTTACCTTATTTCTAGAGGGTTTCTGGGTAACCAAAATCTCTTGTGTTATGTGTTGATGCATGCTCTCATTTTATGTTTGTTTACTTGCATGCATGTTAATTTCAGTTATATGTTATCATGAATTTGAAAGAATGAACAATTGGTACTTCTAATTCACACCCCCCACCCCCCTCCCCCCCTCCCCCCCCCCCCTCTCTCAGAAGTACTCTTCCCATTTGAATATTCCAAAAATTGGTATTAGAGCTTTGATTCTCATAAGGAGAAGCCTAACAGCTTGGAGAAAAAGGTCAAAAAATGGAAGTCTTCAAACTTGGGAAGATCATTGATAATCAGGTGATTGATGTGTAACTAGCTCTACACAAAGTAGAGGAAGCTAGGGAGGAACTGAGAAAATCTTTGAAAAGAAGGAAGGAGATAGCCATAGCTAAAAATGACATACATTACAAGGAGATTGATACCACAAACGTATTTGCCAATGGAAATTCTAAGGAATTTGATGTAGCAATAGCAGAATTATGGAGAAAAATAGAGCACAAGTTGAAGAAATCAGATTACTCAAGCTTGAACAAGAATCACAAGCTAAAATGCTTTGTGAAGTAATTGAACAAAAGAAAAGAGTTATTGAAGACAAGGTCATGGGAGAAAATGACAAGAGAAATCTCATCAATAAACTAGAAGAAAAGACAATTGAATTTGAAAAGATTTCAAACATGCAGCTAGCCAGATGATGAATGCTCATCATGAGCTAAACATGAAGGACATTGAGATCTCCATGTTGAAGATGCAAAATGAATTAAAGAGAGAAAAGGAAATAGAAGAAAGCTACAACAAACCCAATGAGGCCATCAAGTTTTTTGAGCAATTGCTGAAATCACCAAGGGCTAGTAATGATACTTTAGGAATTTGCTACATCAGCACTGAACAAGGAGAATCATCTAAGACTACAGAAGAAAGAATAAACAAAGGTAAGAACACTAAACCCACTTGTCATTACTGTGGTAAAAAGGGACATACCTCTAATATGTGCAAAAGTAAGAATAATCATCAGCATGCAAGTTTTTGTCACAAATGCAAAAAGCAAGGACATCAAGCACATGAATGTAGAGCCAAGACACTAAGATTTGAAGGTCACTGCTACAATTGCAAAGAATACATACATAGAGCCTTTGAGTGTAGATCAAAGCCTATGTGGACACCTAATTAGCTTACAAGGAGAACTAATCATGTACATAAAGTTACAATTGGGATTACAACACTAGGTATAGCTATCACTATTGCCAAGAGTATGGACACATTCCTAAAAACTACATAAGAATGCATTTTAAGGGAAATTACAATAGATGGTTAAATAAAGCTACTTGTTTTAGTTGCTTGAAGACTGGTCATATCAACAGATACTATCCAACAAAAGTCAAAGCACCCAAGACTAAAGTTAATAAGGGAAAATAAAAAGTTAATAAGGAACACATTATGGAAGATATGAAGAAGACATGGCAGAAGAAAGGTGAATGCAGCACATCAAATGGAGAGATCACTTCACCCAAGATGTCAAGTGATCACACCTCATCAAATTAAGCACTAGAAAGGCACATAGGGCTGATACATATAAAGATGTATCATACATCAGCCCAAAAAGAACATAGGAACACTACAAAGAAGAAATTTGCATAAGTTAAGATGCCAGGATAAAAGTTGGAAGATGATGCCGAGCTATCTTTGGTTGCCAAGTAAAACTCCAGTACAAGCCGAGTTAAAATAGATTACTGGATGCCAAGAAAAGTGATAACAAGAGCTACCAGGTGAGTGGAAAATAGTTGATGCCAAGTTGGAAAATCCTTTGGAAGCTGAGTGTATAGTTGTAAAGCATGAAAGCAATAAATGCTAGGTTTTAAGACTAATAAAAGTGAAAATTGTTCATTTTCATGGCATTCAAATGAAGAGTAAAAATTAGAAGAGCTGAGAGGTGATCAAGTAGCTATCTTACAGTCACTCACATCAAATACAACAGAGATTCAACATGAACTTATCAATCTAAAGGTATTTATTAAGTGTTGAGCTACGCAAAGTTTTAATTTTTAATACATTTTAAAGCCCTATTTTGGTAATATGGCTTCTAGCTCAAGGAAACCTAAGGGTAAGGGAGATCATGAGATTCAGCTGGTTAGCAATGAAGTTAAACATCCTAAATTCAGACCAATCCTTAAAGTAGCCTATAAAAATGATCCGACTGGTGCATTATCTATCATTCCACTTAAAGTCATCATGGTTCAAGATGTAAGGAAATGCTACAATTGTAAAATTGGTTCTATAGGTGACCTAGAAATTTTTAATGCCTATGATAATTTATGTGAGAATAAGATATTGAAGGATGAGTTTTCAATTGTTGAGAAGAAGGGTTTAACTAAAACCCTAGTTTTTCCCATAGTGTTTAAAATAGAATGGATCCGCATTGTTCTAAGACAAATTCATGATGGATGGTTGTGGCTAGAGTCAGGACCTGTGAAGATTGCTAAGAGGATTGTGCATAGGGTTACTGGTCTTCCAACCCTAGATCAACCAAAAACATTGAGAAGTGAGAGAAAGGAGGTAATTGAGAAGAACACAGGTGAAAAATGGAACAATAGGGGAATGAGTATTGATATTATGAATGACCCCCTACTTGACTTTGCTGAGCTTATGTTGTAACAAATCAATGAGAACTTAGGAGCCATAAGGAGATCAAAGGGTGCATAGTGTAAATTAGGCTCAGTTCTCATGTGCATATTCTTTTATGTGATGGAAGAATTCCCTTCATTTGGGAAGGTAAACTAAAATTCTAACAAGACAACATTCAGTTAAATTAATGAGTTTATTGATCAAATGGGAGACAATTTTGAAGCCCAGATGACTAGCTATTTTGAAGATTTTAAGAAGTCTATGAAGCAAAGGATGAGGATACCAGTCTCACTAGTTGAGAAACATGTAAATGACATATGCTTCTTGGTCGATATTGAATTCACATATATTCAATCTGCAATACCAAGGGTAAGATGGCTAAGGCCATTAGGATATGAACTAGATATTGATGAAGCCTCAACAGCAATCACAATATTTTTGGCAGAAGAAATTGATAAAGTAGCTCCTCACTTTGGAACTTATGATTTTGTTAAAAAATGCTTCAGTTATTAAGAAGAAGGATAAAATGGTGAGGAAAATAAAGAAGACATTTGGGGCAAATATTGAAGGTGAAGCAGAAGAAGTAGAAGAAGTGGAAGGAGACAATGAAGAAGAAGAACAACAACAAGGGCAAGAAAAGGACAAAGATGAAGGTGTCGAGGAAGAAGAAGCCAAGGAAGCACCTACATCTACCAAGCAGAAGAAGAGAAAGGAAAAAACACAACCTACAACTCAGTCAAAGCCCAAGAAGGAAACAAAATCAGCTCCAACCAATCTACCTCCAACCAAGCCAACAAAAATAAGGGTGACAACAAGAGCATCAACTCAAAAGGCCAAAAAGGTAGAAAAAAAGAAGAAGAAAGCTACTACACATCCAGTAGAAGAGCCCAAGAAAAGAAGAATATATGTGGCTCAACCAGACATAGAAGATGAAAGGACATAATCTGAAGATATAAGTCAATTTAAAGTGGTAAGTCATCCACCAAAGTCTTCCATTGATAAATTATGTGCTAAGATTAAGAGTGGAGACTTAAATGATTTGAAGAATGTAAATTTTAATAAGCTCACAAAAGATGAGAAAAATAAAATAGGGGCATCTATCTATAATATGATGGCAGAATATAAACATACACCTCTTGAACTGGATAGTTCATTGCCAAAGGAATTATACAAGATTGTAGAGGAAAAATGGCATTTTTGTCTGCAAACTAAGAAATAAATAAGGGAGTCTACCTTAGCAAGGATTTTGCCTGATTTGACTAAAAGTCAAATAACAAATGCAGTTAAAAGGCACAACAATAAATATAGGGCATTTAGTATTCTACAAAATAAAATTGAAGAGGTTGTGAACAAAACCACAAAAGTGTGGAAAGTTATCTACAAGAAAATTGATGATGTATTTGATGAAGAATACAAAGCAGAAGCAAGTGCCAAAACAAAGGAAACAAAAGAAGCAAGAAGAAAGAACGTAGAAGAGAAGAACGTAGAGGAAGAAGAAAAGGAGGAGGAAATAAGTAAAGAAGAAGAAAAGGGGATAGGTGAGCAACACAAAAAAAGTGTGCAAGACACATAACTACCACCTCCCAGTCCTCCTCACTCAACTACTACACCTATAGAGATAGTCATCATAAAAGATGTCACTGAAAAAATAGTTCAAAACATCAACCCACTCACTATAGAGGATCTCTCAAAGATCCTTCACCAATCTACTCTTCAGGCACAATTATGCACAAATCCTGTATTGGTGAGTGTAGATGAAATACAAAGAGCAATAGCAACACCACAAAGAAAAAAGGTGAAGCCAAAGGTATAGCCTTTTACATACACTAAAGCTAAAATTTTGATGTTTCCACCACCACCTCCACCAAGTGTAAATATAGTTAATTCTTAGATGCCGAGTATAAAGGAGAGGAAAGTAGATGAGAAGGATGATGCAACAAAAGAAAAGGAGAAGGTCACCATTCAGACATTGGTAGAATTACCAAAGACTACCACTCCTACTAAGACTATTCAAGAGCCAAGCACTAAAGTTATTCCATTACAATTTTCCATGCTAGGCTCGAGTTCAACGAGTGGCCAGGGTACATCACTATGGAGACCCTGAACTAGATGAAGAAATTGAGATACCCTCCTATGATTCCAAAACTATCACAATGGCACAAATGACTGAAATGCAAAATGCATTGGATAGAAGGATGAGGTAGTAAATTTTGAGAAAAGAGTTTAAACAAAAGCAAGCACTTCATGATATTAAGGACATCTTCATTGATTTCTTCATCTTACAGTCACTAGATGAAGGAAAACCAATAATTGAGCAACTATCAAACATAGTTGATCAGGTGACAAATGAGGACCGAGACACCAATGTTAAACTAATGGAATGGTTAGAAAGAAAGTTTCAAGGCAAGGTTAATGAGAAGATATCAAGTGGAATTACACTTGAATAGTTAAAGTTGGCCAAAACAATTGATAAGGCCAAAATTGTTCTTGAAAATATTTTTTCATTATATAGGAAGTTTTGTGATTTTTCAAATTTCACACAAGGAACTAATCAACGAATAATGAGCTTGGAAAGGGACTTGAAAATCTCTAGTATGAAATTATCTAGAGATCCAACTCATAGTGAGAAGCATTTTGCACAGACGCTTCACACACAAAGGGAGTTAGTTGTGCTAACAGTAGAGGAAGAAAATATAAAGGCTAAATTGATGCAAATCCAGTCCTCTATAACACCTCATTTAGAAGTCCTCCACAAGGAACAATTTTATGTTGAGATAGTATTAAAGAAAGATCCCAATCTTTCTACTCTTGATGGACTTGTACACCTTGCTACAGAGACTGTCATCTAGCACAAGTCATTAGACATTTCTTTGGAGAATTGGGATGCAACTCTGAAAACAATAATGGAGCTAAATAGAAATTTTATGGCTAAATATGGTATTACTCCATAGAACCCTTTGACATTAGTGTCAAAAAGGGGGGAGAATGAAGAAAGGAGGAGACATATATTATATGAATGATCATTCTTTCATTTTGAAAATAAAGTGGAAGGATTGTATATAGCCAAAGAGGGGAGACAAGGAATAAAGGAGTGAAGAAGAGATGTAAACTTTTGGTAATCACATGGAATACATGCACATCATATAGATCAGATATAGCATATAGGGTCAAAATGTAGAAACAGATCAAAGGATAGAAAGGATCAAGCATATTGGTACAGAATTTCAAAATTCAAAGGCATGATCAACTTAGGGGGAGCTATAAGTTAAGTGTTTTTAACACTCATGTCAAAGGAGGAGATTGTTGGTCAAATAAATAGTATTGACAAATGAGTGTCAACACACTTAACCATTTTCACCATACATGTCGAGTACACAATAGATGCCAAGCTAGAATTTCAATAGGTTTCGAGTCACAGTCAATGCCAAAAAAATTACAATATAACACATGTTGAGCAAGACAAGAATTGTTCATGTGTCGAGTAAAAAAATCATTCAAATGTCGAGTAATAGGATCATTTAGATGCCAAGCAACTCAGAACAACATATGTCGAGTGATATAGGATACAATAGGTGCTGAGAAAATCAAGAAACATAGTAGATGCCAAGTAATCCAGAAATAGTATGTGTCAAGTATTAGTAATACTTCATGTGTTGAGCAACATAATATTAGCATAAGAGTTTATGCTTGCACAAACTAAGATGTAAATCATTTTTGCATCTGACTTAGAGAAATCTCGAAGGAGAAAGAGGATAAGGACGAGTCATTTATATTCCCTATGAAATCTACATGCAATCAATCAAGAAAATTGTGAAGGCATGCAACCAATGAGAAAAATGCAAAATATGAGCAAGAATTTGAGATTCAATTTGGATCGTAGATCCATACCTAACCCTAAGTCTACACATTCTTTATAAGGAAGAAAAATGCACCATTGTATGTGTGGAAGAAAAGTTGCATAAGAGGAGATTATAGCGAAATCTCAATATGAAATAAAAAAATTAGTGAAAGGGATAGCAATTATATTCAATTGACCATAGTAGAATAGGAGACATATACAAAGATTAGATCAAGCAAGGATTAAAAGAGAGAAGATCAAGTGCCTGAACCCAGCAATTCAAGATTGCATTCAATTAGGTCAAAAGTTCTAATACTCTCTCACAATTGTATTAGAAGTTGAAATCCTATGGTGATAGGTTAGCTTAATAGCTAGCTAGGAAAGTCTTTTGAGGACAAGAAAATCCTATGTATTAGGTAGGTTTAACAACCTTTATGTAAATACTTTAATAGGGTGACACTTCATGTAAAGTTTTTGTAAATCCTTTCAACAGGTCACTATTGACATAGTATAAAGCCTTTAACAAGGTAGGCCTTTAATAGGGCAAACCATCAAAAGTGGTTGAATTCATTGCTACAATAATTTTGGGGGTGTCATCCCCACCCTAGTTTTACCTTCTTATTCTTTGAGGGTTTCTAGGTAACAAAAATCTCTTGTGTTATGTGTTGATGCATGCCCTCATTTTATGTTTGTTTACTTGCATGCATGTTAATTTCAGTTATATGTTATTATGAATTTGAAAGAATGAACAATTGGTACTTTTGATTCACCCCCCACCTCTCAGAAGTACTCTTCCCATTTGAATATTCCAATAGAAACACTCACTTTCCCTATTTATCCTTTCTCTATTAAGCCAAATGAGCAATTTTAGCAACATTGCCATTTTGGGCTCTTTCAACCTATCTACCCACATCCTAAGACCAATTGGTCCTCTTATTGATCTAGTGATTTTTCTAGCATCACTACAAGCCAAAAACATCAAAGAAGCCCTAGGTTTACCCTTAGCCTACCTAGGTGCTCCTACACCATACTCCCCTCATAAAAAAACTAATTTATACTTGATGGCAACATGTCCAAGAGAATGCCAACCTTCTTTAACTCTATCTCAACAACCCAAGTATTCACTAAAATTGGCTTTCCCCTTCCATTGGATGATGTGCTCCATATAGACCTTGTGCCTTGTATACTTTTTCACTCTAGAATCTAACACCTTCTTTGCTTCCAAATTGTTGATATTAGGTGTTGTAGTAGGTTCAATGTCATCTTGAAAATCTAGACTGATATGAGGTAATTTTCCTTTGAATGCCTTCAAGTCTTGTATATTGAAAATAGGGGATATGCCTAAATTTACTAGTAAATCTATCTTATAGGCATTTGCTCCATACTTTTCCAAGATTTCACAAGGCCCTACTCTCTTCATTTGTAGCTTGGTAGGAACACCTTTTTGAAGATTTTATTTATTCAAATGGACCATTACATAGTTCCCATTAGCAAACTGAATATCCTTTCTCTTTTCATCCACTTTGGCTTTAAGCTTTTGAGTGCTAGCTTGGATGGTTTTCTTGAATTTCTCCTAAATCTCCTTCATGGTTTGAAAAATTATTCAACTTGACCACTTCTCTTATCCATGTCTCCAAGATATCTCAATTCACATACACCCCTTGGATGCATTCCATAAACTATCTCAAAAGGACTCTTTCCAATGGTTCTATTTCTACTATTGTTATAGGTATACTCTGCTTGTGAAATGATAATATCCCAAGCCTAAATATATTCCTTAGTTAGGCACCTTAGAAGGTTACCTAAGGTCCTATTAACCACTTTAGTTTGACCATCAATTTGGGGATGGTAAGCTAAACCAAATTACATGTTTGTACCAAGCTTTTTTCAAAAAGTTTTCCAAAAATGGCTCATAAATTTGACATTCCTATCTAACACAATGCTTAATCAAAATCCATGAATCTATACAATCTCTTCAAAAATTAGATGGGCAATATGACTTACATCATTAGTTGTCCTACATGGAATGAAGTGCTCCATTTTGTTGAATCTATCAACAACAACATAAATGCTATCATATCCTTGTTTGGTTTTTTGAAAACCTACAATAAAATCAATGCTTACAGAATCCCATGGCCTATTTGGAATTGGTAAAGGCTAATAAATTCTTTCATTTATCATTTCTCCTTTGGCTTTCATGTACACCATGCACTACTCCACATACTTGGTTACATCCCTTGCTAGCTTTGGCCAATAATAGAAACTTTGCACCAATTCTAAGGTTTTTCTAACACCAAAATTTCCACTTGGGCTTCCATTATGCTTCTCTTATATCATGTTCTCTCTCATGGAACCCCTTAGTACACACAATTGGTTAGCTTTGAATAGCAACCCCTTTCTCAAAGTATATTATGAAAATTTGAAATGAAAATGATTCTCAAAATAATTTCAGACCTTGTAGGCTTCAACAAAGTCATCATCATCCTTGTAAAGGTTCTAAAAACTCTCTATTCTAATGCTTTGGAGCTGAATCTCGACTGTCATGATCCTTCTACTTAGCACATCGACCACTTTATTTAATTTTCCCTTATTGTGCTTGATTGGGAAGGTAAAGGCCTACAAGTACTTCATCCACTTCAAGATCCTATTTCTCAGCTTCTCTTGAGTATTGATGTAGCTAAAAGCTTGATTATCTATAAACACAACAAACTCTTTGGGAAAAAAATAGTGTCTCCACTTTCTAAGAAACTAAACTAAGTCATAGGATGAATACTTCTTCTTAGCCTCATTAAGCTTCTCACTATAAAAGGCTAATGGCCTACCTTCTTGACTCAAAACCCCACCTACTGGTAAGCCACTTACATTGCATTCTAGGGTGAACAATTTCTCAAAACTAGGAAATTGTAGGATAGGTTGAGTAGCTACTTCTTCAACATTTCAAATGACTTTTCAGCTTCAAAATTCCACTTAATATTAGACTTTACTCTACCCTTTATAGTATCAAGAAAAGGTGCACAAATACTACTGAAATTCCTATAGAATTGAGACAATTCATGGAAACTTCTTACCTTAGTAGATTTGGTAGCTGTTGGCCAATCTAGTATAGAAAAAACCTCCTCTTATCCACTATAATGTTCCTTGAGACACCACAAATCCTAGGTATACAAGATTTTATATAAATAAGTCACACTTCTCAAGGTTGATGGCTAGCTTCTCTTCATGAATTCTTTTCAAAACTGCCTCAACATGCTTGATATGCTCTTCTCTAGTCTTGTTGAAGATAATTATATTGTCTAGATATACAACTATAAATCTACCTATAAAGTCCTTGAGAACTTCATTCATGAGCCTCATGAATGTGCTAGGAGCATTGGAAAGACCAAATGGCATTACAAGCCATTTATAAAGACCATCAGTAGTCTTAAATGTTATTTTCCATTCATCTCTCTCCTTAATCCTAATTTGGTGATGCCCACTCTTCAAATCCAACTTAGCAAAGTATTTAGCCCATCCAAGACAATTCATAACATCTTCAATCCTGGGTATGTGAAACCTATACCTAATTGTGATCCTATTTATTGCCCTTGAGTCCATACATAGTCTCCATTTCCCCCCTTTCTTAGATGCCAACACAACAAGGACTGCACATGGGCTTATGCTCTTTTATATCAAACCTTGATCCATCAAATCTTTTACTTTCCTTCCCACTTATAGGTTCTAATCTAGAGTGAGCTTGTAAGAAGCTTTATTTGGTAAGGATGCACCTAGAAAAAATTCAATTTGATGACTTATAACCTTCCTAGGAGGTAGGGTAGCTAGAGTACCATCACTCACTATGTCCTTTTATCTTTTAAGAAAAGTTTGAACCTCAACTGGAAAGGGTTCCTTGGCTACATTTTATTTTTCTTCATACTTCAACACTATTTCATAATTTTGACATTCCTCATCTTTGAAATCTTTAATAAATTCTTTTCCACTACAAAATTGTACACTAGGTACTTTGGCTTGTGTTTCCTCCCCTTCTAAAAAAAATTGAATTTTAAAGGGCTTACCTCCCTTTTTAAAGGTAATGCATTAGCTCTTCCATCATACACAACCTCCCTATCAAATTTCCAAGGCCTACCTAGAAAAATATGTCAAGCATCCATGGGTAAAACATCACACAATAATCTTTCCTTGTATCCTGCTGTACAAAATTGCACCCAAGCTTTCTCCTTCACCGAGATGCTTTGCCCCTTGTTAAGCCAAGTAACCTTGTAAGGTTTTTCATTAGGTATCTTTTATAGTTTTATTTTAGTAATAGCCTCCTCTGATATTACATTACTAGTGGACCCTAAATCCACCACTACTTTTCACACTTTTCCTAGGATTTTACATTTTTTCCTAAACAAGGCCCTTTTATGTCTACTAGGTTCATCTGGAGCTATTTGTTTGATTAGAACTCTCCTAAACATTAGATTCTCACCTTTTTTAGATTTAATGTGATCTACATCAGATTCTTTGTTGCAATTATCCTCTTGTACATATGTCATCCTTTTGTCTTGGTTTGAGGAAGAAGGCTTCTCTGGGCATCTATAGGCTAGATGACCCAAGTGACCATAGTTATAACATTTCATACTTGCAAAGTATTAATTGGATCTACCTAATCCTCTTCCTCTATTATAAACACCTCTTGAGGAGTTGTCACTATTTTTCTTTGTAAGTATTCTTTCACCTTGATTCTTCTGCTCACCACCTCTACACTGGTAGCCTCCTCTTTGTCTTCTCTAATTTCTTCCCTTGCCTATACCATTGAAGTTGGAATCCCATTTTTTTTCTACCTTTAGAGCTAGCTAATGGTATCTTTGGATTGTAGTAGGTACCCACAAACTAAGCTCCTCTTATATATTCCACTTCAAACCACCTAGATATCTAGCCACCTTGAATGGATTTTCTTGTTGCTATTTGGATGTTAGACATAGCCTCTAAAACTCCTCAGTATAAGAGGTTACATATAGGTCTTTTTTCTTCAGCCATTGTCTTCATTTTTGGAGTTGGATCTCAAAGTCTTTAGGTAGGAAGTTCTCCTTCACTTTAGTGACCATAGTCTTCTAATTAGTTATAGGAGTCTTACCTATGTTTATGCTTTCATCTTGAGGATATTTCCACTAGGTTAGATCTAAGCCTCTAAGCCTTAACTTAGCTAGTTTAACCTTTTGTGTCTCTGATACCCCTTCACACTCAAAATGGTTCTCCATGTCATTTATTAATCAATCTATGAGTACATCTATGTCCATATTTCCACTAAAAAGTGGTACATCTTCCAAATCTTTTCCTCCTAGGGCTTTGATAGCCTTCAAGAAGGGCTCTTCATTCAAGATAGGGTTAGGTTTAGGTACTACATCCTTCTCTGCTACATCTTTACACTTCTCATTTTCCTCTTCTTCCTTCCTTCTAGTTGCATTAGCAACTACATCCAATCTCACCTTTACCTCTGCTAGGAATTCTTCAAGAACTCTATTCTTCTCCTTTTGTTCATAAACTTCCTTGGCTAGTTCTAAATTAGTCACCATGCTAGTTTCACCTTCTAACTCTCTAGTAGTTGCAAACATCCACCAATTCTTCCTAAATCTTTAACCTTCTTTAATACCACTCTGATGTGACAGCCAACCTTTCTCTTTCCCCAAGAAATCTCAAGGTCTCCTTAGGCCATGTACTTGACCTAAATAGGATTTCTACTTCCCTATTCTCCCTAGGAATCTATACAATAGATCCTACTCATTTAGTTGATGCAAACCAATAAGGTAGAACAACTTGCTTCCATCTCCCATCCACACAAATAGCCCCAAATTCTTATTTTTACCTCCAAATGAATGGATAACCACCTTGATATGTTTGTGGACTCCCTTCAAGCTTCCAAACCAAAAGATAAACTAAAACCCTAATCGAGTTCCAATTTATAGGTGAAAATACATTCAAATGTTTGGAAAAAGGTTACTATAATTAACCCTCCAAATGTATTAAAACCACAATATCTTAAAAAAATTCTTAACAATGGCTAGAAAAAAAAAACATTTCAAGATACCCTTTTAGAGTTCTTGAAAATTTGGAAATATTGGTCCCTCAACTTGTCCATACAGTGCAAGAACAATTTTATCCTTATTTGAGGGTTTCAAGGGTTTGAGTGTTGTTTTCTGCAAAAAATTGTTTTGCACTTCCACCAAAACTTTTCCTTGGGATAGGGGTTATTCCACACACCATACTAACTCACCATATTCTTTGATTGAAGAATAAGACCTTTCAATCCTCTCCATAGCTCCATTTCTACTTTATGATCCCTAACCAATTTGGTTTTACTTTAGGGCATCACTTTAAAAACCATAGCTATGCTCCCCATGGGCTCTCCATTGTTGTACATAGGATAGATGGAGTCTAGTTCCAAATCTCAAGAAACCATTCAATGCCTATGGTGGGAAGTGGCCTTAGACCTCTTTCTTCGAATGTAGTCTGTCTTAGGACAAAAAACTGAATAAAACCAAAAGATTTATTTATAGACCTCCAAACTAAATTTTAAAAAAACTAGTTTTGTACAGAAATTCTAAACAAATAAACTAAGCTTCTTCAATAAAAAAATATGTAGAGCTAATCTATTAACATGCCAAGTTCACAAAAAACACTAAGCTATTATATCCAAATGTTGTTGCATAGTTTGTACACTACACTAACTTAATTCTCCAACCCCTTGAAAAGGTTGAGATTGGCCTTATGTAGGCTCATCATGAATGATCCCAAATAACTTAAGTGGTTGAAGAGCTCTCAAAAATAATTTTCTCAATTTGCAAGAAAATTGCATAAAGTTGTCAATGACAACTTTTGCATGAATTGAGTAATTTTTGCAATTTTGCATATCTACTTCTCAAACTTTCTCTAGTTGTTACCAAACTATTGAAAATGCCTTAGATATATATAAAACATCTAATAAGTACCTCAAAACACTCACTTTCCATATTTATCCCTCAAAACCAAAAATTGATATATTAAGCCAAATGAGCAATTTTTGAGCAATTTTAGCAACATTGCCATTTTGGGCTCTTCCAACTCATCTACCCACATCCTAGGACTAATTTGGTCCTCTTATTAATCTAGTGATGTGGCTAGCATCACTACAAGCCAAAACATCAAAGATGCCCTAGGTCTACCCTTAGCCTACCTAGGTGCTCTTGTACCAAAAAGATTACCCATTGACATGAAACCATCTCAATATTGTTTCTAATATCAAACTCTTCATGTTGTTTATTGTTGTCTTCATATTTATGTGTTCCTTGTATTGGATTCATATGTTTCTATTATGTTCCAAGCTATCACGTATCACCAATCAAACCTTGATCAACCATGCTTATATTATATTCTTATCATACACCTCATACTCATTAGATGTGCCATTTTAATTAAACCAATATTGACTGTATTTTAGTTCCCTTCTATAAATCATGATTCTCACATTATTATAGATGAGATGCTTCTAGTCTTGATCATTCTTTGAAATCTATCCATTTATCTTAATAAAATAGATTTATTGATTATATTATGTCTCTATTAGTTAAGCTTTGATATCATGTTAAAAACTATATATCTAAGATAAAGAACAAAGCAATTTCTTCTTTCAACTTCTAAGCTTAATAACTCTTCTTGTGATAGTATATGTAGTCTACTATTTTGATTTATATGTATTCCCGATAGAACTATACAATATATATATAGAAAAACAAATGTGAAATGTATATTGGAATAAGATAGAACTTTATAATGTATGTAACAAATCTATTGTATGTTAACTTGGCTAATAGTAGTGAAAGTAATCTATAGTAACCTTTGAATGTAGAGGATAAATTTTTGTATTGATTGATTTATTTTTGCATCTGATATACATCCTTTATATTTGGTGTTTCCATAATTAATTATGTAACATAATGTTTTCTTTTTATTTTTGCAAAATCATATTGATAATAAGCTCAAAGTAGGGGCAAAGTTAGGGTGTTATACCCATGTTATGGTATTGTTGCTAGAATTGGATGGATTCATTCCCTATCTATTCCTCGTGGATTCAATTTGAAAGGAATCGAAGATGAAAATGTAAACATTATAACGGTTGCAATAATATTCCTCTCATTTATATTGATAGAGTATATGTAGCCATTTGCCTGAAAGAGAAAGTGACGACCTTCACATGATGGACAATGAAGTATTTACAAAAAAATAATAATTAAACATATTTATCATGTAATAGACATTATTAGACATCTATTCTTGCAATGCTAGTTTTTGAACTATATTTTGAATGTGTTGTTTAACGATTTTAGTGATCATGGTGTATTTCAAAGAGTTCAAATCTCTTCAGACAACTTTAGAATTTTGATTAAGTTACATATATACTCTAATATTTTATTTATATATATTTACATTAGGCTTTTGTATTGTATATTGTGTTTATATATCATAATTATAATGTTATATCAATATTATTATAGTAGTGCTAGCATATTGTATAAGCTTGTTCATATATGTAATTTTTAAAAAATTTGTATGACTTAGCTCAAGTTTAAGATTGTGATATTTTAAATTATCAAATCCATGGTATTAATAAATTATTTATCATATGACTTATTTATTTTACTAAATCAACTACTAAATGTGTCTAACCACATAGTTGGATATATAATCAAATCAAATACTAAAATAACTACTAAATGTGTGACTAGACACATGATTAAATAATCAACTGCTAAATATGTGACTAGCCACACAACTAAATCAACTACTAAAGAAATTGTTAAATATGTGACTAACCAGACAACTAAATCAACTATTAAGTATGTGACTAAGCACACAATTAAATATAATACTATATATGTGACTAGCCACAAAATTAAATTACTATTAAATATGTGACTAACCACATAACTAAATTAAATACCAAATAAACCATTAAATATGTGAGTAACTACATAATAAAATTTACTACTAAATATGTGACTCGTCACATGATTAAATATACTACTAAACCGATATACAACTAAATATACTACTAAATCGACCACTAAATCAATGATCAAATACATGACTAAAATTGTTTAGTAGTAAATTTTGTAGTGTTATTAATGACTGAATATTAACTACTATTCGTCAAATATGTACAAATGTTAGTGGTTTTTAGTCACATATTATTGATTTTGTACTAATCTTAATTTAGTGGTTAAGTGTGTGTATAAAAAGTTGAAGACTAGTAAGAGTTATTTGTGAGTTGCATAACACAGTTTGTATATAAAGTTCCTAAGAGGTGGTTTCTAGTAATTCGATTATATCTCCTAATAGGGATTGAATTTTATTAAGCATAGTTAGATAGAGATAGAAGATAAGCTAATGCTGACATCAATGAGTGTGCAAAGTTTAACTGCTCATGTGAGAAATTTTGAATACTGTGAACCAATAGTATTTTGTAATTATGAAAAGATACAATGTATTATATTATCTTAATGGGGTCCTATTATAATTATAATTGGGAAAGCCTCAAGGTTGAATCAATGGATTATTTTGAGGACATGGTATAAACAAAAGACATTTTCCTTGTGATGAAAATATGGTTGATGCAAGTGATTGTGAATGCAATAAATATAAAGTGCATTGGTAAATGTGAGTAGAAAATCAAAGGGATCATTTTGATGCAAAGTTAAAGATCGAGTATTGAGATCTAAGAAGTGTTTTGGTGCAAAAAAGGAATAGTAAGAGGAAAAAGCAAGAGTTTGAGTTATTGAGATCAGTTGCATTTCTATAATTTTGAAAGGAATAATATAAAGGTCAATTGGATAGTGAGTTTGGTGGCCTTGCCCCTAAATCTATTTCGATAGTTGGTCCATCTTCCTTCTTCAACTCCTAATAGGGCTGGCACAACTCCTAATAGGGATTCAAAGTCTCCTAATGTGGACTAATATGTATTAAATGTACTTCATTAGCTCCTAATAGAGTCCATCCTCTTACTAGGAACTTATATATTAGTACATAATTTGGTGGGTACCATCCCCATTTAGGTTTTCCCTCTGATCAAGGGTTTACCTAATTAACATATATGGTTTTATTATGCATCTGCATCTCCTTATGGTTACTGTTGATATTAATTACATGTTTAAGGTTTAATAAGGCTTATAAAAGTTGTATTTATATAATAATTTATTCACCCCCACTCTCTTATTTATCTTGGTGGACTTTACTTTCTAACAAGTTTGGCATATCCACGTTGGCATAGGTAGTCAGAAGTGAGTAATAATTGATCTAAATCGTCAAAATAATGAGTCAGCGATGAAGTGATAGAAGGTAAGAGTGAAGTAGTAGAAGTCGGCAAGGATGAAAGGTTGCCATTGGTTTTGGAAGGACCAATAGGGATACTAATTTGGATGCTAAGAGTAGGTATTATGGATCTTCTATGAATGAAATAGGCATGTAAGTAAAATTTTGAATTTAAGAATGAGTGAGATAATTAGATCATGGGTAATAATGTCTTGAAATAAAAGATAGGATATAGAAAAATAAATCAGTCATAGTTGATAGTAGTTTCTAAAGGTCGTTGCCACTATGAGAAGAGAAAGAGAGAACTAAGAATGTAGAGCTGAGAAAGAAGAAAACCAATAAAAGTAGAAACTACAAAAGGAGAAGAAACTATTATAGGATGTTACAAATAACCAAGGGAGAGTGAGAATAGAGAAATCACCAACCAAGTAGGAAGATCAGTGCATCTTTGAGGATATGAGGAAAAGATCTACATGGTAAACCATCACCACATTTTAGGTCAAAACATTTAGTATGTTTTCTTACCATTGCATCTATTTGTAAGCTCTTAATAGGGAAAGCTTCATTGATAAGCTTATTGTAAAATCCTCTAACAAAGTGTTTCAAAAAAGGAGATTTGTAAATCCTCTAACTAGGTAGTTGTCACAAGATTTTATAACCCTAACATGTTATAGGAATTCCTAATAGGATGTGTTTGTAGAAGAAGCACTTTTAGTTCTTAATAGGGCAACCCTTTACATGCATTAAAGGGCTAGTGGGTATATTATCCTTGTCATGGTTTTCATCCTCTCATTGAGGGCTTCCATGTACAAAATATATATGTCAACTTGATGAATGTTTTTGTATGTGAACTTACTTATTTTTACCTTACTACATTTATCTTGGTTTTAGCTATAAAGTTGGTTACAATAAGATTAATTGAAATGGTAAAAAGGACAACTAGTTTTGTGAACAATACTGATTCACCCCTTCCCCCCTCTTAGTACCAATTAGGACCAAAAATTGGTATTAGAGTGTAGATCCTTGTTGTAACAAGTCTAACAACTTGAGGGGAGATCTAATGACATCATTAAGAAGACAATAGGAGGAATCATGGGATGCCATTGAAGAATTGAAGGACATGTTGGGAGATTCCTTAACAAAGAGAATATTTTTAATGAATGGTTCATAAGGAACAACACTTGGTGAAGGTTTTACAAATGGGGTTGCAAGCTTTGGGTTTAATCATGGAGGAAACTCCATAGCTAAGTGTGCTCAATTTGGAGTATTACTAGGATGGGTGACCTCCCAAGAAGTCTTGGTGTTTCACTCATATGAGCATCACCTAGATCCTATGAGTGCTAAACATTCCATTTATTCTCATGTGATATGGATTCATGCTGAATCACTACTCATGAAACATGGGTCAATGAGTTTGACTCAAAATCACATAGTTAAATCCTAATAGCAATATCACAAAGAGGAAGAAGTTGATGAAAAAGCTTAGTTAAAGCCAAGAAGTCATAAAACACTATTAAAACAACTCTAAGGAGTGAAAGGAAATTATTTATGACTTTATGGCTAGAATAGAGTAGTTGAAGGAAACTACTACTCAACTAAGAAAAGAACAATAAGGGCTAGCCAGAGAGGTTGTTAAAGCTTGAGTTGAATGAGATGTTTCTATACTAACAAAAGATGAATACATTATAGTAGAAAGGAGATATGGTGAGATAAATATTGAGGAAATAATCCATCCCAATATGGAGTAGTTCATAGAATTTACCCAACAAGTATTCAAGCTTAGTATAGCTAAGAAATGCAAATGAATGAAATGAAAAGTTGAGGAGATTCAATGAAAGATACAAAAAGATTGATGACCAACTAAATGATCAAAGAAGAAATAAGATCATAGTTGGTCTTGGTTACCAAGGTGATGTAGTAAGACTAAAGTAGGGGAGACCTCTAGAGTAAAGAACTTGAAAAGAAACACATCACTCAATGTGTCTCCAAAAGGTAAGGGTACTACTAAACCTACATGTAGTTTTTGTGGTAATAAAGGGAACACATTTGATGTATTTTTATTTAAGGAGATTATGAATATTTATTAGTGTTATTATTAAAATTAATGCAATAATTTTGATCTCTACATCCATACTATATAGTAGTGTATATCTAATTTTAATGAGAAAATAATAGATGGACATTTCTATTATTGAAACAAGTATGGGCAAAGAGAGGAAGACTACAAAATAAGAGCCAAAGATAATCAAAGGTATCCCAAGGTAGTGAGTCCTATTTAAAGGGATAGGTTTACCATATTGGTATGTTTGACATGTAGAAATGAAGGTCATCATGTGACTCAATCCAAGCTGAGGATGAACCTAGGGAAGAACACGAGACCATGGAAAGGCACTAGAATGACCTATTATATCTACCACAAGATATGTCATCTTGAAAGACACTATAAATAAAATAGAAGAAAAGGAAATAAATACCCAAAAAGAAAGGAGAAGAAAAACATTATGAAACACTCAGAGAAGGACTTTTCTATTTAGTGGATGAAGAAGAGAGAAGTGGCTGAAAGAAAGCCAAGTAAGGTAGAAAACTCACTAGTTAGTGGTGAGACCTCACAAACATGCTAAGCTCAAAAATATTATAGGGGTTATTAAAGGAAATAATCATAAAATGATCCCCCAGTCTAAAGCTGGTAGTTATATGGATGAAGATAAGAAATGTTGACATTGAAAGAAAGTGTAACCTATTGATGGAAGATCAAGATGTTGAAAAGTAATCATTATAGAATGATCCAAAGCATTAATGAAATGTACTCTTGTAGGTAAGTCTTCTTTTTTACTATTGTAAGCCTAATTTTATAATTTTGTGACATAAATACAAGGATTAAGAGTCCTTTGGCACTTTTCTTTATTAAAATCACTTGTACTCTCATACTGTAAAACCCTAAGAGCTCATAAGAAAATTTGTAAAAGTATCCCTTGCGAGGAAAATTCCTCAAAGTTATTCTTAGTGTATAATCTTGAATCAAGTGAATGCAAGGGTTGAAGAAATCAAAAAAGTGAATCTAATTGATAGTAGGAAAAGTAGTCATCTTGAGTACCAAGCAATCATTAAAAAAAGGAAGGATGTCAAAGATGAATCTGTACTACAATTGTTGCATGACAATGCCTTGCTTATAGAATATGTGAATGCATATCTAGGAGTTAAGATAAAAGATATTAAAGATAAAAATATGAGAGAGTTGTATCACACAATTTTCTCAGAAGGATCCCTAAAATAGGAACATAAAGATCTAGTAAATTCCATGCTAAGTATAGAGGTAAAAATACCCAAATTCTTTCATGAGAAATTGGTAAGATTTGTTCTATGTAAAATTCATGAGCAAGAGTATGGTTGGATAAACCATACATAATCATAAATGCCCTAATTGAAAGGGTAATAGTGTTAAATGCATCTAGCTTTGATCTATCAATGAATGTGATCTTGGTAAGGTAAGAAGCTTTGTTGACTAGAGGGAAGATGACATAGGATAGAATGGGTTGTAATGTAAATGATATTCTAAAACTTAAGTTGAGGTTTGTGGTGATGATGTTGAGATATAAACTATGCCACACTAGTTGACAAAACTATGTTCCAAGAAACATAATACACATATTGGTTCATATCATGCACAACAAGTCAAAGGTTGATCTATGTGGTTATTTGCGTAAACAAATAATGGAAAGCATGGGAAAGATAATGAATGATCATTATGATCAAAGCTTGAGGTTTGCATCCATACTTGTATGTATTTTCTTCTACCTAAGGGGAGAATTATCTAGATCCCCAAATGTCAAGTGGAGCAAAGAACAACTGGTCATGTACCAAATAGGAGAATTGCACAAGAAATTCAAAGGCAAGGGAGATACCTTGTTGTGGAAATACTTCAAAGGATTCAAGAAGAAGATGAATAAGAGAGAATAGATACCCACAAGTTTTGTGGAAAGATACAAAAATAAATTTTACTTTTTGGAGAGCACAAATAAGTGTATTATGTGTTCAAATCAACTAGGATCTCTATGGTTGAAACCATTCATGTATGAATTAAAAGATGAGAATCACTCTTATATAGAAAAATTAATATCATGAGATGAAATATTCATACTTCAAAGGTTTTTTTCTTGCATAGAGATAACAAACATGTTCCTCTTGGAACAAAAGGAAGCTCATAAGCCAACTCCACAAAGAGTAATAAGGAGTCAAGAACCTAAGTTGTTTATAGAAATATCATTCAAGGTTATGAGAACCAAAAAAATGGAAGAAGAATTAGCAATAAGCCCCCCTCATAGAACTCAAGCACCAGAGAGAAAAGAACCATCCCTAGAGTAACCAAGGTCAAGGAAACTGAATCTAGAGATAAAGGAGAATTCTATGAGAATGATGCTAGAGTGGCTCAAGGAAAGGAGAAACTTGATGCACTCATAGTTACAAATAAATGAATGATTAAGGACATGGACCTTTAAGAAATTAATTGAGTACAAATAGTACTTAAAAAGGAAAGATGAACTCAAAAAGTAGCAACAAGAAAGATCATTGGTAATTACCAAAAACATTGTTGTAGAGTTAGCTTAAGATCTCCAACATGATCCTAATATGGATCTCATCAACCAACTCTCCATGTTGGTTGATAAGGTAAAGGATGGTCAAGGAAGTATAATAGCACTAGTAGAGAAGAAGCTTGAAGCCAAAACCATGAACACATTGAAAAATTAGGTAGAACAACATAGGACTACCCTATAGGATGCAAAGGAAAAAATGAAAGAAATTTTTTAGGCTTCAAACCTAGTCATGAAGAATTCATCCAATCCATGAGAGCTCTCATCAAATCTAGAACATAAGATACTACAAGATCAATAGGAGCTACAAAATCTAAAGGATAATTTCAATGTAATCATTGACTCTGTAGCTAACTATTTGTCCAAGACCCAAGGGACACTAAATCTTATTCATTAGTTCAAATATGAGCAGGAGAAGAGATCCATAAGACTAATGGAAGTACAATGTAAACTATCCCTAATGACAAGCATCATCAAAACACAAATTACAAATATAGATGTACTTATCAGTAAAGTTTTAGGCAACACCATGAATGACCTTGCAACACTCTTGGGAAAGGTAAAGATTGAGATCACTGCTCTCACAAATATTATTCATCATGCCACCATATAGTTAATACCAAGACATATTCAATAAAATGTAGCCACCCCAGAAAAACCTTTATCATTGATAACAAAAAGGGGGAGAATATATACCAGGGAAGAATGTACTAGGAGGAATTTTAACAAAGAAAAGAAAAGGAAAGAAATGGGGGGAATACATGGAGAATTAAATGGAAAATTCAATCCTAAAAGATGAACATTAACTTTAGCAAAAGGATACAAAGATAAAAGAGAAATGAAGAAAAATAGGTACATTGTTGGGGGGTCTCTAACAAATCTTGACCAAGTCCATCTATCAAAAAACATGATTCTCACCAATACAGATGAAGGATTGAAAAAAAAAATTTCTATCAAATAAATTTAACAAATTGGGAGAATGTTGGTGAACAATGTTTTTCCATAAATGATAAAGGGGGAGATTGTTGATGTTATAAGTATCTTTGGCATGAAGAATGAAATAAGTATGAAGTTTTTTCATTAATGGTCAAAATTATTTGATTGATAAAATGTGTGAAAACTAGTCCATGGAAGAAGGAGAAGGAAGTTGATGATTACTTGTTGTGAGACACACTAACATACACTTTGACACATCCACATTGGTACAAGAAGTTATAAGTAATTAATAGTTTATCTAAGTCATCAACATAATGAGTCACTAGTAAAGTGATAGAAGGGAAGAGCAAAGTGGTGAAAGCAAGAAAGGATGAAAGACCACCATTGGTTCATGAAAGGACTAGTGGGGCTACTAGTCTAACCCCTAGGCATAGGAATCATAGATCTTTTATGAATAAAAAGGCATGTAATTCAAATATTTAATTCAAGAATGACTGGGATACTTTGACCATGGGTAATTGTGCATTGACATAAAATAGGATATAGACAACTCAATGAGTCATAGTTGAGAGTAGCTGTTGAGGATTGTTGTCACTAAAGGAAGATGAAGAGAAAACTGATAACAGAGAACTCATAAATGAGGAAACTAGCAAGAGTAGTAGTTGTAGAAGGAGAAGGAACAATGATAGGTTATTATAGACAACCAAGGGAGAGGTGAGAATAGAGTACTCACCAACCAAGTAGGAAGATCAATGCATCTTTGAGGATACAAAGAATAGATCTACATGGAAAAATAGTGCCACATTTGAGATCAAAACACTTAGTATGCTTTCTTACCATTTTATCCATTTGTAATCTCTTAACAGGGAAATCTTCATTGACAAGCTTATTGTTAAATCATCTAACAAGGTATCTCTAACAATAAAATTTGTAAATCCCCTAACCATATAACTTTCACAAGATTTTGTACCCTAACAAGTTACATGCATTCCTAATAGAATGCACTTCTAGAAGAAGCACTTATAGTTCTTAATAGGGAACCCCTTTACATGCATTATCAGGGCTAGTGGGGATCTTATCCCCACTATTGTTTTCATCCTCTCATCAAGGGTTTCCACATAAAAAATATATGCGTCATCCTGATGGATGCTTTTATGTGTGAACTTGTTTTTATCTTATTGCATTATCTTAGTTTTAGCTATAAAGTAGGTTATGATAAGATTAGTTGAAATAGTAAAAAGGACAATGATTTTTGTAAATAGTAATGATTCAACCCCCCACCCTCCCATCCTCACTACTAGTTAGGACCAACATCATGTTCATCACACCTCAAGGGGATATGATTCCTAAGTCATATCAAATAGTATTTGACTGTACAAACAACATAGAAGAATATGAGTCTCTTATAATAGGATTAAAGTTATCTCTCTAATGCAACATACAAAATCTAAAAGTGTATGGCGATTCACAACTAGTCATCTAAAAAATTAATGATGACTATCAAACTCTTTTCATTTGACAAATCAATGATGACTATGAAACTAAAGATGAGAAATTTCTACCATCTAAGTAGATGGCAGATATCCTAAAGTTTAAATTTGTAACAATCACTTTTTTTCATCTTCCAAGGATACATAATAAGCAACTTGACGTTATAGATATAATTTCTTTAATGATTGATATGTCAGACAATGTTGAACATTGTGAGTTCTTAGTAGAGGAAATCTTGCTCCCACTATGTGAGCTCTCTCAATCAAAGTTCATGTGTGAAATCATTGGTCCCAATTGTCCCTAGTACCAAGATATTTATGACTACTGGCATGAACAAATCCTAGCCCTAGACCTATCTAAAAAAGAACACAAATTATTTATCTGACAAGATACTAGATACATCATCATTAGTGACACCCTTTATAAGAGATGCTTTAACCAAACTCTCCTCATATGCCTTGATTCACAAGAAGCTAACATTACCATACATGAGGTACCTCCACATTACCTTACATGAGGTACATGAAGGTCTATGTGGAAGCTAGTTCAATGGTTTGAATCTAGCCAACAAGTTGGTTAGAGTTGGATATTACTGGCTCAATGTGCAACAAGATGCTCATAATTTTACAAAGACATGTCATAAGTGATAGACATGTAGTGATCTAATTTGCACATCAATACAATATCTTTAGCCAATTATTTCTCTATGGACCTTCTCTTAGTGGGCATTTTAATCTCATAAGGTTGATTACTCCTCCATCTAATGGCCATAATTATATTCTCATTGCAAATGAATATTTTACCAAGTGGGTTGAGGTCATTCCTATAACTTATACTATCGACAAGCAGATTTCCAAATTTATCCTCAATTATATCACATACTACTAATGGGTTCCCCCTAGTCATTATTACTAATCATGGTGGTCCATTTTAGAACAAGGAAGTTGACAAGATTCATTATAAGTACAAAATCTACCATGGATTCTCTAGCATTTACCATCCACAGGGTAATAATTAGGCCAAAGCATCTAATGATACCATCATCAAGATACTCCAAAATATTATTAATAACTCTAGGTGAGACTGACACTTACAACTAAATCTAGATGTTTGGGCCTATAGAATAAGTATTTACACTCCCACTAGTGCAACAACATAATCTCTAGTATAAGGCAGTAAGGTCATCCTTCAGATTGAAGTCAAAATTTCATCACTCAGAGTATCCCTAATGGCATCATGAATGATGACAACTAAAGAGTATCCTAACCTCATAAAATTGAAATGCTAGATGAGAATAGAAGAGCCACCTTAGTTCACTTGCAATATTACCAAAACTAACTCAAAAGAACCTATAATAAGAAATTTAGAGGACATCATTTTGAGATTAGAGACTTGGTTATGAAAATGAATTACAAAACTTGGCAGCATAAAGAAAAACTAGGCAAATTTGAACCAAATTGGGAAGCACCCTATGTAGTCACTACAACATTTGGCTCTAAATTCTATTAGCTTACAATGATAGAGGGTGAACCACTACCAATCTCAATCAATAGCATGCACCTTTTCAAGTATTACACATGATTTTTTTCCCCCAAATTTTCACCTCTTTTTCATAGAAATTAGCTTTTCTTGCTACATAGTTCAGTCTTTTTGGGCACCAAAATAGCTCCAAAACCCTATTTGACCCCCTTTGACCCCCCTAGATACCTAAAAATGTGTGAAATGCATAAAATACACAAAGAGGCCTCAAATTAATCACTTTTTTTCCTACACTTTTATGTCTTTTGAAGTTGTGCATTCATTCTCCACGATGCTTCTCCATAGTTAGCCTATCCATTTTTCTTGCTCCAAAGCTCTTTTATTCAAAATAAGAGGGTGATAATAACCTTCAAACCACTCTTTTATCCCTTTTCTATCCCATTTTCTACCTACATAGATGTGCAAGATGGATTTTCTATGTTGGCCATGATGCTTTTTTCACTTTGAACCTCATAACTTCTGCAATTTAACTCTAATTTTTTATTCATCAATATTTATCTATTCATCTCTTTTCTATCAAAAAATTGACCTATTATTTTTATTTTTTGATCAGTTAATAGAGTAGGGACCCATATATCCTTCCCTTATTGGGGCATATTTATGTATCTTTTTATTCTTTGACACAATGCTCAAAATTACATATATCAAGGAGGAGAATAATGTAGATGCTCAAAAATTGTTTGTGCCTACTCTTTCATTACCTTTACATGCTAACACATCTCATTTTATCAATTCACTAACTTCAATCTTTTTGCAAATTTGATCATCATTTCAACCTATTTCTCAATGTGCTTTAAACATATTTTGACATGTTTTTCATCATCTTTAACCCTTTTCAGTCAAATGTAGATAATCTTTGAATCGATTCATATCTAATCTAAACCTTTCAAATCCAATTCAAACCCATTCCAATATCATCAAAATTACTTGAAATTAACCCTAATCAATCATAATCATCAAACCTCTAGGCATTGTTATATCCTTTAGTGCCTTATCCACAACCATCAATTCATGTCATGTGCCCTTAGCATGTCATCATCTTATCATCATCAATCCTTATAGAAAGTCCTTAAGCTCCTTGTCAACAATTATTAATTTATGTCATGTGTTCTTGGCATGACATCATTTTCATCAATTTGATACTTAGAATTTTATGTCCCTCAGTGCCTGATCATCCTATCCTATCATTATTTTTCTTCAACTTCATTGACATTTTTGCAACCCTCATTATCTAGTCATGTCCTTATCCATTTGATTCAATAGCATTGATTGTGTCTATCAATAATATTATGATCAATTGTATCAATCAATTCCAATCAACCTATGGCATTTACAATATCTGTTAAATGTCATATATCATCAATCCTTGTTGTGTATCCTTAACAAGTCATCAATTTTTGTCATTCATATAGCATCATTTATTGCATCAATTTGATTACTACTTATGTGCAATCCAATATCATCACATTTGGTCTACATTTTCATTACGATCCTTCAATAGGAAAATCTTGCATTATTTAATTATTTTAGCCAAATAATTAACTAATTATTCCTATAGGATTATATAACCCATAGTCTATTCCTATGCCTTAATCATTTAATATTAATTCACCTTATTAATTATTCCTCATTAGTCAATTAATTATTTCCTTTTCTTGAATTATGGGAATTTCATATTTTCCTAAATCCTAATTTCTTATTTCCTTAATTCTATTTTCTCATTCTCTAATTTTTTAATTTCCTAATTTCTAATATCTAATTTTGAGGGAATTATAATTTTTTAAAATTCAAATTTCAAGTCTTACACCCTCTTATTTTCTATCTTCCATTCTCTTACACTTTTTATGCATTTTTCTTACACCTTATATTTTTCTTACACATTTCTATGACAATTTCTTACACTTTGTCATATTTTGACATAATGTGTCATAATTTTCCAATTCTCACCTCTTTATCATAGAAATTTTCCATATTTCACACCTAAGTATGACATATTTCCAATTTCTCACCTTTCCTTCCATTCTTGCATTTGGCTTTCAAATCCTATAAATTGAGCTCTTATACACTTGTTTTGGTTAACCACACTCCTAATATTATCATTATCATCTTGCCATATTACTATCACTTTATTATCACATCATTTTTCTTTCAATATCATAGGTACTTAATTTCAAATTGAAGAGCTACATCAACTTCAATTATGAAGAAGAAAAGAGAACATAAGAGATGATCTTGAAGTGAGCTCCTTGTGTTTGATCTCTTTCATTTCAAGTTGCTTTTATAGTATGTTAGATTGGTTTGCATACATTTTATGTGATTTGTGGTTCTTTAATTTATGTATTCTCACCCTTTTTCAATTTCTATATTATTATTCAATGAAATATACATGCCAATATTCTTGTGTTCTTTTCACTGTACTCTCACATTTCACAATGGTGTCTTAGATTTTGTAACATTCTCAATCAATACCCAACTATTTCCTATTTATTATATAATGTTGTCAATTATTAAATTACAAAAATGATTGTGCATTTTTCCTAATTACTTAGGTGATACAATCACTAATGACATGTAGTTAACTAACTCTCCAAAGTGCATAGTTAGTTATCTGATGTATTCATGTTGTTATCAATGGCTACATTACAAAACAAACTGTGTATAGTGCCCAAAAAAAATTCTTGTGTCATCAATGCATTCATGTACTTGTAAATCTAGTTAAGTTGTGATCATTGTATTTTGTGATTCACATTTCTCTCTTTCTTTTTTCATGTTCTCAATGAATATGCAAGAATTCCCTATTCATGTGTATAATGTTGTCAATGAATACATTACACATCTATCTTACCATTTTTCTTGATTGATTTTGTAATGGTCTAGAAAAATACATTACAAAATTAATTCAACCAATTGGTATTATAATTTTCTAATGTATTCATTGAAACATAATGCTCGATAAAAAAAATGAATATATCCAATTAGTAATTTCTTTTATGTTAATGAATGTTCACTTTATAAAGTGAACCTTCCCACTAAGTATATTTTAATTTAAAAATATTTCCCCTAGCATTAATCAAAACCCCATCTTATTACACCGATCCAAGAACCCTTCTTAACCACAACCGAGCCCAAACATGATCACCAAATGCTATGTTACTATCTACGATTAACCCAATTACTAACGCAAAGGAACCATAAATTGGTTTTTTTTCTTCTTTTAGAAGTCACTCACAAAGCTCACACCAACACTTCTTGTTGATCTCAGATTGATTTTGACAAATGAGTGTCTATACACTTAATTCATTTATAAGTTATGTACTTAGTTCATGCCAAATAATTAATGCATGCTGAGCATAACATGTCAAATAGTACATGCTAAGTCACTCAAGTTCCAAGCAATAGTATGTGTCGAGTGATTCAAGTGCCTAATTGCTAAGTCACTCAAGTGCTAAGCAGATAATATCTGCCAAGTTATTTAGATGTCGAGTGATCAACAGATGCTAAGTCATTTAGAAGCCAAGTTACAACATTGAAGTTGTAGTTGATGTCAAGCATTAGGGACTTTAGATGCCAAGTTATACAATTTTGACATAGTTGTTTGTAATGGCACAAATTTCTATGTAAACCATTTTTTAGCCTACTAAAGGATTATTTTGCGATCTTAGTTGATAAGAATGAATCTTTATTGTGAATCTTTATGTAGGACATGCATCCAATCAAAAATAGGGAAGGATTAAGTGGCAATATGGGTGAACCACAATCGTTGATTCATACCTAACCCTAGGTCACCTAGGTCTTCTTAAGGAGGACAAACCCTAAACTTTTATGAATGTTAAAGGAGAAAAGAGAGAATTTTTGCATGCGCAAAATGAAGAATTCATGGTGATTAAGGAGTTGTGATTTGAAATACATTGTAGAATTAGTTAGAGAAGAATAGGAGAAAGGAATTATAAGACAAAAAAGATACATTTGATCAAGAAAGATCAAGTACACATCAGGAAAGAGGTGATATGTCATCAAGCAATAGAGTGCTAACCAAAGGATCATTGCTAAGACATTCTAATAAGTGAATTAGTTAAATCTCTTAATAAAGTAGTATTAACATGTTGTTATAAATCCTTTAACAAGCTGCTTACTTCATTGTAAATTAAATTCCTTTTACTAGGCACACTTCTAACAAGGTGTTGAAATCCTTTTAAAAAGTAGGACCTAATAGTCTTTGTAAGCCTTTAATAGGGTAGACCTTTCATAGGGTAGATCATGTTTCATGATCAAAACATTATAACCTTCATTGGATACACTTTATTACTACAGTAGTAGAGATTTGTGGGTGTCATCCCCACCCTAGTTTTACCTTCTTCTTGGAGGGTTTTTGGGTAACCAAATATCTTGTATCATACATTTGTGTGAATGTTTAGTTATTTAAAAAATTTAGATGTATATTCTTGATCTGGTATTTTAGTTTATTTATTGAATTATGAGATGGATGTGAGGTGAATGATTTTAAGTTTAAAAGTTTATTCTTCTAATTCATGCCCCCCCCCCCCGCCCACCCAGAGTTTACTTTCCCTATTGTATTTCCAACAATTGGTATCAAAGCATAGTTCTCCAGAAGTAAAGCTTTGCAAATTTGAGGAAAGATCTTTGAAATGGAAGTCTATAAGTTGAGAAAGACTATTGAGAACCAAAAGATTCAAATACAACTTGCCCTACATCAATTGAATGAAGTAAGAGATGAGTTAAAGCAATCACTAAAGAGAAGGAAGGAAATAACTATTAAAGAGAATGACAGACATTAACAAGAGATTTACACTAAAAAATTCTTTGCAGATGGAAACACAAGTGAATTTGATGCAGCAATTGTATATGTGGTGGAAAAGAATGGAGCCCTAACTAAAGAGGTCAAAAATCTCAAGATAGAACAAGAAGTCCAATCAATATTTCTATGTGAAGTGATTGAGAAAAAGAAGAAATTTGAAGAGGAAAAATTCATGATTGAAGATGAAAAAATGATATTGACCAATAGACTAGAAGAGAAAACATCAAAGGCAAATAGGATTGCTCACATGCAATTGGAAACATTGAATCAAATGATGAATGCAAATCATGAACTGAATGGAAAAGATATTGAGATCTCAACACTAAAGTTGTAGAACAAACAATTGAGAAATAATCTAAAAAGAGAAAAAGAGTTTGTTGAAAGCTTCAACAAACCTAGTGAAGCTATCAAGTACTTTGAGAAATTGATGAGATTTCCTAGATCCAATAGTGATACTACTAGATTGGGTTACACTAGTATTAAAGAAGGAGAATCATCTAAAAGTGGGAAACAAAGGAATGCCAAAGGTAAGAACTCCAAACCTACTTGTCATAATTTTGGTAAGATAGGTATACTGCCTGTTGGTAAACAGATTTGTCACAGTAGAATTTGCCCAACGGAGTGTGTGGCAAACCGTTCACAATAATTGGAGAGGCCCTTGGTATGCAGCTTTCCTCTGCGTTTAGAGGAGCAGCTCCCTTGTATGATATAATTTTTAAAGGATTTTCAAATAAAGAATTTAAAACTTCAAAGTTTAAGAGAAAGTCATCTAAGATGAATGCACCACACACCCTCGCGACCTTCTTTGGTAAACAAGATTGATAACAACGGTGATCAAGAACTACGCTTGAAGGTAACCAGTATTACCAAGTACATTCATTATCATTCATAAACATTCGCATAACATCATGAGAATGTCTACTACTGCATATAACAATTTGGATTTTAAAATAAGAAACCCAAAGCACATCTCATTTCATTTTCTTGCACCAAGAAAGAAATAGAGATTTTTCAATTCAGAGATAAAAAGTGTACATACTTTCCAAAATTTATCCCTAGATCAAAATTTCAGCATAGTGTTCCCTTATTTTTCCAACCAAAAAGTCCCTTTACAATGCTAAAAGATGTCCTTATATAGACATAGAGGTTAATAACTACTTCTTTGTGGTTAATAACCACCTCCAAAATATGTAATTTTGGAAGGTTAATTAACCTCAAGAAAATTAACCTATACAAGGAAACTTGCAAAAACAAAACTTTAGCTAGAGTTCCTAAGGACGTTTACATATACAATCATTAATTCTTCTAGCTACTAACTCTATCTACCCAGACACAATTGATCTATCCCAGAAAGCCCTGTAAGCATCTAGGATGACCATCATTGATTCATAGTTCAGAATGAACACATTTTCCATCCTAAGTTTGGCTGTGAAGTATCTATCTTGAATTTCTTCTGACTCTTGTCGATAGGCTAAAATGTTACAATCTCCTAGAGTGACTACAACCAAGCTAAGCTTCATCATAGTTTTAGTATCTGATACATGGTTCTCTATTTCTAAATGAATCTAAACACTGAAAGAATCAATGAGAAATTGACAATCAACACGGTGAAGATCACTTACTGGCACCCCACCTATGATAGTAGAGATTAATTCATCTGTACCTTTTGTTTTCAGTTGCTCCAAAGAAGCTATTAGCTTTTTGAACTCAATGATCCCTTTGTTGATGTTTATCACCTTCCAACCAACACTTTTACTCCAGATACGTGTTTGGTAGTCATTTGAATCAGCAATAATTTTCTCAAGAAATAGGGTTCTCATATCTAACTTGGCCATTTCTTTTAATTCATCAGCTACTTTTTGCCAGTTGGATTTATGTTCCTTGCTACTTTCCAACTCTTTAGAAATTTCCTGTATCTATGCTATGGCTTTCCCATATATCTCTTTTACCCCAGTTATAAGTTTTGAAGCATACTCTATCATCCTGTTTATCCAAGCTTCGATCATCATACTATGCGACTTGTGTTTGTCGATTCTTTCAACAACAGTATGATCCAAAATACCATCAGGACCTGCTAAAACTGACAGAGTGACCATGACTTGGGCATTAGAAGGATTGCTGATTGAATTAATATAAGCTACCATCATCTGAACTTGTTCCTTGAGTTGCTCCTTGGCTCTTTTCTCTTCCTTCACCCTTTGCAACATCTGAGTAGCAATCACTTCAAAATTCTGAAACTCTCTTTCTGCATTAGAAGGACCAAGATCAACCTTTTCTAGAATGAAATCTGATTCAGATGCTTCATCAACATTCTTTTCAATTATAGGTTTGGCTAATTCCACACACAAGTTGCCTGAAGTTTCATCAATAGCTAACCTGGACATCACCTTGGTCTTTTTCTCCTTAGGAGGCTTCTGAAGAATACTAGAGATCACATCAAATGGAGGTGGGATCATTTGAACAACTTTCTTCCTCTTCTGAAGACTGTTCTAGAACCATGAATGTGTAATTTTTGAAGCTTGTACATCACTTGTCACATTTTCAGCAATCATCATTAAGTCTTCTGAATTAGATAACGGGTTATCTAATTGTGTGATGTCTATTAATGGCATATCAAGAGGAGAGAGACTCAAATGAGGAATCACTGCATCATGAGGGGATGTAACAGGGACATGTGATTTGGCAATTTGAGGAGTTCTTTGATCTTTTTCACTGGATTCATTCCCTTCCTGATTCATTCTACCTTTTATTCTTGTCCTTTTTCTTTTGACTGTAAACTTATTCAGTTGATTCAGATCTTCATCCTGATCTTGAGCACCTGTATCTAGTTGTTGCATCACTTAAGTTCATAAGAACTAGGATGAAATGCATGATGGGTCTTGGCTACTAGGCCATGTTAGCTACCCATTTACATAATGATATGCAATCTCTCATAAAGCAGAGAAAGAGGGAAAAAATTGTGGGAAAAACCCTCCCCCAAAAAGAGAGATGAAAGATGTATGGATGGATGGAGTAAACAAGACCCCCCATTATGACATACATCAAGTATATACAAGAAAGAAATGGGAGAAGGACAAAACCCCCTAAGAGGAAAAAGTCCCCCCAAAAAGGAGAAGAAGGAGATGAGGTAGTCCCCCCCTAAAGGTAGTGTGTCGATCAGTGAGAAATGCTCCAATGTAGAAGCTGATCCATGACTATTGAATAATGGTCCTCCCCATTGGAAGAAATAATGACAAAGGTATAGGTGAGATGCTTTCCCCATGAGTTGAAAGAATCTTGATGATGTACAATATCTCTAAAACCTGTCCAAGTGTCCATGTGTCAATATTGATGGTGGTTCCCTCCAAAAGTGTTGAGAAGAAGTAAAAATCAAACAAGGAGTGATGTAGAACCTATTTCAAGGAACCAACAATCTTCTCAACTGATAAAGAGACCTTCAAAAATTGTTGTACATAAGTATTCATAATCACGCTGGCCTATAAAGACTGATCATGTAGAGAATGGATATGAGGGTCAAAGTAGGCCCTCACAACAATTGTAGAAGGGTCATCCTCAACAAAGCGAAGTGGGATATCATCAAAGAAGTTTCCCAAGTCTGCGATGTGTGACTCTACGAACAAACTTGAAATGTCTACCAAGAAGTCATCGCCTCAGGCTAGAACTGAAAGACAAAGTGTACTCTATTGTGTTGAAGTACATAAATTGGTCACTATGGTAATAGATGAAGAATTTGCCTCAAAAATAAGATCATGAATATCATCAAGGATGTCTCCCACATCTTCAAAGTGAGAGACTCCATGAACAACTGTGTAATGTCTAGAAGGAAGTCCTCACATGAAGATAAAGTAGGAAGACATGAAGGGTTCTATTGTACTAATTCTAAAGCATCTGTGGCTAGAATAGGACTAGTAGGAGCAACAGAAGCATCCGGAGGTGTGATCTTATCTAGAGTTGAAGAAACCATAGCTAGAGTAACTGGATGTAGAATGTCCTCTAGAGATGGAGGAACACACAAATCTCCATATGCTTCCCAAATAGACATCCAAATATCATAAGGAAAACTTTCCATTCTAAAAGGAGCAAAAGATTCCTTACTCATATGGTTATATAGAAAATGATGAAGTTGCACAAGATGTGTCCAATTAAAATGTGGTGGCAATGAATAGAGATAAGGAAGCAATTCTTGATGGTCTCTTAGATGATCAAGTATCAAAGCACTCCATTTGTGATTGTTCCTTGTTGTCAACTATGGTATAATACTAGACTAACATATCTGACAAGACCCCATGAGATCAATCAATGAACCTCCCAAAATGTAAAAGAAATCAAAGAACCCCCCCTAATGTATGATTTAGGCACTTGGTAGCCACTTGCCAATTTAGGGCCTATTTTTGAAAATAGTATTTCTATCCATAGAACCTATAATATAATTATAGATCTAGAAAGTAGACAAAAAAAATGCACTTTCAAAAAAAATGGAACCTGATTTGGAGTCCAAATGAGCCCGTACTAAGCATTTTAAGTGGCAAAAATCAAGATTTACAAGTTGCAAAAAAATTCAAGAATAGAGATGTCAAACTTCCTGCACCAATGTGTACATCACAAAATCCTACCCCAAAAAAAAAAAAAAATTGAAAATCACCTCTACTGTTATTTTTTCTGAATTGTTGTTGTCATGCCTCCAAAAATCGAATGGCTCTAGATTTTGCCTCAGATGTCCGATTTGGATGAAACAAAATCTGATTTGGGGTTTTTTTTGACCTTTTGAATGTGATGCAAATATCTGATTTGCACCAACAAGCACCAATCTTCACTTGCAAAAAATCTCTCCTATGGCTTGATGGCCAAAAAAATTCAGAAAATAATGTAAAACTAAAAAAAATAGCAGAGGTGCAGATGAAAAAATGCATATCTAAAAATTAAATGTACAGATCTGAAATGATTATACCGATTCTACAAATTGGTCCTTTAGGTACCAGTTTGCAAAAAAAAAATTGCCTCAATTTTGACTATGCCTAGGGTAGGCAAAATTATAGTCAGATTTCACCGAATCAACTTTCTGAACATAATGGCAAGGTTCATTCTAGCTCTAGACACTCCCAATTTCTATGGTACTTTGGATTCAGGCTAAGGTGTTGAAGCAAGAAGATGGTCTCGAATGGCTATGTGAAGAGAGATTTTCCAAGAGCTTTGATACCATGTAAGAAGTTGGTATAGCTCTAATACCATGTAAGAATTTGTCTCAGGCAAGATTCATCCAAGATTATAGAACTCGAACGCAAGCACAACTATAGACCAAAAAGGAGTATGATCAATATATTAGAGCATGTCCTCATACATTTCTCTATATTGTATGTGATGAATGTACACACTAGGAGTCCCTATATATAAAGGCCTCTCAGGAAGCACCTAGAATGTCTCTAGAAAAAACTAAGAGATCAGATAAGTATGACAACTAAGCACACATCTTATCCATCATTCTAGATGAGTGGATAAGAATGACAAGGTTGTAGACACCATGTGCTTAATTTGTGTCCTAACTCTTGTGTTGTAGACACCATGTGCATAAAAGAGGTGCAAACTCCTATGTTGTCAACATGACAACTCACAAGAGTATGCATACTCCTAGGTGGCTAATAAATAAATAATAAAAACATGCATTAACCTAAGTAAAATTAAGTGTAAATAGTAAATATTTATTTACACCAACATATCTATATTATGATTAGAAAATTTCCATCCATCCCACATGCTAACATAAGGCACTCGTACAAGGAAAAAGCCAATGACTAGCAATAACTTTAAGAAAAACATCGATAATTCCCCATCAACTCATATGGACAATAATATATGCAATAGCTAAACATAATCACATAGTCATAAATCTTATAAAAATGATATTTGCAATAGATACATGTTAGTCTATGCCATTACACATGGTGTTCTTATCTTGACTAGTCCAACAAGATTAACAACACATTAATTTTCAAATATGAACATAATGTCTTATGCATTAAAAATTTTACATTATGCACCTTTAATTCATATAGACTATAATGAATTATATGTTCAATACTTTTTTATATGGAGAAGTATACCAAGAAAGATATAAAGCTACTGTTATTTCTTATAATTGCTAGTGTATTCATATACCATTCACATGCATGTTGGAAACATGAATAGTCTTTGTTAGTGAACTTAATTCATTTAAGGACAAACTATATTCTTAGTGAACATCCCAATAGTAAATTACTAAAATAATTCACTTAAATCTAATTTAGACTATTCACATGACTAGTGTTATTCCTACAAGGAATAAATTTCTCTATAGCTATGCTACTCTACATAAAAACACTAATAGGTATATCATCTATGATATATTCAGCTTACATCATTAATACAATCAACATTGTATGTGAATCCCAATATGTCCAATGATTTAGTGGAACCACATTTTCAATATAACAAGGAATATAAGGATTCCTCAACAAGAGTTATTGTCATATATAATATTGCATAAAGAGAACTCACCTTATGCACAATCCAAAAAAAAAGGCTCAACATAACATTAAATCCAACATATTACAGACTTTTACCCAACAAGAAATAAATGAAATCCATAAAATTTATACATATTCTAAGTCCTACCCAACATACTATTTAAACCAATTCCAAACAATGATTCATAATGATTCACATTAGTATTTAAGTGCAGATCTTGTTGTCCTACCTAGGCGTCAGTCCGAGTTTAGGAAGTAAAAAAGAAATTAGTAAATCTAGTAATTTACTAAAGTTAACTATCCTTTTAATATCAAAGAACACATCTTACAATATGGCTTTCATTTGAGATTTACACTAGTTAATTCTGTAGTGTTATAAAATCTTATTAGTTCAACTTGTGAATAGAGTTATATGTCATACCAAATGTATTTTATGAATTTATATTTCAAACCAAGCCTTTTACATAGTGATACATAGGTGAAGACATTTTTAATAAGTTCATTTCTAAGTTAGTTAATTGGGGTACATCTTTAGTTGTGAAAAACATGGTTGTGAGTGTCCCATCAGCCTTGAGTTGGGTTTTATCATAGTTTCTCAAATCGATAATAGAAAAACTTACCTATTCCTATGTAGTTGGATTATGTTATCCACAATTAAAAGAAATTGGACATGTTTAAGAGGGTTTCTACTCAAAAATTCCATTCTTTGGTTGAAAGGCTTCTTACAAAATAGTTATGGTTTTACATACATCTATTTCCCATTTTTCTACAATTTCTAAAGGATTTTCAAAGGTCCCAATCTCTAATCTATCATTAATCTCTCCAATATATCCTTTGAGTTGACTAATGTTTTAGACATTTGAAAATTTAGTAGAGCATGATTGTGATCTGAGGACAATATTTGCATTTTGTAAAACAAAATTAGAAACACACCACCTCCCAAGTTATGCAAGCCTCTTATCGACATGCGAGGTAATTTCTTATTGTTTCAGTATAATGACATAGTCCTACATCATTCCCAACATGGAGATAACAATTGGTTTGCCAACTTTCAAGTATGGAAACAATTTTAAAACTAGTATCATTTTAGTAGATAAAGAAACTATATAACAACCATGATTAATAAAAATAGCACTTTTTATTGCTAAAGAAGTTAGTTCACCAATTTAAGATGTTTTTCCATTGAAAAGATGTTCAACCAATGAATGAAGCTCAAAACAAGGTGTGAAGAACAAAAAATTGCTTATTAACAAGAAATAAAAAGGGACTTGGTGTAATTATGGATGCCAACATCTTTGTTGTGCATGTTTTCTCATCCAGTCCAGCTACTTCTTTTCAAAGAATTTTCCAGTTTGGTAGAGGAGATTAGGTAGGTTGAGGTGGCAAGATTGTGGAGAAGACTTGGTGGAGTGGTGGTAATAAAGATCATGTGTAGTCTCCACAAAAATTTTAGTGGAGATTTAATTTGTGTAGAGTGAGAGCTTCAAATAAGGCCAATTATCATGGATATATTGGTGTCTATTCTACATGATGTAGAGGAAATTGTGTTGATGGCTTGTAATGTCAGCAACCAAATCTCAATTGTAGGAAAGTTCATTTTAGAGTAGTAAGGAGTCTTTTCATTGCTTCTTTTTATCTCTACTACCTCTTTTGTTAAATGGATGGGGTTTCTGATAAGATTTATAGTCTTCTCCTTACTACTTCTCGTTAGCCCCTGAAGGAGTGCATGAAAAATAGTTATAACATATTTCCCACCCCGCACCCTCAAAATTCATGAAAAATATATAAATTAGTACCGGTCTACCATTTATATTTTTGTAACGACCACCATCCAAAATAGAATATTTAACAATGCATTTAGTTATTCATTTATTTTTAATTCTTAACTAACCAGCATTAACTGGTTTAAATAAGAGAGCCAAATGGTTGCACAAATATCCATTTATTTAGGTATGGGATAAATGAGTTGTGACAAAAACCCTCCTTAAATGAGAAGTGATATTGTAAAACCTTTTTATATGCAAGGTGTTCCTCACCTAGTTGAAGCACCATGTTTGAACTATCTAGAGGAATCATGGCATAGTTTCAAATTTTTTGGATGTTATCACAATCTCAATCAAATATAAATCTTTAGTGCTCTACACTATTGCCTGAATCACTCATGTTTAGAGTTTATTTGGGCACTCCCTTAGCATATTCAACATTAAGCACTCATGGGCAAGATAAAGAGGAAGGAAGAGAAATATTGTTAGCTAAGGCATAAGTAAGGGCCATGGGGGCATAGTTGCAAAAAATAGGTGCCATAGTTGTTAAATGTAAAATGACTTGTCTTTGGCATAAATGGGGGGTAATTCTCATTACCATCCTCTGGCTTGATGATAATGTTATCACTCAAGTCAAAATGCTCAATAAGGAATGCTACAATGCACTCTAGGTATGCTATCATCAATTCATATTCTAGATATTATACTTTTCATGGACTGGTGAGGACTTAAAAGTAAAACCTTATGAGCTTCCTTTTGAGATATTATTAATTTTTGCTCATGATAATTGTTCAAATTCAAAACAATCAGTTCACAACATGTTTTCTCTGTTTTTCGATACCATATCCAATACATACACCATGCATTCAATACATACCCTAATGAATTAATTAAAATGTTTTCATATGTTTTTTTTGATGTAATATTTTTCCTCAAAATACATGACTCCTTTGCAGTTTCATATCCACTACAAAATCACAACCATAATGGCTGTTAAGAAACTACAAGTAAATTGTGCTTCATTGAAATTTTTATTTTTATATATATGTGCTAGTTAGAGTATTTATTCCATGATCTGGTCATGGTTTTTTCCTCTTATTTCTTTCTATGTATGACTTTTAGAATTAGTACTATACATTTTGTATAACGAGAATATGTGAACTGGACTTTTATCAAAGAATTTGAAACCAAGTTGATTTAATAAATTTATAATTCCTTCAACTCTTGGGAGTGGAGAACAAGCTTCTTATATGTTTAAAGAATCAAATTAGATTTATAACATGGTTTTCCTATTAGTAGGGCACAAGAGATAGGGGTAGGGTAGAAGAAAGGAAAGTAGTGAATGAAGCCTATGTTAGGCTTTTTCAGGTCACAAGGAGTGCCATTGAAGAGAGAGTTAAAGGAGTTTCATGTAACAAAGGATGCCCTTCTTCATGTTGGTACTCCAATTACTGCTCACATTTTTTTCTTGGCCAGCATGTTGATGTGATTGGAATCACAAAAGGAAAAGGTTTCAAGGTCTATATTTACCTTTAACTAAATGGTTCATGTTGTTTGCAACAGAAGCACATCAAAATAACTTTTAAAAAGATCTATCATCTATGCACACTCCATAGTTGTACTTTTGTAAGTGATAATTAGAATACAACTTGTTGGCTTATTTTTCTATATGCAAGAACCTTCAATACATCTTTTTTTAAATGAACATAAAAAATTGATTTGCAAGATAAACAATTTTATAGTCAAAAAATAATTTTCTTTAGCAATGCAATCTGAAAAAATTACCCATATGATTGGTGTTAAGGTCTTACTTTCTTTATAACATTATTTTAGGTAGGAAGCACTACAAAAACATTGAACTATAGTATATCATAAGATTTTATGAATAAATTTTTTGCTTAAGACAATTGAATGCATGTTTATTGTCTAATTCCTCAAAGAGATACTAGTTTGTAGTGTCGACATTGCTTTAAGTATACCATAAAGGGAGGTTAAGAACTCTTTTATTTTAAATGTTTTTGTGGTTAGACCCATTATTTTATGTTTGGATATGTTATTAATTAATGAAACAATGTCATCCTGAAGAAGCTATGAAATACATAAAACTACCTATTTTTTGAGTCACATATGCTAATTATATAAAGTTAAACCATAGTTTGCCTGCTAATTCAAATGTTGTTCTCTATCCTTTTCCTTCTCAAACATATTTCATCATTCTTATCTTATGGAGTCTATTTCTGCTACCTCCACCATTATGACTATAAAATTTAAACCATCTTCCTCAAAGGTGTGTCCGACCTCATCCATTTATTCTAAATTTAAGGTAAGTTCTCTTTTTTCAATTCCTTGAGAATATATGTAAACTATAGCTTTTAAAAAATTTAGAGCTTTTTAAAATATTTCCTTTTGGAAGGTAAATATATTTGGTGTTGATCCTGGTGGTAGCTAGAGCCTCTATTACAACACAATCATGTCATGTTCCACTTGTCCTAGTTTAGAGATTATTGTGGCTTCAAATGCTTTTTTTTGTGGTAGATTAGGGAATCTAGAAGCGCTCAACTCAATATCCAAAGAAAGGAATGCCATGACTAAATCCTATATCCAAAATCTAAGGACTATGCTACAAACCTATACCAAATAGGAAAGCATAAAAGATAATCTAAGAGCAAGCATCATAGGAAAAAAGTAAACCCTCTATAAGAGGGGAATAGACACAATATTGCATGAAATAGGAAAAAACACCTCTATAAGAGGGGAATAGACACAATATTGCATGAAATAGGAAAAAACATACTTGCTGCCTGATCACACACACACACACACACACACACACACACACACACACACAAACCAAAAATAAGACACAATAAGGAGTTTTTAGAAGCTCCACCTTGTGCGATCCTTAAGCAACCTCAAGAATGTCCATGGTGAGAAATAATATATTTTGAATTTCTTGTTAAAAGCTTTGTTGGAAGTTGAAGCAATTGCCCACCTCTTTGGCAAGATCAAGTAGTTTCTCATGCATAGTTGTAATGCCCCACTCAAGAACCCAAGGGAAATAAACCTAACATGTTACAATGTTTACTGAATTATACTTTTTTTAAGTTAAAACAATATCAAAGTAATAATGCGGAGTTAACATACACACATACATTGATTAGACATAAGTAAATACCATACAACCTTCACGTTGAGTCACATTTAAGAAGTTTTATTAATTAGTTTAAATATCAAGTACAATATTCATGATCATAAAAAAAAAGATACATCATCTCATAAGAATATACAATTGATGCAATGAAATGCATTTAATGAATAACATCCACTACACACGTTGTAGGAATGTGAGAATAGATAAAAGTACATCAAAAATACAAGATACATGATAACATATTTACATCAACTAAAATAGAAATCTCCAAGATAAGAATAAGAATGATAATGGTGTAATTGTAGAAAGAAACATCTAATATCTATCAATCTGAGAGGGACCCAAATGGTAAGAAGTCGCTACCTACCAACTATGTGGTCACCTAGCTAGGTTCCCACTTCTACCATGCCAAGAAGATAATGAATGATCCACATATGGCTAGTCAATCATAAAAAAATCATAGGAAAGAAATCTTAATTGCCAAAACTACCTCAAGGGTACTTAACTACTAAAGAAGAAAAAATAATCAAAATCAAAAGGACACTCAATCCAATACCAACACCACATACCAAAGTCAACACACAAATACCAGGTATAAATCACATATCAAAAATCAAGAGTTAAAATCAATGAAAGATATCCACTTCAAGTCAAAAGCCACATGTAAAAAGTACAACAAAAAAAACAACTGCCATAAATGAATGTAAATAACTAACAATAAGTGCATCCAACAATAAATACACCACTAGAGGCAAGTAAAAAATCTATGGAGGAGACTTGGGCTACATACTATGGAGTTCCATCACATGGTCAAACCACTTGAGTTACCCTCAACTGGTCTCTCATTAGACCTTACACTATCAAGCATTGAGTTACCCTTGACTAGCCACTATGGAGCCTAGACCCTCAATGTGACACTTGCAAAACCAGAATACCCTCTCATGAAGATGAGGAAAAACTAATCATATCTCTCACTAGGTATCATCCCATTCCCATACTTAGCCTATACAAGAAATCAAGGCATGGATGAGGTAATATATCTATCTTATCCTTTTAATGTGTTTCCTAAATATTATTTACTATATTATCACTTATTACATAACTTACAATAGGTTACCCTGGTACCGACCACTTTGGGTCTTGGACCCTTATTGCAAGCCACTCCCAAAGACATGAACCTAGCCAACCTCTCCTGAGCATACAAATCACAATTGTGTCCCATTCCACAACTCCCATACTGATCAAACTCAATTCCTTAACAAGCACCCAAAAATAAGTTGGTTCTCCCAACCCAAGTAAACATAAATGCACCACAAAGAAAACCTCATAAATGCATCCTTCAATTTAAAACACAAAGCTCATCATAACATCCAAAACTAACTTATAGAAGAAATCACAAAAAGCCTCTAGGGTACATCTTAGTTGGCCAACTAAACAAATCACATGAAAAACATCACAAATAAAGAATACCAAATAACTTCCAATAAGATTACAAGGAATGCATGGGTTCTCAATTATATGGTTTAATTCCTTTGTTTCCTAAGACTAGTTTGATCATTTGGACATTTCCTAAACATTATGATATACATGTTTTTCAAAAGTCAAAGGATGTTTTCTAGTCTAAATTTTAAAGTCTATTAACAAATATTGTCAAGGTCATAAATCTACTAATGTCATTATATTTAAAAACAAGTATATCTAAATATCACCATTACATTTAAATTTTAATAATATTTAAATATAATTGTCAAAATTTTAAACAAGTTTATAATAAATTCTTAAATACATGTGTTTTTAAACTAAAACCTACTACCTTACAAAACATTTTAAAATAATAATATAAAATTAACAAAGCATATATTTTAACCACTCAAACTAACTTACACTAAATAATAATCATTTTTAAAAATATATATATATATATTTAAAATATTACATATTAAAAGTTATTTAAAATTGTAAATACTTTTAAAGAAAATTATTAGAAATTATAATTTAAATAATTTTTTTCTTTTAAATATTTAATAAACCCCAAGGGTGGGGTGGGCCCACATGGATCACAACTTGTGAGGGCTCCTTGGAGCCTCCTTTAAGGAGGAGATGCTATGGGAGCTGTGTCAACTTCCAAGGTAGTTGCACAAACTACTACAATAGCTGAGTGCATTAGGTAAGAGGGAGGGAGGTCTATGACCCCCTTTTCCTATTTTATTAAATAATTTAAAAAAAATAAAAATATCAAAATCCATTACATATATATATATATATATATATATATATATATATATATATATATATATATATATAATTTATTTTTTATGTTTTCTCTAGTACTTGATGTACAATTTTTTTTCCAACAAGATCACCCCCGCTAAAAGGAAATTAAATAAATTGTAGATTCAATATGAGTAATTTTCCCATCAAACCCTAACCCATCTAAATCATTTTCTCTTTGAAAAATTTCTTTTGTAGGAAAATCAAATATGGGTTTCATTTTGTTGCACAAATCCAAACTAAAAAAAAAAAAAAACAACAATCAAATTTCAAGCATCTAGAAGACACAACACATATAGATCTTTTCAAATGAAACATACCATTGTGGGTTTCAAACCCTACCTCACATTGATGCTAACAATTTGGCAACCTATTGAAACCCTTGCAAAATCGAAAAACCCTTCAAAGCTTCCAAAATTTCATTTTTCCTCAAAATCCCAAAAACCCTCTAATATAGAGCCCTAACTCCCTTTAGGGTTTCTATGTCCAAAAAACTCTAAAATATAATTATTTAATTTAATTTATCTTTTGATGCATATTTACTCACTTTATATTCAAAATACTCTTTTATTTTATTTTCCACTTTCTAATTAAATGCAAGCCCATTAAAAGCAATTATTTTTTATTTTAATCAATGAAGATAATTAGAATTCATTATTTAAATGCAACTCTAATTTTAGTCAATATTAATTAAATATTCACACAAAAATAATATTTAATATTTAATACTTAAATTCCTTTAATTTAATTTTCTAAATTGGGACTTTAAGTCAAAAAAATTATTTAGCCAAATATTCTAATAATTCTAACAAATGAAATATCGTCTTATTTTAATATTTTTTCCTTATTAATTTAATAACATTTAATTATTCAAATATTAATGATAAATCCAAAAACCATAAATCAACATTCTACCAAAACAATTACAACTTCAAACCATGTGAGATGCATAAGGAAAACCAACAAAAGAAAAAATCAAGCAATATACACACAAAAATATTCACAGGTTTAAAAGGGTAGCCAATCAAATAAGAGTCCTCCTTACAAGACAAGTATTTAGGCTATGGCTAGGATTGGATCTAATCATTTTCTTCCCATTCTTACCATTGAGTTATTGGGATAAGACACACTCATCTTGACAATTCAAGAAAGGCAATGCCCAATACCTACAACTTGCATAAAAGACAAGCATGTACATATACATATGTATCTAAGCTAAACAAACAATGGTAGGGAGTGGTACATCATGTAGATCCTAACTGTTAGATGACTATGACTCCCTTCCTTAACAAATATAAAAGTAAAACAAACATGCACACCATACACATGCAAGTGTGGGGTAAATACCTTAATAAATCATGAGTCAAATTATTGCATATTTAAACATAACAACTCAGCATCATGAATGTAAAATAATTATCATTTAGAGGTACATCATAAGACATCATTATGAAATAAATTGTATTTACTAACTAATAATAATTAAAGCATATTTAATATGCAAGTAATCATAATCATTAAATATAACTCATGAAATATAATCAACTAAGTAATCATCACTAATATCCAAGTCATGAAATAATGTCATATAACTATAAATAAATACCTCTGAAACTAACACATATATTAAAAATAAGCTCAAAAGGGTTTAGCAATCAGAGCGAAAAAGAAAACTATGAATGGGCATTACAATAGCTTTGTTTTCTTGGTTAACTCACATCTTCAAAGGCTACCTCAGACATAATGCACTAAAGTCTAAACCATAAACTCATTTGTATCATCTAAATTTATTCTTTTTCTATGTTGATTAAAACTTTGGAGGAGAATTAATAGCCTAACAAGTCAAATAAGTAGATCTTTTGAAGGATCCCTTAATTTTAAGAAATATTCAACTCCAAATGTCAAGTCTCACACTATTTTGTTCTTTTTAGTATGAGAACATTTTGTCCTTTTAACAGGGGAATCTTAAAGCCATGGGTGTGGTTTCTTTTATTTGCAAAGAGGGAGAGATGATTTGGAAATTGTTAATGTATAAATGGCCTAAGGATTAATGTTAATCTAGTTTACCAATCTTTAACTTGATACTTAATAGTTTCTACACTACTAGCCATGGATGGTGAAATCATCTTTGTCTATGTGAGAGGACATAAAAATTTGATTTGTTGTTCATGGAAAGTGATGTTCTTAAGAAATGAACAATGACATAAGTGATCTTATCTTAAATAGCCTAGATGGGTCCAAGAGGAATTGAAAAATGAATGGGAAATGTTTTGAGTAACTAAAGTATGTTATCATAATGTCAATATAGGTGTTGTTGTAGAAATAAAGGAATAGTAGAAAAGCAAGCTAAGAGCACCTAAATAATGAAAATTTGACATGATAGCTCTAGCTAACACCATTTTAATTCTATAACATTCTTTCTTTCCATCTTTTCATGCCCACCTTACCTTATAATTGTAGGGTACTCCCTTTAGAATAGTAGGGGGAATCAATGATAGTATATGTAAAGCACCAAAATGATGCTTGAGAAAATAAATGTTAGTAAAGAATTTATAGAGTTTACTCAATGCCCCTTGAGAACATTAGTTGTTTATCAAGACTAAAGTTTCATCATTGTTCTCTCTTGAAGATTATAGTATCCTAATTGTCTATTGTATAAAATTCATTTCTGTTGTGGCCATTCTTCAAAATATTTCAGGTGAGTGTTGTAATTCACAATTTTTTGACATAGATTTCTAGTCTTGTAAACTGAGTCAGATCTTGAAGCTTCATCTGCCCTTAAGTCAAAGTGATGGATAGCTATGTAATAGTTTGATCTTTTTGAAATTACGGAATTTGTTGGAACTAGATTCTTCAGGAGTTGTTGGAAAATTGATAAAGGGTTTCTTTGTGGTTGAATTGCATCTGCTTTCATCTTTTAAGAAAACATAAAATTGTTGTGTAATGAAGATTCATATTTTTAGTATTGAAGAATCATTCAAGTAGTTTACACATATCTTTATGAGTTTTCTTCCCTATCCAAGGACCTAGAAACTATTTCTCTTTTTTAAAATTAGAAAAGCTTTAAATTTATTTCTAAATCAAATGAGGACCTTGTTTTCATTGATCTTTTGTTTCATACCTAAAGATAAATGATTGATTGATAATATTAGTGCAATTACAATTCTCCATGGCCAAAAAAGATGGTTGACTAGGAGACTAATGCCAACCTTATTTGGAATAGGGGTAATGAAAAGGTGGGGATTTTTTGGGGACCCAACATCTCATGGTTCATAAAAATTCTACTCGAAACCTGGAGAAAACCTGAGTCAACTAGTGGTAGACATGATCCCCAAAAGGTAATTGTTCCCTCTTCCTAGTGATGCATTTCTCCTTTTTCTGTTGCTAGTATCCCTTCTCTATTACTATGGTATATGATATTATGTGATTTTACCATGCTAACTAATTAAAAGATTGAATAGTAGATAGAGTACTTATGCAATTAAATATTAAAATATCACTGGAGTTAAGACTTCAAGTAGGTAGACGACTATGTAACATTTTTGTAGTGTTTTTAATTCATACAATCATTTCTTAATGTTATTTTAGGTGATGGAAAACAAATTATAATTTCTCTCATGTGAATAACATAAATAAAAATACACATCTAGTTAAAGATTCCATTTCATCTAGTTTTATGGTTTACTTAGTGTGTGTATTACATTTCTTTATTTTAAATCTGATTTGATATACACATCTGATCCTAATTTGTTTGAGCCTTTATCTTACACATTTTATATATAAAAATAGTATGGATAAGCATGCAATGTATTTATGACCCATGCATATGTTATGATGGTAATTAGTGTATGCTTTTTTGTATTTCCATCTAAGGTAAAAAAATGTGTGGAATCTCTGGATCACTGATAATTCAACAATAAGTTTATTTCTAAAGTCTTGTAGTCAAGAATAAAAAAGTTTCAACAAGAAGAATTAAATGCACAAAAAATACAAGGATGTGCTATGCTCTATGTTTCTTTTTGGTGGTTTTATACTTAAAAATGACAAAACCACTTTTGAAAGAAGCTAGTTTTTGTTTATGGTTTAAATACAATTGTCTCAATAATTGGTGGGTAGTTGCATATGCTAAAATCTAGCGTATTGCATGCAAATACTACATGGAGAAGAACCTTATCAGAAAACTAAAATGTCAATCAAAATTGCCATCTTTTGAGTAATTCAACAAGCATAAATGAATAAGAATGAATATGTTTTCTTAAATTACAAAACCAATAAGTACAATGGAATCAAAATTATATTACTGTGTAAATATTCATCTTATTTTGAATTTTTCTATATTACAAAGGTGAGTGCCCACTATTGACTTGGGTGTACAACAACAAAACTAAAGTGCTTTAGAGATGGATTTTCTAACACTTTTTTGTTTTTTTCTAAAATATGACTTAAAATTGTCGCGAAATTAGAACAGTAACTAGAGATAAAAAGGTCCCTGTAAAACCTGATTTTGGTATTGCTTCTAGTAGGTATAAGGACTCTTTCCTGATGGATGGATTTTTTTTTCTTTTTTTGAGGATGTGAAAGGGTTTTGGGGTCCCTTCAAAACCTATTTTAACCATAATCTAAAACTAGAGATAAAAAGGATAAAACAAATAGAAAAAATGTTAGATTTGAGATGACATTGGTGATTAGATTTAGCAATGTTAACACTAAATATAAGTGCCCGTCTATAGGATATGTTCTCCAATTAGTTGGGAGTGGTGGTAGTGGAGATGGAAAATCATTGTTGGCATATTCAACTGTAGTGCCTGCCCTCGTTCACATCTTTTTGGACATATTGTTGTTATTATTATCAGACTATGTTAGACTAGTTTTATGTTGATGGATTAGTGGTATTGTTTTGAGACTATCGGATATTATGTTATGGATTCAGAGGATATATGATGAGATCATTTAGACTTTACATTTCATGTATGCATGATGATCATTACATTGCTTTCAGTTATGATGATGATTAGGTAGATGGTTTATTATCTCATGTTTTTTATTATGGATACTTGCCCCATACTTGCATGTGTATGGTGTGCGTGTTTTCTCTTATTGTATGGCATTTCTGATATGGTTAAGGAAGGGAGTCATAGTCACCTGCTAGTCAGGATCTACATGATGCACCACTTCCTGCCATTGCTTGTTTAGCTTAGTATTATATATATTGTATGTACATGCATGGTTTTTATACAGGTTGTAGGTACCGAGTATCGACTTCCTTGAATTGCCAGGATGAGCGTACCCTATTACACTATCTCAATGATAAGAGAAGGGAGATAAATTCTCACGTCCAAATCCCAAACCCATAAACCATTTTTCCTAGTGAGGTAGGACAAGTAGCTAGATATTTTACCTTCCAAATGTGTCGGATGACATAATTCATGATTTTTAACCCTTTAGACTAATTTTGTGTGAATTGTTCTATGATGGATTTTCATATTTTATCTTGGAGGTCTATGGTGAATTTTCTATTAATTAAATCTTAATAAATAGATTAAATTAATAAATTAATTATTTGGAGAAAATTAATATAATATCATGATCTTTGATATTTTGATTATAATTAATTAAATGAAAATTAATTGAGGAAAAATAATTAAATAAAAGAAAATTAGAAATTAAAAATTAATAATAATTATAAAATAATAATAAAGTAATAAATAAATAATAATAATGAAAGTTATAAAAATTTAAATAGAAGTTATATAAAAATTAAATAAGAGTTATAAGCTTGCCTAGGAGTTAACACACCTTTTCATTTCTCATATGTCAACAACACGGGGGTTAGTGCATCAATTAAGCACATGGTGTCTACAACCTTATGACTCATCTAGAAGGTTGGAATAGAATCATGCTTAGTTGGTGACACCTTCTCGTTATTTCTAGAGACATTCTAGGTGCTTCCTGAGAGCTCTTTATATTCAGGCATTCCTAGAAGCTTAGAGATAGCTTTTGGAGAGCATTTCGAAGCATTGGAGGACTCAGGTACTTTGGAGAAGGGAGGAGCTTGCTCTACAGGTTTTTTGAGGAAGAGCAAATTAGCATCAGAATCTGGGTAGATTCTTGTGATTTTACTTATGCTATTTTCGCATCTTGCACTTCCTGTCTTCTTCGTGTCTTGCATATGTTTTTTGAGGATTTTCCTATTTAAATTGTATGCGTTCTCAATATGGATAGTTAAAATTTATTTGAGAAACCTTATATGCATAGATCTAAAGAGATCATGAGGCTAGGGTTTAAATTTTAACCAAACCCATTAGATGAATTATTGGGTAAACTTAGAGATCAAATAGTTTATAGAAAATTTTTGAAAATTGGAACCTTTAAATAAATTGTGCATACGTTCATACATGATCATATTTTTTTAAAATCTGAAATCATACATATATATATATATATATATGTGTGTGTGTGTGTGTGTGTGTGTGTGTGTGTGTGTGTGTGTGTGTGTGTGTGTATGTATATGTATATGTATATGTGTGTGTATATATATGCATAGTTTTATCCAGTATCACAGCATACAAACATATATATATATATATATATATATATATATATATATATATATATATATATGTTTGTATGCTGTGATACTGGATAAAACTATGCATATACACACACACACACACACACATATATATATAATTGGAAAGTCGAATGACATATATCGCAACGAGAAAAATTATAAATTCACATCGCAATTTATGTTTTTTAAAGAAAACGTTAAAAAACTTTCGTTTAATAAAAAAATGATTCGCACTTTGCATGTGGGCGGGGAGGGCCGAGCCCGTAACCCCACCTCTGCATTGTTGCAATGGCCGGTGGCTCTGCTGCCACAGGCTCTGTGACCACTGTCATAGGCCTGCGATAGTAGGCCCGCACGGTACCACCATGCGATGACATTGTTATCATGTACGGTTTCGACTTTGTTAAAACACATTTTATGATTTGTTTTCAATTTTTATAAATGTTGGTATTATTAATATATATATATGTATGTATGTATGTATGTATGTATGTATGTATGTATGTATGTATGTATATATATATGTATGTATGTATGTATATATATATATATATATATATTTATGTATATATATATATATATATTTATGTATGTATGTATATATATTTATTTATTTATTTATGTATGTATATATATATATATAAGTATATATGTATATATGGTCATGAACAATTATTATTATATTTAAAAAGGTCATTCTTTTAAAAGATAAATGATAATTTGTCAAATATTATAAGTTAGCTTAATTAAACTTAGTTTAATTAAGGTAAAATTGAAGTTTTGATTATATTAATAATTGACTTTGGAACTCCATAGGAGTTAATTTTGAACAATATTTATATAAACAATATAATTAGAAAATTGATTTTAAGAATTATAGGGAGAAACTTTTATCCATCTGAACTATACATGGGTTGGGAAAAACATACAAAATGTTCCTCCATTCATTATCCAAACTTGAAAATGTAAACTGAGACCTATACATTTAAATTCAAAGATGTAATTTTTAGCAAAACCAAAACATGTGTTTGCATTGTGTATTTTTTATGCTATTTGTTTTGAGTTTTGGGTTGACTAGTGTTGACCAGTTATAGGACGTCTACCAAAGGCTTAGGGGTTATGATTGTGATGTTGTGATGATGTCTTATTTTCGATCTTTATGAACCCAACCATGGTTATGTGATGGAATGCTCTATGTAATGTTTGTAATTACTGATTGTTATAGTTGAGGTTCTTATGTATGAGCCACTTGACTTAACCATTTTTGAGTCATCGATCAGTTATCCTTGGTTTATTTTCTAGTCACCATGATGGGACTGAAATGTTATTTTATGATGTTAAGTTGTGACATGTTTGACTCAACCATTTTGGACTTTTTGATCAATATGATATGAGATTTATTTTGGTTATTGAGAACCAATGGATACTTTTGATTATCAGTGATGCTTCAGTTGCCAATAGAGAGCTGTTGTGGTCATGATTTTCTATGGATGCTTGCTCATGGAGATTTGATGCCTTTATTGTGCATATTTGATGTTCTTATTATGAATCATCTTTTATGATTTTGAGATTTATGATTCCGTGAGCTTAGGGTAGGTTATTTTCTTGTAGTGTCGGGAAGTGGCTTGCAATGGGGGCTGGGGCCCTAAGAGGCTACCAGGGTAACTCATTGTAAGTTGGTTAATAAGTGAAAACATTCACACCTAATACTAACTAAATGAACCTAAAAAGATAATTATTTTGTTCTTGCCCATGCCTCAAGTGCTTGTACAGACTAGGATGGGAGTAGAGAGAACGCATGGTTGCAACCTTGCATTTCGTAGTATGACTTGTCAGTATGAGAGGATACTAGTGGCCACATAAGGATCAATAGGGACTCGTGGAGTTTAGCTAACTGCAAGGTAACTTCTACATGATATATGCGATGACACTTTTTCGCTTGCATAGTAGGTTCCTACATGTCTTTGTGTGCCTCTAGAAATTATATGTCGGTTTTGTGTTTGGAACCTTTGAGTTAGTATACTTCTAGGATTCTGAGACTTATAGAGAGTATTTATGCTATGTGATTTTGATAGCCTATTTGGGACTTGGGATTATCTCCTTAGCATGGTGGGAGTGGACCACTTAGGTACCACGCAGTCAGGTGGTAGTGTTTTTCTACTCTTATCATTTGAGATCCATTGAGACATTGTGGCTAATGCGTCATTCATGATGGTGGATATGTATCCTTTTAGTGATGATTAGCATATGTTAGATGATGTTATCTTATGCTTATATTTGCATGTTAGATTACTTTATGCACATGATGTAGTATATGTTAGGAGTGACATTCCTACTATGTTAATACTGATGATCTCTTCGATGATTTGGAATGTTATGCACGGAGGGATGGCTAGGATCCACGATGATCTAATGATGCTATTAACAGTTGGGAGGAACTGTGCACTTAGTTTATTATGTTTGATCTTTATGATGGATGTATATATCTTCTATAATGATGTATCATGTGTATCATGTGATTATCTTTACTTTGATGTATCATGGATTAGAATAGGATGATGTACCTTATTTCACATGTGTATATTTCTTTTAAGCTTTTCATACCCTGTGATATGTACAGTGGATGATTGAGCATTTAGAAATGTAATGTATAAACATTGGACTTATCATTATTATTTCATGTGGATGTTGTATTAGATGGATTCAATAATGTTAGTTGATTTAGATGTAATTCAACGTTAAGGGATCCTTAAAGAATGTAATCTGTTATGTATGTTATGTTTACTTTTAGATGGACATTGCTATTGCTTCCGTTATTGTGTATAAGTTATTTGTGGTATTTACTTTTATGTTTAAAAAAAATGCTACCAAACTTAGTGAAATTCTAGGTTAATTCTTTGGATCCCTTGGCAGGGCATTACATCAACAATTCATGCCCTTTATGAGCTCTCCCAATTAGTATTCATGTGCCATCAATTAGTGGATTTGGTCTTACTCAATCACCTAGATAGGCCCACATATGTTCATTAGTCTGCTAGCCATCCTCCATAATTTTGTGTCCAAATTTAAAATTAATTACCACTAGGCTAGCTAGTAGAACAATGACAGATCATAAAAAAGTAAAATTAATACCCCCACTATGAAAGGAATGTGTTCTTCACCAAATCTAACTTAGCTCAAAATATCACAAACTTTACTTTTGACAAGGGCTTCTCAGAATGTTTCCAATCATTTGCTGGTGGATGCTAAATAAGTGCTGCAATATTTTGAACTTCATATCTAAAGAACACATGTCTGCATGCTTGTAGCAATTATGAAATATTGGATAATTAGTAGTATTTAAAGAGCTTTATTTAACTTTGATTGTCAGAATATAGTGTAGTTGGCTTCAATAATTAATCAATATTTTCTTCTTTCTACCTATCAAGATGGATTGCATCATAACTAGAAAAAGAAGCTTCCATACATTTACCTCAGTTGAACTAAATGGTACTTTTTCATATTTCTTGTTGAATCGAGATATCATACTTGATCTCAAGCTAAAACAAAATCTTGAAGTGCTTACTTAGCATCAACCTCACTTGCTCTATTTGAATCCACAAATATGCAACATTAAGTTTGTTCCATAGCAAGTCAATTCATAAGAATGGTGACCTTCCAATATGACATCAAATATTTTGTAGTAGTCTAATGAACTTGCCTTGGATCAACCATAAATAGACTCAAATTATTTATAGTAAAGAAAATATCAAGTCTATCTAAAAGGATCCACCAAAATTGGTTCCAAAAATCATAGTGTAATTGTTGATATAAGATTTTTTTGAACTAAAGAACCCATAATGAAATAATCATTATTTTTCAATGATGTCAAACCTACTACCTACTGGTGAGACAATTTCTTTTTGGTCTAAAAGCTACCATTTAGTTGATTGATGAAGAGGATTTGAAAAGTGGAGATAATAATAGCACCTAAAGAAAGGTTGAGTTATTTGGTATGTAAATGAAGCACTAATACCAAGTAAGACACTGGTACTATAGTGTATTTATTATCTACTTAAAGTCTAAAATGAACAATTACTCAAGTTGAGACTAGAAGAAGATCAAGTCAGAAAAAGTGTCTGCCAAGCCTTACCAAGCAATCAGTGTAAGCCAAGTAGAAATCGATAGAAGTTGACTGAAAAATAAGAGGTTTCAACAAAATATTAAAAATAGTGCAAGTTGAGTGATTGTTAGTAGATGGTGAGAAAAGATTAGTTGGTGTCAAGCATCGATAAAATTTAGTGTTTTCCAAGTGAACTAGTATTGGCTAAGTAATAACAAATAGTGTTAAATTGAATATTTGACAAATCTAAGCTGACTATTTTTTTCTTGAAATATGTGAAGCATGTGGAAGATAACTATGATGAGTTGGTGGCACAAAATTTACGGTAAACTATTTTGTGATGAATACAAGGAAGATTGTAGAGGAAGTTTCTAGAGGAACCAAATAGAATATTATGTAGATTCATTTAATCCTACCTAATCCTACCTGACCCTAAAATGGACGATTGTGGTTAAGAAGAAAAAGATATAAATTCTCTACTTATAGAGATAGTTGGTTACAAGAAAAGGTTGTCATGTGTGAGAACCTAAGGAAGACAATGAGTCTATGGTATTGCTTCATTCAGTGGCCTAATAGAGGTAACTATAGTTGGTATGCAAAGCAAGAAGGCTTAAGAGTATGAATGCTTGAAGGTTGAACAAAGCTATTGGAGCTAAAGAGTATAAATGTCAAGCAGAATGGAGGACTGAAAAAAAGATTTGTAATCTACAAGTGAGGTGTAATTTATTATTAGATCAAGCCTTATATTTACTTTCTAATCATTGTATCAATCTAGGGCAAATCCTTTGGATTAAGGTTGACCTAACAGTCATTTATAAATCCTTTAATTGGGTGAAATTCTAATGGAATGGTCTAAAGTCCTCCAACAAGGCTTACTCCTAATAGGGTTATTAAAATCCTTTAACTAGGTGACATTTAACAGTGTTTATTGTAACCCTTAATAGGGTTGACCTTTCACAAGGCATCACTTCAGAAGAGTTAGAATTCATAGCATGTTACTGATGGTTTTTTCCAAATTGGATTTTCATGTAAAATCCTTGTGTCAAATTGTGTGAATGTTCTTATGTTGTTTCATGTTTACATTTTTGAAAAGTTATTTTGACCTAGGACAGTAACCTACTAAGTTTAAGTATTGAATGATCTAATGGATGCATGCATATTGAAGTTGTATGGATATGGGTCTACTAAGCATTGAGAATTTTTATTTGTGCATCTAGACCTTGGATAATTGATTCAACCCCCTCTCAGTTATTCTAAAGAATTCCAATAATTGGTATCAAAGCCATAGTGCTTGAGAGGATCAGTTTGAAAGTATTGAAAGTAAAATATTAGAGATGTCTAAAAAAGAGGTACCCAAGCTTAACAAGGAAAACTTTCATGCATGGAAAAGTCTAATGAAGCTACATCTATGAGGTCTTGGAGACCACACCATCACCACTAAGCATGTTGATCCTATTAGAGCCCCAACTATTGATGATCTAAAAAAGAAGAAATAACACAATCAGGAAATGTTGGAGATTGCCTCTACCATAAGTTACTTTAAGTTTGATGACATCAAGGATTGTGACTGGTATAAAGAATATGTGGGATACTTTACAAAAAATTTATGGAGGAGATAAAAATGTTTTGAAAGCCAAATCTAAAAGTCTAAGAGGTAACTTTGATGACATGAGAATGCAAGAAGGTGAGAACATTGTTCAATATTGCTCTAGAATAAAAGATGTTGTTAATGCTATTAGAGGAGCTAATGGTATCATTTATGATGATAGTGTATTATACTATTGAAAAAAGTATTGAGGACACTTTTTCCCATCTATGATATTAGAGTTTCTTTCATAAAAAAACTAAGATGAATACTTAGTACTAATCTATCCCTTGAAGGTTTGGTAGGTAGGCTCACTATTTTTGAACTATAATTTTGATAATTTCAAATATGAGAATGTTGAATATTCTTTCAAAGCTAAATGGACATTAAAGGAACTTAAAGAGAAGAAGTAAAAGGTAAAATGTGTTTCTAGTGACATTGATACAAATGAGGAGGATGTAGAACAACTTGAAGCAATGTAGGAAATGAGATTTCAACTACCTATCATGTGCTTTAATTGCAATGAGGATGGTCATATTGCAACTAGACATCCAGAGAAGAAGAACAATAGAAGTGGAGACAAATATATAAGAAACAGATATGAGGACAACATTGATTACAAAGATAAAGGAAATAAGTCTTGCTACATTGTTGAGGAGGAAACTAAAGATGGATCTGACAAACATGATGATGAAGTGGTGTATGTTACAATGAAGGATGATTTTGATGAGGATGAGGCAACTACACTAGTATCTTATGTGAACAAGAATGATAGATGGATCATTGACAGTGGGTGTTCACATGACATGACTAGAGAGAAAAGTAAGTTCATTACCCTTGATTATTATGAAAGAAATAGTGTAAGGTTTCGTAATTATGCACCTTTTCTACTAAAATGAAAAGGATCAATCAAACTCACAGAAAAGATCATGTGTGACAATGCATATTACGTGGCAGGATTCAACTATAACTTGTTGAGTGTCTCACAATTGAATAGTTCAAGTTGCAAAATTAAATTTGAGAACAAGATAGCAAAGATCTATGACACTAATGGGAAACTAATTGGGAAAGGTGATCAGACTAGAGGTGATATTTTTTTATCTTGATATGAATTATGCTACTTGTCTTGTAGAATTTGATGATGTGTGGCTATGGAACAAGAGGTAATGTCATGTTAATTTTGATAACTTAGTCAGTATTAGTAACATGAAAAGAGTCAAAGGTTTGCCTCAACTAAAATAAACCTAGCAATATTATTTGCAAACAATGTCAGTTAGGCAAGATGAAAAAATATAGTTTTAAAAGTAAGACTCATGCCTCTAAAATTTTTTTGGAGTTAGTCCATACTAATTTTGTGGACTAATTGATGTACAAAGGTACAAAGATGAGAAGTACATTATCCTATTTGTTGATGATTATTCTAGGATGATGATAGTTATGTTTCTAAAATAAAAATTTAATGCTTTCCAAATATTTAAGTTGTACTTAGCTAGAGTTGAAAAGGAGACAAGAAAAATCTTGAAATGTCTAAGATTTGACAAAGTAAGAGAATTTACATTAAATAAGTTTGAGATGTTCTATAATGATAGAGGAATCAAGAGACAAGATTTTACATGTAGGACCCCTCCACAAATGGTATTGCTGAAAGGAGGAACATAGCTATAAGGGATTGTGCTAGAATAACCATGATGGAGAAGAATGTTGCTTTGAAATACTAGAGAGAAGTTGTAAGTGCATTTATCTATACCTTGAATTGTGTACAAGTCAAGAAAGGAACTCATTCAATACCTTTTGAAATATGGTATGGATACTCACCCAATGTAAAATATTTTAAGGTATTTGGAAGCAAGTGCTACATTCTTAAAGATTTCAAGAATGGTAAACTAGATGCTAAAAGTGAAGAAGGTATATCCCTTGGTTATTCCACAAGAAGTAAATTGTATAAGTTTTTGAATACCTAAATTAACAAAGTGTGGAAAGTACAAATGTGAATTTTGATGGATATATAGAGGTACATGAAGCTAAACCTATGAAGGAACTTGAAGAGTACAAATCCTTTATATAATTTTATGAAAGTATGCCTATTGATGAAGATGTTGTAAACCAAGTTGGAAATTAACAAGAAGTTTTACTGACTATCAAGTCACATATAATGAATACTGAGTTGCATTCAAGAATTGAGTTTCCTTCAAGAACCAAGTTGTAGATAGAAGTTGAGGTACATTTTGATTCAAAGACAAGTCTACATGAAAGGAATGCCAATCCTCCTAATAGGTAAGTACATAGTGATTTTGAAGTTGGCAAACCTATTGAAGAAAGAAGAGCATAACCAAGATTGGTCAAAGTGTGTCAAAAGACATCACCCTACTTCACAAATTATTGGAGATAAAGAAGCTAGACCAATGAAAAGGAATAAGCTAAGAAATGATACATATTTGTTAAGCATGCATGATACTAAGATAGTGAAAGAAGCCATGAAAGAAGAGATTGATTAGATTGAGAAGAACAAAGCATGGACTCTAGTACCCAGACTAGAGGACAAGAATGTGATTAGAACCAAGTGGGTGTATAGAAACAAGTTAGATGAAAATGGTGAAGTCACAAGAAATAAGGCAAGATTAGTTTGCAAGGGTTATACACAAGATGATGGAATAGACTATGGAGAAACATTTGCCCCGACTGCAAGATTGGAAGGAGTAAGAACTCTGCTTGCTTACTCTGCATACAAAGGTTTCAAATTTTATCAAATTGATGTGAAGTCAACATTTGTGAATGGTATATTAGAAGAAGAGGTTTACATAGAACAACCTAAAGGATTTTTTGATCCAAACAACAAGAACATGGTATGTAGACTACAAAAAGCTATATATGGTTTAAAGAAATCCCCAAGAGCTTGGTATGGAAGGCTTCACAATTATCTTGTGAAGATTGGTTCTGAGAAGATTGATAATAACAACAATTTGTACTTGAAGGTAGAAGGAGGTAAAGGCATTTTACTAGATGAATTTTTTTTATGATATATAATTTGGAGGTCAATATGCATTATGCAAGGGATTTTCAAATGAAACAAAGAAAGAATTTGAGATTTCTATGTTTGGAGTGATCAAGTTCTTTGTTGGTTTGTAAGTATATCAGATGAAATATGGTATATACATCACTCAATCTACATCAATGAAAGAAATATTGATTTTTTTGGATTGGAGGATTCAAAACTAGTTAGCGCACCTATGATGATAGGATGCAAACTATCAAAGAATGATGGTTCTACTGATGTGAATCAACATTGTAGAGGTTTATGATTGGGAAGTTGAAATATGTAGTACATAGTAGACCTAACATTACATTAGATATTGGGATTATTGCAAGATTCTCTCAAATCCTAATGAGAATCATTTGATGACTATTAAGAGAATTATGAGATATCTTAAAGGAATAGAAGACTGTGGTCTATACTACAAGAAAAATAAACAAAATGAATTAAGAGCCTATACAGATGATGATTGCGTAGGAAACATTGATGATAGAAAGAGCACAAGCGATGGAGCATTTTTATTAGGAAAGAGATTGGTGACCTAGACCAATAAGAAAGAAAATTGTATATCTCAATCTACTATTGAAGGTGGATAGGTGGCTGCTATAGTAAATTGTACAAATCTGGTATGGATCAAACAACTACTCAAAGGTATGAAGGAGGAAATCACTGAACTTGTGATACTTTATTGTGATAATACAAGTGTTATAAACATATCAAAGAACCCTATGATGCACACAAAGACTAAGCACATTGCAATCAAATACCATTACTTGAGAGAGTTGGTTCAAGAAAAAGAAGCAATGATGGAATATGTGAATACAAAAGAATAAATAGTTGATATATTCACAAAATCTTTACCTAAGTATGCATATAAATATATTAGAGGTAAGCTAGGGGTGATACCCCTATGAAAAAATACTTAAGAAGCATGAGTAATGCCCTGCATCAACTTAGTTGAATTTTTTATCTTGTAACTTGATGCACTGGATATTACTTTAGGAGCTTCCTAAAGTAATGAAGGAGCTAAATTTGAAGACTTATAGTCACATGCAAGGTGATAGAGGGAGAACCTAGAATTGATTATATTTTCATATAGAGATGAAAAGTCTTTGGCATTGTTGTCAAAGAGGGAGATATAAGTTTAGAAGGATATGAGTACAGAGAAAGATAAGTAGAGATAAGTACCTAAATATCAGAAAGAGAGAGAGAGAGAGAGAGAGAGAGAGAGAGAGAGAGAGAGAGAGAGAGAGAGAGAGAGAGAGAGGAATAATATGATAAGGGAGATATAAGGGAGATACCATTGAAGGAGATTGACAAAGTTTGAATTACCCTATACAAAGGAAGGACATATACTAATAGAGGGAGAAATTTCAAAGATTTTTTTTTTGGTATTATTATTGTTATTGGTTTGCCATCAATGCCAAAGAGGGAGATTTGTCGATATAAGATTGTTTTGAAGTAAAGAACTTGTAATGGAAAAATTATTATTATTTCAATGATGTCAAACCTTCTACCTATTAGTGAGACAATTGCTTTTTGGTTTGAAAGCTATCATTTAGTTGATTGATAAAGAGGATTTGAAAAGAGGAGATGACAATAGAACCTAGAGAAAGGTTGAGTTATTTGGTATGTAAAAGAAGCACTAAGAACAAGTAAAAAATTGATACTATAGTGTATTATTTATCTACTTAAAGTCTAAAATGAATGATTACTCAAGTCGAGACTAGAAGAAGATCAAGTAAGAGAAGTGTCTTCCAAGCCTTGCCAAGCACCAAGCAAAAATCAATAGAAGTTGAGTGAAAAACAAGAGGTGTCGAGAAAAGAAGAAAAATAGAGCAAGCTGAGTGATTATTAGTATATGCTGAGTAAATTTTAGTTAGTGCCTAGCATCAATAAACTTTAGTGTTTGTTGAGTGAGCTAGTGTTGCTCGAGTGATAGAGCAGTATAGATGTCAAGTGACAAAAAATAGTGTTAAATCGAATATTTGACAAATCTAAGCTGACTATTTTGTTTTCTTGAATTATGTGAAGCATATATGGAAGATAATTATGATGAGTTGGTTGCACAAAATTCAAGGAAAACCATTTTTTGATGAATAAAAAGAAGATTGTAGAGGAAGTTTATAGAGGAACCAAATGGAATAGTGGGTAGATTCATTGAATCCTACCTAATCCTACCTAACCCTAAAATGGATGATTATGGTTAAGAGAAAAAAGATCTAAATTCTCTATTTATAGAGATGGTTAGAAGCAAAGGTTGTCATGTGAAAGAACCTAAGGAAGATAAAAATTCTAGGGTATTGCTTCATTCAGTGGTCAAATAGAGGTAACTATAGTTGGCATGCAAAGCAAGAAGGCTTAAGAGTTATATGAATGCTTGAAGGGTGAACAAGCTATCATAGCTAAAGAGTTTAAATGCTAAGAAGAATGGAGGACTAAAATAGAGATCTATAATTTCTAAGTGAGTTGTAATTTTTTATCAGATCAAGCCTTACTATTACTTTCTAATCATTGTATTAGTCTAGGATAAATCCTTTGGATTAAGGTTTACCTAATAGTCATTTGTAAATCCTTTAACCAAGTGACATTCTAATAGAATTGATACAAGAGCATCTTGGGTGTAAAATCAATCTTGCATCACCCAAAAATATTTTCTTTTCAGTCTTTTATATTTTAATAAGGACTAGTAGATACGATGGTTACTATTTATGGGAGCTTGCTATTTTTAGTAAGTTTTTCATATGAGCTCAAAATGTTCTCATTTTCTATAGAAAGGTTCATTTTAGATTTGTAAACCTACCATAAAAATCTCATTACTCCAGCTTAATTATTGAAGAATTTATTCCTGATTTTTAGTGGAAAAATTTGCACAAAAATCTTCAGGCTCACCATTGGAGGCTTTAGAGTGCCCGAATGAGGTCTGAAAACTCAATGCAAGGGTTCTTGCATGGTTCCAATCCTATAGATCATGAGCTAGCATTTGTAAGAAGTGGTTGTAATAGCCAATCAAAGCAACGGTTTGAGAGTTATGACCTTTCAAAGTTAGGCTATCCAAAATTCCTAAAAATAAATGTAAAAAATGTATTTGATCGACTATATATGTATTTTTGGGGTCTGTCAACCCTAGATATTAAGTTTGAGCATCTAGAACCTTCCTTGGTGGCATTAAAATTGCCTATTTAAGAAAGGCCTAAGCATTGTCTAGGATAGCTATGGGTGATACTTCCCAACTTGTCTTGTAGATTACTATAATGAAGGAACCCATGTGGGTTAGCATATTGTACTTGTGAATTATATAATTTTTCATTTGTGACACAAATAAGAAGTCCATATTTTGTTCTTGCATTTTCTATTATTTCTTTGTTTATGTTATGGTTTATGGTATTAAGGGGACTGTCCTTCATCAAGTGGTATCAGAGGTAGAGTTCTTGAGTGTGTGGATAGATCATTGAATGTGAGGCAATTCACACCAAGACCATGGTTGGCGCTGAGTGTGTAGTCAGATCATTGATTGTGAGGCAATTTGCACTATGGTTTTAGTGAAAGTGTGAAAATGCCTCCATAAAGAGAACGTGGTGGAAGAGTTGTAGGTGTTACACCTAAGGGTTTCTAAGCCTTCTAAAGAAAAATACAAGCATTGGAAGAAAAAATGCACAGCGGAATAAATCTTCCTGTAAGAGATGAAAGTGAGGATGACAAAAAAGTAGATGATAATGTCAAACCAGAGTTAGTTCTAAACCCAAAGGAAGAGAGGCTTTTTAGACCCATCTCCAAGATTAGAAAAAGACCTAAGTTTGAGGTGCCCACATTTTTGGGAAATCTTAACCCAAAGGAGCTGATCGATTGGATCAATGAACTAGAAGAGTACTTTGAGTATGAAGATATTGAGGATCCAAATAGGGTCAAATTTGTGAAGGAAAAATTGAAGGGACATGTAAAGATCTAGTGGTAAGAGGTTCAATTGGAGCAAAATAGAAATGAAAAGGGAAAAATCACCAGATGGGATCAAATGATAGCTAAATTGAAGAAAAAATTCATTCCCATGGATACGAACTTGATTTGTTGAAGAAGATTCAAGGGATGAAGAAAGAAGAAAGATCTGTTCAAGAGTATACCAAAGAGTTCTAACGAGTTCTCATTAGAATAGGCCATGCAGAAGCTAATAAGGAAAAAGTCTCTTGTTATCTTAATGAGTTAAGGCCAAGTATTGAAGACAAGATAAGTCTAGGTCAAATGAATAATATTGAGGAGGCATACTAGTTTTCCCTAAGAGTTGAGGAAAAATTGAGCAAGAAGTTTGACAACAAGAATAGTGGAAGAGGTCACAATGGAAGATCTGGCAGACGATCTTATGGTGGCCGTAATAATGATCAGAAGAAAAAGGATAAGGTTGGGAGTAGCAGTCAAAACTAGAGGGGAAATAATTCCAATCATTTCCATGATTATAATAATAAATATTAGAGAGGAAGAGGAAGAGGACAAGGATATGGAAGAGGAGGCTTCTATGGGAAATGTTTTCACTATGGAGAAGAAGGATATAAATTATTTGAATGTACCCAGTGCAAAGGAAAGAAAAATAAAAAAACAAAAGGCTAGACCAGAGTTGCACATGTTGATGGAGATGCCATCTCCTCACATTCTAAAGATGCTAAAAAAGGAGAAGTCCTAGTTAATAGAAGAGTTTGATTTAATGGTGAGAATGAACTTGATCAAAGGAGTTTGTTTCACACAAGGTGTAGATGTAAAGATAAATATTGTGATGTGATCATTGATGGTGGAAGTACTAACAATTTGGTATCACAAGTGATGGTCACCAAGTTGAAGCCAAAGAGACAGAAACACCTGCATCCATACCGTATTGCTTAGGTACAAGATGACCACAAGGTCATGGTCAATGAGCAATTCTTAGTGAAGTTCAAGATTGGAAGCTACTAGGATGAGGTACTATGTGATATCATACCTATGAACATATGTCATATGTTGTTGGGTAGGTCATGGTAGTTTGAAAAGCATGTTGTACATGATGGGCGAGTATATACCTACACTCTGACCAAGGATGCAGTGAAACATAAGTTGAAGCCATTGAAGGATAAAGAAGAAAAGGTATGTAGTAATACTAGAATATGTTTTGTTGATGAAAAAGTGTTTCTCAAAGGTATGAATCATGAGCATATGTGTTTTTCTATAATTCCTAAAGATAATAAACAAGAAATAAAGGATGTACCTATAGAAGTTGCAAATATGTTGGAAAGTTATCTGATATTGTATCAAATAACGTACCTAATGGATTGCTCCAATGAGGGAGATTAGTCACCAAATATATTTGGTTCCAGGAGCTAGTTTTCCAAGCAAGGTAGCACACAGAATGACACTAACAAAAAGTGAAGAGTTGAACAAGCAAGTTCATGAGTTGTTGTAGAAGGGGTTGATTCAAGAGAGTTTAAGTCCATGTGTTGTACCAATAGTATTATCACCAAAGAAGAATGGAGAATAGAGGATGTGCATAGATTCTCATGCTATCAAAAAAATTACAATCAAGTATAGAGTTCCATTGCTAAGGATGGATGATATTATGGACTATTTGAGTGGAGCTGAGTATTTCACAAAGATAGATCTAAAGAGTGGATACCATTAGATTTGTATCAAAGAAGGTGATGAGTGAAAGACTTCTTTCAAGACAAAAGAAGGACTATATGAGTTGTTAGTCATGCCTATTGGGCTAATCAATGCACCAAGCACCTTCATGAGGCTCATGAATGAGGTACTAAAGGAGTTTCTAGGTAATTTTGTAATTATTTACCTAGATGATATTTCATCTTTAGTAAGACATTGGAGGAATATTTGATCCATATTCACAAGGTGTTTGATAAGTTGAGGGAAGAAAAGTTGCTAATAAACCTGAAGAAGTGTAGTTTTTGTAAAGGAGTTGGTGTACATTGGATTTGTAGTCTTGGCAGAAGGTCTAAAAATAGACCTAGAGAAAGTAAAGGCTATCCTTAAGTGGCCTAGTCGAAGGAGTGTGATAGAGGTAAAATCTTTTTATGGAGTGGCTAGTTTTTACAGAAAGTTCATAAGAGGTTTTAGCAGTATTTGTAGACCCTTGAATGAAACAATGAGAGGGGATAAGAAAGAATTCAAGTGGACTATAGTAGTAGATAAGAGTTTTAATCTATTGAAATAGAAGGTTACTAAGCAACCTATTTTAGCACTTCTTAATTTTCACAAAGTGTTTCAAGTTGTCTATGCTACTAGTGGTACTATGATAGGAGCTATTTTGAGCTAAGAAGGTAGACCTATTTCTTATTTTAGTGAGAAATTGAATGATGCAAAAATAAAATATTCTATTTATGATCAGGTTCTTTATGCTATAGTTCAAGCAATGAAGAAGTGGAGACACTATCTTCTTCTTAAGGAGTTTTTTTTGTACACTGATCGTCAAGCTTTGCAATATTTGAATAATCAATGAAAGTTGAACCAAAGGCATTTGAAGTGGGTTGAGTTTTTGCAGATTTATACATTTGTTTTGAAACATAGGAGTGGGAAGTCTAATAGAGTTGCATATGCTCTTAGTAGAAGACAAATTTTGCTAACAGAAATATAGATAGAGGTGGTTGGGTTCAAAGAACTTAGTACTTTGTATCTAAATGATCTTGATTTTGGTTAAGCGTGGAAGGAATGTACAAAACCTGTTACTCTTGATAGGAAAAAGTGGTTGGATTTCATGATCTAGGATAGTATGTTTTTCAAAGGAAGCCAGTTGTGCATTCCAAGAAGTTTAATGAAGGAGAATCTCATCAAGGAGAAGCATAGTGGAGGATTGGCTAGCAAAGATAAAACCATAGCTTTGGTTACTCAGAATTATTATTGGCCACAATTTCAACAAGATGTGAAGAAGTTTGTATAGAGTTGTAGGGTATGTCAGATGGTGAAAGGAGTGAAGCAGAATATGGGGTTATATCAGCCATTACCTATACCAAAGAAGTCACGGGAGGATGTCAGCATGGATTTTGTTCTTGGATTATCGAGGACTCAGTGTGGGCACAATACTATTTTTGTGGTGGTTGAGATTTTCAAAGATGACACATTTTATTCCTTGCAAGAAAACTAGTGATGTTGTTCATGTGGCAAAATTTTTTTTTAGATAAGTGGTGAGACTACATGGTCTACCAAAGAGTATAGTTTTAGATTGAGATACCAAATTTGTTGGGTATTTTTGGTGTACATTGTGGAAGAAATTAAAGATAGATTTGAAGTTTACTTCATTACATCATCCACAGACTGATGGATAGATAGAAGTTGTGAGTCACAGTTTAGGAAACTTGCTAAGATGCTTCGTTGGAGATAAACCAAAAGGATGGGATATGATTTCACCATAGGAAGAATTTGCATATAATAATTCCATCATTAGGAGTACTAGTAAATCACCATTCCACATTGTGTATGGGAGTAGTCCTAAAAAATCTTTTGAATTATGACAGTTGGATAAAGGAGAGTTAAGTAGTGCTGAAGCAAAATAATTTTTTGAACATTTGAAGAAAATCCATGAGGAGGTGAGGAAACACATCATAAAGATGAATATACAATACAAGGCTAAGGAATATGTTAAAAGGACATAAAAGGATTTCTAGATTGGAGATGAACTCATGGTTCATTTAAGGAAGGAGCATTTTCCAGTGGGTGCATATAATAAGATGAAGATGAAGAAGTTTGGGCGGTGCAAGATAGTGAAAAGGTACAATTCTAGAAATGCCCATGAAGTGGAGTTGGCTACTGAATTGAATATTTCACTAGTATTTAATATTTTAAATTTGATAGAGTATTGTAAAGGAGGTGATAGAGATGAAGTTTCAGAAGCGTAGTGTAGTATTCCAGTAGCTAGTTTGACTATCAAGGAGATTGAGGAGATACTAGGCATTTGTGTTAGAAAAAGTACCAAGAACATAACTTATGATGAATATCTAGTCAAATGGAAAGGGAGGCCAGTAGAGGATTCATCATGGCTAGCAAAGGAGGAGGTTAGCCATCTTGGTTCTTCTCTTAACACCTAAGATGTGATGGGTCACTTCTCAGATTACCTCAGGTGTCTAATGCAGGAGTATCTTGGGTGTAGGAGCAATCTTGCATCACCCAAAATTATTTTCTTTTCAGTATTTTCTATTTTAATAAGGACTAGTAGATAGGGTGGTTACTATTTATTGGAGCTTTCTATTTCTAGTAAGTTTTTCATACAAGCTCAAAATGTTCTCATTTTCTACAAGAAGGTTCATTTTAGAGTTGTAAGCTTACCATAAAAATCTCATTGCTCCAACTTAAGTATTAGAGAAGTTATTGCAGATTTTTTGGTGGAAAAATTTGTAGAAAAAAATTTAGGCTCATTGTTGGAGGACTTAGAGTTCCTAGACGAGGTCCAAAAACTCAATGGAAGGGTGCTTTCATGGTCCTAAGCTCACAAACCAGGAGCTGGCATTTCAAAAAAGTGGTTATAATGGCCAATCAGAGCAATGGTTCAAGAGTTATGGCCTTTCAAATTTGGGCCAACCAAAATTCCTAAAATAAATGTCAAAAATGTATCTGGCTAACTCTATATGTATTGTTAGGGACTGTTAGCCCTAGGTATTAAGTTTGAGCATCTAGAAATTATCTAGGTTGCATAAAAATTGCCTATTTAAGAAATGCCCAAACATTGTCTAGGACAACTCTAGGTGATAGTTTGCAACTTGTCTTGTAGAATTAATGTAATGAAGGTGCCCATGCAGGTTAGCATATTGTACTTGTAAATTATGTAATTCCACATATGTGGTGTAAATAAGAAGTCCATTTTTTTTCTCACATTTGTTGTTGTTTCTTTGTTTCTATTATGGTTTATGGTATTAAGGGGAGCATCCTTCATGAAGAATGGTCTAAAGACCTCTAATAAGGCTCAGTCTTAAAATAGTGATTGAAATCCTTTAACCAAGTCTCATTTAATAGTGTGTATTGTAACCTTTAATAGGGTTGGCCTTTTACATGACATCACTTTAGAAGAGTGAGAATTGGTAGCATGTTACTGGTGGTTTTTTCAAATTGGGTTTTCACATAAAATCCTTGTGTCAAATTGTGTGAATGTTCTTATTTTGTTTCATGTTTACATTTTTGCAAAGTTGTTTTGACCTAGGACAATAACCTACAAAGTTTAAGTATTTTTATATATTGTGTTTTTATGGATATGGGTCTACTAAGCATTGAAAAGTTTTATTTGTACATCTAGACCTTGGATAACTGATTCACCCTCCCCCCCCCCCCCCCCCCCCCTCACCCAAAGTTATTCTAAAGAATTCCAACATTAATTTTTGATTTTTGTAGTTAGGTCACATCCCTTCTTAGCTGACTCTATCATGTCCCCATCTCTCAAATAAAATTTTAATAATAATAATAATAAAATTTATAATAATTGACAGAAGAGTGTAATATAACTAATTATTAAATTGAATATATTGTTAGTATTAATAATAGCAACAAAATAATATATTATACTATAAATCTTATATTATAAATAACATATTCTAAAATTAACATATAAATAATATTAAATAATAAACAGATAATTGACATATTCTGAAATTGACAAATAAATAATAGTAATAATAATAGACAGATAAATTATTTTTAAAAATGTATTAAATAATAATTAGGCCATTTGCATGAACATCAAACCCAATTCTACAAGGAAAAGAAAGTTGTCATGCCTGAAGAATAGAGACGAAGGAGTAGTAAGTCTAATCAATCTATGTTTATGAAACTCTAATGTTAACAACAAGTAATAGATAATAGAATGAGGACATGTACATGCTAGCAATAATTTATCTATTTGGAGGATTGCATCTCATAAATAAACCAATAGAGCCCATTGATCTTCATGTCAACATGCACAAAGCGATTCAAAAGAAGGAACAATGGACTCATGAAAGAAATCACTCAGTTGTAACACTCTCGGTATTTCCTCAATATTTTAATTAAGTGAGACTAGCAACCAACTCAAGCCTCAATGCATCTTGAAATATATCAAGAGGAGATGCAACCATTTGTTATGATTAGTAGTTAACAAGAGGGACGACTTAGTAGTTTGATCCTTCACTTAAGAAAGTACCTATAAAGAATCTCTCTCACCATTCCTTGGGGACATAGAGCATATATATATATATATACAAGGCTGATTGATAACAAGGAAATGATAGTCCACTTTTGCACAAATTGAATATTGTGAAGTCTAGGTTTATACATCAGAACATATATATCTTTTTCTTATCTAGAACTACACTCTACCCTCTTTATAGTAACAATGCTCCATGATCTCAACCAGAGGAAATACTAAGAACCAAGTATTGTTAAGAAAATAAGGTATTCAATTACATGCATAGGTTTGAATCAAGAACAATGTTGCTTGTTTTGAAAGTATTTTAGATGGACACTCACCATACACCCATCAACTCTTCACAATTGAGTATGATAAATAGATATCCATTGGACCAATATAATGAAGCATGAGGAACAATCACATAGGTATTAGAGCATATGTCAAATTATATTGTTAAAGGAACAAATTGATAAATACCTTCATTATTGATAGGGCTATATTGTGGATGTGGGAATAAAAGTAACTTATATTACTTTTCATATGAGGTCAGATATATTAGTAATCCCTATCTACATGTCTTGATCACCCATCCTATGTTATAATTTACACCGCCATAGTCATTAGCCAAGAATCTATATTAACAAATAAATAAATTTGTTTGAAGGAAGTTCCTTGTAGCTTGGGTTATGATATAATTATCCTTGTTTCCTAACTTTACCAAAAAGGGACATTACAGACTCAAATATAACAACACTATTGATTATTGGGATTAATTATATAATAATTATCCATATTATAATTATTATATTGTAAGATAGTATAATTATATTATGTGATAATAATAATAATATAATAGTTATATTGATAATATAATTATTATATTATTGTGAGAGGTTGTATCTATATAATGTTGTTATATTAAAATATATTAATATTTTCAGGTGTGCCCAGTCTTATTATATTATTGAGGGCTAGGATTATTATAATATGTAATAGTATAATATATTATAATTATATTAATTAGGGGCCTAAACTTTGGAAGCAGGGCGTCCCTTCATTGATCCTATTTGTTTGGGTATAAAGGAAGATCAACCTTCCTCTATTGTAAGAGAAACAAAACATGTAAATCATATGATCTACTTTATCAAGAAAATGTAGTGCTTGGGGAGACAATTTGAGATTGTCTATGGTTGGGAGAGAAAATCATTACCCATTGTAAACGAGCACCTAAAATCAACATGGTATAAGAGCTAGTCATTTGTTGGGGATATGATCATTGAGTTGAAGAGATATGCAAGAAGCTTGGGTTGCAATGAATTGATGGTTGTTTTCTCATGTGATGTTGAAGGCTACAATGAAGGGCATCACATTTGATGCAAGCATTTGAGATTGGGTTTGGACCCACTTGAAGTTTGTAGATCTAGATGTCAAAACTCATGGTTGAATCAAATGTTCCACTAAATTACAAGGATGGGCTCAAATCTACCACAATGTTGAATCTTGAACTTCTTGTTGGTAGAGAAATGCCTTGCACTGGCTGAGGATGTCAAATTGGCCAAAGGTTGTAGATTATTAGCAATAGATGCTTTTGTAAAATTGATTTGGAAGGGGATTGGCATCATATCCTCAAAGATATGGTAAAAATTTGGTCAAGCAGCTCTTAATATCTAGGTGGAGATTCACTATTGGCTCAATCTAGTAGATCTGAGTGTGCACACCAAGCAAAGATTGCATGAATTTTTGATGTGAATACAAATCTACTCATGTGATTTGTTCGACAAGAGCATTCATCGGAGGTGAAATTATTTGGAGACAAGAAGGTCATGCGCATGGATGTATGATGAGTCAAAGAAGCTTTAATGATAATTTATCCTAAATCGATAAGTTTTGTGGGAATTGAGACGAATTGTTTCTAATGAGTCAAGGGTGAGGCACATATCATGAGAGATCGTAGAGTTTGGTTATGTTATAACTCTATTTTTGGATTTGTTGTATGAGCAATGGAAAGAGCATGAAATTTATGCTCTTTGTATAGAGCTTCCAAATGTTTGATGGCCAATTAATTTGAAAGTGGAATGGAAAATAAAAATGGGGAATTGATTTTAGTGTACATTCTTAGGCAATGTGATGAAGTTTTATTATCTTTGTACTCATCAGAGCTCTTCTCATTTCTAATGAAAATCTAAGGCTAAAAAATGATTCTTCTAAAGAGTATTTTTTCAAACCTTTCGAAGGACATTATTTCTGAGAAAACCCTTAAAACTCTCTAGTCATTCTAGTATCTTAACATGCAAGTAAGAGACTCTAATAGTGAAATTTTTATGCAGAATTTGTGTTGTAAAGTAGCCGTAGAATGTACTATTATATTATGTGATAATAATAATAATATAATAGTTATATTGATAATATAATTATTATATTATTGTGAGAGGTTGTATCTATATAATGTTGTTATATTAAAATATATTAATATTTTCAGGTGTGCCCAGTCTTATTATATTATTGAGGGCCAGGATTATTATAATATGTAATAGTATAATATATTATAATTATATTAATTAGGGGCCTAAACTTTGGAAGCAGGGTGTCCCTTCATTGATCCTATTTGTTTGGGTATAAAGGAAGATCAACCTTCCTCTATTGTAAGAGAAACAAAACATGTAAATCATATGATCTACTTTATCAAGAAAATTTAGTGCTTGGGGAGACAATTTGAGATTGTCTATGGTTGGGAGAGAAAATCATTACCCATTGTAAACGAGCACCTAAAATCAACATGGTATAAGAGCTAGTCATTTTTTGGGGATATGATCATTGAGTTGAAGAGATATGCAAGAAGCTTGGGTTGTAATGAATTGATGGGTGTTTTCTCATGTGATGTTGAAGGCTACAATGAAGGGCATCACATTTGATGCAAGCATTTGAGATTGGGTTTGGACCCACTTGAAGTTTGCAGATCTAGATGTCAAAACTCATGGTTGAATCAAATGTACCACTAAATTACAAGGATGGGCTCAAATCTACCACAATGTTGAATCTTGAACTTCTTGTTGGTAGAGAAATGCCTTGCACTGGCTGAGGATGTCAAATTGGCCAAAGGTTGTAGGTTATTAGCAATAGATGCTTTTGTAAAATTGATTTGGAAGGGGATTGGCATCATATCCTCAAAGATATGGTAAAAATTTGGTCAAGCGGCTCTTAATATCTAGGTGGAGATTCACTATTGGCTCAATCTAGTAGATCTGAGTGTGCACACCAAGCAAAGATTGCATGAATTGTTGATGTGAATACAAATCTACTCATGTGATTTGTTCGACAAGAGCATTCATCGGAGGTGAAATTATTTGGAGACAAGAAGGTCATGCGCATGGATGTATGATGAGTCAAAGAAGCTTTAATGATAATTTATCCTAAATCGATAAGTTTTGTGGGAATTGAGATGAATTGTTTCTAATGAGTCAAGGGTGAGGCACATATCATGAGAGATCGTAGAGTTTGGTTATGTTATAACTCTATTTTTGGATTTGTTGTATGAGCAATGGAAAGAGCATGAAATTTATGCTCTTTGTATAGAGCTTCCAAATGTTTGATGGCCAATTAATTTGAAAGTGGAATGGAAAATAAAAATGGGGAATTGATTTTAGTGTACATTCTTAGGCAATGTGATGAAGTTTTATTATCTTTGTACTCATCAGAGCTCTTCTCATTTCTAATGAAAATCTAAGGCTAAAAAATGATTCTTCTGAAGAGTATTTTTTCAAACCTTTCGAAGGACATTATTTCTGAGAAAACCCTTAAAACTCTCTAGTCATTCTAGTATCTTAACATGCAAGTAAGAGACTCTAATAGTGAAATTTTTATGCAAAATTTGTGTTGTAAAGTAGCCATAGAATGTACTATTAAATGTTTGAGAACGTATAAAATTCATTGGGATGATTATAACAATGCTCTACATAAGCTATGGACTTGTCATGCAGAATACACAAAAGATGTAGAAATGGACAACGTGGTCATTGATGTAAATAAAGATGATCTTACTAGTGCTTTTAACCATATGCTTTGGGAAAGTCATTTTAAAAATATAAACAAGATGATATTTTTCAAGTGTTTGGATGCATGTTTAAAGCATTTGTGGGAAGAAATGGGTACATATTTCTTAAAAAAATAAAAATAAAAATTGCATTTGAAGATGTGGCATAGGATACCTATAATCTCATATTTGGTCAAGTCATAGTGTTGTTAATGATAGAATGATAGCTCCTTCATGTGATACTAGAGATCTTGCTTGTATAGTGCTTGACAATAATAAATAAACCTACTACAAAATTTCCTCTTCCTTTGGTTGTTCTTCATCCTAGTGCAAGGCTTGATATGAGCAAGGGCAAGAAGATAATGATACGTCATAAATGAGAAAGTGAGTTTAATCTCAATGATGTAAATGCCCAAAAGAATCTTAGATTGAAAATGGATTATATTGACATTAAACATTTAACTACTCTTTAATGTTAAGTAACAAGGATCATGTCTACAAATGTAATAATATTGCCATTTTTATAGATATTTGTCAAATGCATATTTGGATCTCATATAAGTATGAGAGAAGGAGACATGTCTTTTGAAGAGACATGTTTCCAACATTTAAACATCATTAGTTAGTGTAAAATTATATATATATATAGTTACAATAGGATTGATATGATGATCATGAGTTTCATTATTGACGTATATTATCATCAATAATGAAACTCATGATCATCATATCAATCCTATTGTAACTACATATATTACATATAAAGGAATATTTATATTATCATCAATAATAAAACTCATGATCATATCAATCTTATTGTAACTACAAACTTAACACTCCCTCTTAGTTAGGAAGGGTTGGTATACAACATATTATGTTCTTGAGTATATGAAGAGATATCATCTCAATATGATATTCCTAGAATGACATATTTAAAGATATCAACATGAATCCATCAAAACACACACATATTATATATAGAATTTTTTGCAATTCATAATGAGACTAAATTTCTCAACACTTTTCCTTTTAGCAAGGAAGAAAATTAAGCAATTAATATAACTTTAATATAAGTTTAAATACCACTTTAAGTTTTGTCTATAATAAATTTAAATTATGGTGTCTAACAATATATTGCTCAAATAACCATAGAAATTTTCATGGTGTTTGGCAAAATTCAGCCTAATAACCATGATGGATATCAATGTGTTCAACAAAATCTAACCTAATAACAATGACACCAATAATTTTCATGGTGTATGGCAAGATTCCACCTAATAACCATATCGGTATCAGTGTGTTCGAAAAAATCCAACCTAATAAAAGTAACACCAATAATTTTCATGGCATCTAGCAAGATCCAACCTAATAACCATAATGGATATCAATGTGTCTAGCAAAGTCCAGCCTAATAATAATGACACCAACAATTTGCATGGTGTCTAGCAAGATCTAACCTAATAACCATGATGGATATCAATGTGTCTGGCAAAATCCAACCTAATAACAATTAAACCAATAACCTCCAACACTTTTAGTGTTATAACATTGGTCATCTGTCGATAAGATTGTCACCTTATAATAGTTACCTTTTTTTAGTTATCATAACTTCCAACACACTGGGAAAACAACTTAATGTAATCTATTATGATAACAGGTCCAATTATTGATAAGATCATCACCTTTCAATAACTCCCCTATATATATATATATATATATATATATATATATATATATATATATATATATATATATATATATATATATATATATATATATATATATATATATATATATATATATAGGGTATGTGCAGGATCATGGTGTACCAAACTATGGCCTCAAGTGGCAGTGAAAAAATAGCAATTCAGGGTTATGTCAACTTGACACATAATTTTAAAGTGGTTATGGACTTTATAGTAAAAAGTAGTAAGAAAATAATCTGTAGGAAATTGAATGTAGTTTCTAAACTACTAGGCCTTATTAGGAGAAAAAAATAATTGATTGGTCAAAAGTTTGGATTTCAATGCAGTACTACAAAAATTTCAAGGTGAAAATAAAAAGTAGGTGTATGTCTGACCACCTTAATCAAAATCAAATGATAATTTTTTAAAATATAATTATAGATATAAAAATAGACTCATGCCTAGATGTGATGCATATTTTTTAGTATTTTTATTTCAAATAAATAATTAAATATGAATTTTCAACCAAAAATTTTTTGGAAAAAAAAAACTCATGTGTCTAACCACTTTAACTAACAGAAAATTTTACCAATTTTTTTTTTTTCTTATACTAGGTGAAGCATAGAATGTGACGCAACTTTTAGGTTTAAAAAATGTTATACCATTTGAAAGTTATGGCTATTTTTCAATCAGTATGTCAATCAGCACTTTACAATAATCTTCATTGAAAATTAACTAATAAATACATATCAAACTCAGAATTTGATAGCAATTATATCAATGAAATCTCGAGAGTGATATTAAAAAATCCTTTTTGTTTCATTCAATTTCGATCAAAATAACATTGTTAGATGGCTACCTGAAGTCTGAGTGTCACTGAAACTCTCCTCAAACACATTTTTTGGGTTGACTAGGTAGGCTTGGTAAATACCAGGCCTAATTGGATATCCAATTTCAAATCGGATATCCGATATGGCCTGGTAAGTTCCAACCCATTTTTGCAGAGAAATTTTAAAAAGAAAGTTTTCTTAAATTTAAAATTTGGAGGGAGACAAATTCAAAGGGAAATAAACTTGAGATAATAAATTTAGACAATTTTAGAAGAAAATATATTTCATGAATGTGTGACCATTAATATTATAATAATTATTATATTATAGTAATATATATGATTATTATTATTAAATATATATAGTAGTATTATATAACAAAATTATTCTATCTAATAATATATATTGTTATTATTATTAAATCTATAATCTAGTAACATATATGATTATTATTGTTATATAATCTAGTAATATATTATTATTATATTAAAATATACAATATAATATAATTATTAATTATAATATCATCTGTTCGAAACATACGAAGGATTCTAATATGTCCCTACAGGTCCTAGGACCCTTAGGGACATATGTCATCATGTAATGGGTCGAAGGAGGTCATAGGTCAACCTATGACCCCCTTCGACCCATACGAAGGATTCTAATATGTCCTTAGGGGTCTTAGGACCCCTAGGGACATATGCCATCATGTAATGGGTCAAACAAGGTTATAGGTCACCCTATGACCCCTTTCGATCCATAATAAATATTCTAATATGTCCCTAGGACCCCTAGGGACATATGTCATCATGTAATGGGTTGCAGGGGGTCATAGGTCACCCAATGACCCCCTTTGACCCATATGAAAGATTCTAACATATTTCTAGGGTTCCTAAGACCCCTCAGGACATATGTCATCATTTAATGCATCAAAGTGGGTCATAGGTCAACCTATGACCCCCTTCGACCCATACGAAAGATTCTAATATGCCCCTAGGGGTCCTAGGAACCCTAGGGACATATGTCATCTTCTAATGGGTCGAAGGGGGTCATCGGTCACCCCATGACCCCCTTTGACCCATATGAAGGATTCAAACATGTCCCTAGGGGTCCTAGGACCCCTAAGGTCATATGTCATCATTTAATGCGTCGAAGGGGTCATCAGTCACCCCATATCCCCTTTAACCCATATGGAGGATTCTAGTATGTCCTTAGGGACCCCTAGGCACACATGTCATAATTTAATGGGTCGAAGTGGGTTATAGGTCAACTTATGACCCCCTTCGACCCATACAAAGGATTCTAACATATGTCATCATGTAATAGGTTGAAGGGGGTCATAGGTCAACCTATGACCCCCTTTGACCCATAGGAAGCATTCTAATATGTCCCTAGGGGTACTAAAACCCCTAGGGACATATGTCATCATGTAGTGGGTCGAAGGGGGTCATAGATCAACCTATGACCCCCTTCGACACATATGAAGCATTCTAATATGTCCTTAGGGGTCCTAGGGCCCCTAGGACATATGTCATCATGTAATGGGTCGAAGGGGATCATAGGTCATGCTATGACCCCCTTTGACCTATAAGAAACATTCTAATATGTCCCTAGGGGTCCGAGGACCCCTAGGGAGATATGTCATCTTGTAATGGGTTGAACGGGGTCATAGTTCAACCTATGACCTCCTTTGACCCATAAAAAGCATTCTAATATGTCCCTAGGGATCCTTCAACTCATAAGAAGCATTCTAATATGTCCCTAGGAGTCCTAGGACTCCTAGGGACATATGTCATCATGAAATGGGTCGAAGGGGGTCATACGTCACCTTATGACACCCTTCGACCCTAAGAAAGATTATAATATGTACCTAGGGGTCCTAGGACCCCTAGAGACATATGTCATCATTTAATGGGTCGAAAGGGGTTATAGGTCACCCCATGACACCCTTCGACCCATATGAAAGATTCTAGGACCCCTAGGGACATATGTCATCATTTAATGGGTCAAAGCGTGTCATAGGTCAACCTATGACCCCCTTAGACTCAAACGAAGGACTCTAATATGTCCCTAGGGGTCTTAGATATGTCATCATGTAATCGGTTGAAGGGGGTCATAGGTCAACCTATGACCTCTTTCGATTCATAAGAAGGATTCTAATACGTCCCTAGGGGTCCTATGACCCCTAGCGACATATTTCATTATGTAATAGGTCGAAGGGGGTCATAGGTCACCTTATGACCCCGTTTGACCCATAAGAAACATTCTAATATGTCCCTAGGGGTCCTAGGACCCCTAGGAACATATGTCATCATGTAATGGGTCGAAGGGGGTCATAGGCCACCCAATGACCCCCTTCAACCCATACGAAGCATTCTAATATGTCACTAGGGGTCCTAGGATCCCTAGGGATGAATGTCTTCATGTAATGGGTCGAAAGGGGTCATAGATCACCCTATGTGCCCCTTTGACCCATATGAAACATTCTAATATGTCCCAAGGGGTCCTAGGAGCCCTAGGGACATATGTCATCATGTAATGGGTTAAAGGGGGTCATCGGTCACCCCATGACCCCCTTTGACCCATATGACAGATTCTAACATGTCCTTAGGGGTCATAGGACCCCTAGGGACATATGTCATCATGTAATGGGTCGAAGGGGGTCATAGGTCAACCTATGACCCCCTTCGACCCATAGATAGGATTCTAACATATGTTGACATGTAATGGGTCAAAAACGGTCATAGGTAAACCTATGACCCCCTTCGACCCAAAGGAAGCATTCTAATATGTCCCTAGAGGTCCTAAGACCCCTAGGGACATATGTACTTATGTAATGGGTCAAAGGGGGTCATAGGTCAACCTATGACCCCCTTCAACCCTAGGAAGGATTCTAATATGTTCCTAGGGGTCTTAGGACCCCTAGGGACATATGTCCTAATGTAATGGGTTGAAGGGGGTCATAGGTCACCCTATGAACCCCTTTGCCCCATAAGAACTATTCTAATATGTCCCTAGGGATCCTAGAACCCCTATGGACATATGTCATCATGTAATGGGTCCAAGGGGTCATAGGTCAACCTATGACCCCCTTCAACCCATATGAAAGATTCTAACATGTCCCTAGGGGTCTTAGGACCCATAGGGACATATGTCATCATGTAATGGGTCGAAGAGAGTCATTGGTCACCCCATGACCCCCTTCGATCCATATGAAGGACTCAACACGTCCCTAGGGGTCCTGGGACCCCTAGGGATATATGTCATCAAATAATGGGTTGAAGAGGTTGATAGGTCACCACATGACCCCCTTCGACCCATATGAAGGATTCTAACATGTCCCTAGGGATCTTAGGACCCCTAGGGACATATGTCATCATGTGATGGGTCAAAGGGGGTCATAGGTCAAACTATGACCCCCTTTGAGCTCTAGGAAGGATTCTAATATGTCGCTAGGGGTCCTAGAACCCCTAGAGACATATGTCCTAATGTAATGGGTCAAAGGGGTTCATAGGTCACCGTATGACCCTCTTCAACCAAAAGGAAGCATTCTAATATGTCCCTAGGGGTCTTAAGATCCATAGGGACATATATCATCATGTAATTGGTCGAAACGGGTCATAGGTCACCCTACAATCCCTTTCAACCCATAGGAAGCATTTTAATATGTACCTAGGGGTCTTAGGACCCTAGGGACATATGTCGTCATGTAATAGGTCGAAGACAGTCAATGGTGACCCATGACCCCCTTTGATCCATATAAAAGATTCAACCACTCCTTAGGGGTCCTAGGACCCCTAAGGACATATGTCATCATCTAATGGGTCAAAGGAGTTAATAGGTTACCCCATGACCCCTTTCGACCCATATGGAGGATTCTAACATCTCCCTAGGGGTCTTATGACCCCTGGAGATATATGTCATCATGTAATGGGTCGAAGATAGTCATAGGTTAACCTATTACCCCCTTCAACCCCTAGGAAGGATTCTAATATGTCCCTAGGGGTCCTAGGACTACTAGGGAGATATGTCCTCTTGTAATGGATCAAAGCAGGTCATAGGTCAACCTATGACCCCCTTTGAACCCTAGGAAGGATTCTAATATTTTTCTAGGGGTCCTATGACCGCTAGAGACATATGTCCTAATGTAATGGGTCGAAGGGGGTCATAGGTCACCCTATTACCCCCTTCAATGCATAACAAGCATTCCAATATGTCCCTAGGGGTCCTAGGACCCTTATGGACATATGTCATTATGTAATGGGTGAAAGGAGGTCATAGGTCAATCTATGACCCCCTTCGACCCATATGAAAGATTTTAACATGTCCCTAGGGGTCTTAGAACCCCTGACGACATATGTCATCATGTAATGGTGGAAGGGGGTCATAGTCAACGTATGACACCCTTCGACCCATAGGAAGCATTGTAATATGCCTCTAGGGATCCTACCCCTAGAAAAATATGTCATCATTTAATGGGTCGAAGGGGGTCATAGGTCACTCTATGACCCCCTTCAACCTAAAAGAAGCATTCTAATATGTCCCTAGGGGTCCTAAGACCCCTAGGGACATATGTCGTCATGTAATGGGTCAAAGGCGGTCATAGGGCCTTCGACCCATAGGAAGCATTCTAATATGTACCTAGGGGTCCTAGGAACCCTAGGAACATATGTCGTCATGTAATGGGTCGAAGGCAGTCATTACTGACCAAATGACACCCTTCAACCCATATAAAGGATTCAACATGTCCCTAGGGGTCCTAGGACCCCTAGGGACATATGTCATCATCTAATGGTTTGAACGAGTTCATAGGTCACCCCATGACCCCCTTCGACCCATATAAAGGATTTTAACATCTCCATAAGGGTTCTAGGACCCCTAGGGACATATGTTGTCATGCAATAGATCAAAGGGGGTCATAGGTCAACCTATGACCCCCTTTGACCCCTAAGAAGGATTTTAATATGTCCCTAGGGGTCCTAGGACCCCTTTGACCCCTAAGAAGGATTTTAATATGTCCCTAGGGTTCCTAGGACCCCTAGGGATATATGCCCTCATGTAATAGGTCGAAGGGGTTCATAGGTCACCTTATGACCCGCTTTGACCCATAAGAAGCATTCTAATATGTCGTAATTTAATGGGTCAAAGTGGGTAATAGGTCAACCTATGATCCCCTTTGACCCATATGAAACATTCTAACATATGTCAGCATGTAATGGTTCAAAGTGAGTCATAGGTAAACCTATGACCCCCTTCAACCCATAGGCAGGATTCTAATATGTCCCTAGGGGTACTACAACCCCTAGGGACATATGTCATCATGTAATGGGTTGAAGTGGGTCATAGCTCAACCTATGACCCCTTTCGACCCATATGAAGCATTCTAATATGTCCCTAGGGGTCCTAGGATCCCTAGGGACATATTAGAATGCTTCATATGTGTCGAAGGGGGTCATATATGAAGTCATGTAATGGGTTGAAGGGGGTTGTCGGTCACCCCATGACCCCATTCGACCCATATCAAAGATTCTAATATGTCCCTAGGAGTCCTAAGACCCCTAGCAACATATGTCATCATTTAATGGGTCAAAGTGGATCATAGGTCAACTTATGACCCCCTTCGACCCATACAAAGGATTGTAATATGTCGCTAGGGGTCTTAGATATGTCGTCATGTAATTGGGTCGAAGTGGGTCGCACGTCAACCTATGATCCCCTTCGACCCATACGAAGCATTTTAATATGTCCCTGGCGGTCTTAGGACCCCTAGGGACATATGTCGTCATGTAATGGATCGAAGGGGGTCATATGTCAACCTATGACCCTGTTCGACTCATAAGAAGCATTCTAATATGTCCCTAGAGGTCCTAGGACCCCGAGGGAAATATGTCATCCTGTAATGGGTCGAAGGGGGTAATAGGTCACTATATGACCCCCTTCGACCCATAGGAAGCATTCTAATATGTCCCTAGTCATCATGTAATGGGTTGAAGGGGGTCATAGGTCACCCCATGATCCCCTTCAACCCATATGAAGAATTCTAACATGTTGCTAGGGGTCCTAGGACCCCTAGGGACACATGTCATCATGTAATGGGTTGAAGGGGGTCATAGTGTAGACCCATATGAAGCATTCTAATATGTCCCTAGGGGTCCTAGGACATATGTCATCATGTAATGGGTCGAAGGGGGTCATAGGTCACGCCATGACCCCCTTCGACCCATATGAAAGATTATAACATGTCCCTAGGGGTTGTAGGACCTGTAGGGACATATATCATAATGTTATGTGTTGAAGGGGCTTATAGGGCAACCTATGACCCCCTTTGACCCATAAGAATGATTCTAACATATGTCATCATGTAATGGGTCGAAAGGGGTCATAGGTCAATAGGAAGGATTCTAATATGTCTCTAGGAATCTTAGGACCCTTAGGGACATATGTCATCATGTAATGGATCAAAGGTGGTCATAGGTCAGCCTATGACCCCCTTTGACCCATAAGAAGCATTCTTATATGTCCCTAGGGATCCTAGGATCCCAAGGGACATATGTCATCATATAATGGGTCGAAGGGGGTCATAGGTCACCCCATTACCCCCTTTGACATATATATATTATATTTATAGATTATAATACTAAAAACATAATATATTATGATATATTAATTACATAGGTCATAATAATAATAATATATTATAGATAATAATAATAATAATAAAATATATTAATAAACATATATATATAATATATTACATTATTATATTTAATAACAATATAATAATATATATTATATTTAAAGATTATAATAAGAATAACATAATATATTATTATATATTAATAGATTATATGTTATATTTTTACATTACGTTATTATATATATATATATATATATATATATATATATATATATAATAGTAATATAACTCAATAAATTGAAAAGTCACAAACTATAACTCACACATTCAGGTTTCCCTCCAAAATATTTTTGTGAGCATATCGGATATCCAATTTGATATAAGATATCCGATTTAAAATCGGATATCCAATATTATTGGCATCATTTTCTAACATATTGCCTGTCCCTGTAGACCCGACAACATCACTTTTTGATTTTTTTTCATAGGTTTTATGAAAAGTCATGTTTTGGGGTCCTATCAATCAAAAAAAGTTTAAAAATATAGCCCTAGGTGTCCGATATTTTCATCTGAATAGGGAGCTGCATTCTTCAAAAGGCTAAATGCAAAAGGAAGGTATCCATTGAAGACATTGTGGCATATAGGGAAAGGGACAAAATAGAAAATGGAAGAAAAAGACAAGGTATATTAAATATCAGTCAAGTTGACGATGAATTAGTCGAAGGTAAAATCATAGAGTTAGATAATGAAATCATAGGTCAACCTATGACCTTATTCGAACCATACGAAGGATTCTAATATGACCCCTAGGGACATATGTCATCATGTAAGGGGTCAAAGGGGGTCATCGGTCACTCCATGACCCCCTTAACCCATATAAAGGTTTCTAACATGTCCCTAGGGGTCCTAGGACCCCTAGGGACATATGTTATCATGTAATCAGTTAAAGGGAGTCATCAGTCACCCCATGATCCCCTTTGACACATATGAAAGATTCTAACATGTTCCTAGAGGTCCTAGGACCCCTTCCTAGGACATATGTCATCATTTAATGGGTCGAAATAGGTTATAGGTCAAACTATGACCCCCTTCGACTCATACGAAGGAATCTAACATATGTCATCATGTAATGGTTTGAAGAGGATCATAAGTAAACCTGTGACCCCCTTCGACCCATAAGAAAGATTCTAATATATCCCTAGGGGTACTAGGACCCCTACGGACATATGTCATCATGTAATGAGATGAAGGGGGTCATAGCTCAACCTATGACCCCCTTCGACCCATATGAAGCATTCTAATATGTCCCTAGGGGTCCTAGGACCCCTAGGGACATATTAGAATGCTTCATATGGTTCGAAGGGGGTCATATATGTCATCATGTAATAGGTTGAAGGGGGTTATAGGTCACTCTATGATCCTTTTCGACCCATAAGAAGCATTCTAATATGTCCCTAGGGGTCCTAGAACCCATAGCGACATATGTCATCATGTAATGGGTGGAAGATTCTAATATGTCTCTAGGGTCTTAGGACCTCTAAGGACATATGTCATCATTTAATGGGTCGAAGGGGGTTATTGATCACCCCATGAACCCTTTCAACCCATTGAAGGATTCTAACATGTCCCTAGGGGTCCTAGGACCCCTATGGACATATGTCATCATTTAATGGGACGAAGTTGGTCATAGTTCAACCTATGCCCCCTTCGACTAGACGAAGGATTCTAATATGTCCCTAGGGGTCTTAGATATGTCATCATATAATTGGGTCAAAGTGACCTATGACCTCCTTCGACCCATACGAAGCATTCTACTATGTCCCTAGCGGTCCTAGGACTCATACAAACATATGTCATCATCTAATGGGTCGAAGGGGGTCATCAGTCACCCCATGACCCCCTTCGACTCATATGAAAGATTCTAACATGACCCCTCATGTAATGGGTCGAAGGGGGTCATAAGTCAACCTATAACCCCCTTCGACCCATAAAAAATTTTCTAACATATGTCGTCATGTAATGGGTCGAAGGGGGTCATAGGTAGACCTATGACCCCCTTCAACCCACAAGAAATATTCTAATATGTCCCTAGGGGTCCTAGGACTCCTACGTTTTGTCCTCATCTAATGGGTCGAAGGGGGTCATATGTCAACCTATGATCCCCTTTGACCTATAAGAAGGATTCTAATATGTCCCTAGGACCCCTAGGAATATACGTCCTCATGTAATGGGTCGATGGGGGTCATAGGTCACCCTATGACCCCTTCGACCCATAAAAAGCATTCTAATATGTCCTTAGTGGTCATAGGACCCCTAGGGACATATGTTGTCATCTAATGTGTCAAAGGGGGTCATAGGTCAACCTATGAACTCCTTCGACCCATATGAAAGATTTTAACATGTCCTTAGGGGTCCTAAGACTACTAGGGACATATGTAATCATGTAATGAGTCGAAGGGAGTCATCAATCACCCTATGACCCCCTTCGACTCATATGAAAGATTCTAACATATCCTTAGGGGTCCTAGGACCCGTAGGGACATATGTCATGATGTAATGGGTCGAAGGGGTTCATAGGTCACTCCATGACTCTCTTCGACCCATATAAAAGATTCTAACATGTCCTTAGAGGTCTTAGGAACCCTAGGGACATATGTCATCATGTAATAGGGTGAAGGGGGTCATAGGTCAATTTGTGACCCCCTTCGACCCCGAAGAAGGATTCTAATATGTCCCTAGGGGTTCTAGGAACCCTAGGGACATATTACAATGCTTCTTATGGGTTGAAGAGGGTCATAGGGTGACCTATGACCCCCTTCAACCCATTACATGAGGACATATGTCCCTAGGAGTCTTAGGACCCCTAGGGACATATGTCCTCATGTAATGGGTTGAATGAGGTGATGGGGTAACCTATGACCCCCTTCGACCCATAAAAAGTATTCTAATATGTCCCTAGGGTTCCTAGGACCCCTAGGGACATATGTCATCATGTAATAGTTTGAAGGGGGTCATCAGTCACCCCATGACCCCTTCAACCCATATGAATGATTCTAACATATCCTTAGGGGTTCTAGGACCCCTAGGGACATATGTCATCATGTAATTGGCTGAAGGAGGTCATAGTCAACCTGTGACCCCCTTTGACTCATAGGAAGCATTCTAATATGTCCCGAGGGGTCCTACCCCTAGGGAAATATGTCATCATTTAATGGGTCAAAAGGGGTGATAGGTCACCCTATGACCCCCTTTGACCTATAGGAAGCATTCTAATATGTCCTTAGGGGTCCTAGGACCTATAGGGACATATGTCATCATGGAATGGGTTGAAGGGGGTCATAGGTCACACCCTATGACCCCCTTCTACCCATAGGAAGCATTCTAATATGTCCCTAGGGATCCTAGAACCCCTAGAGACATATTTCGTCATGTCATGGGTCGAAGGGGGTCATCGGTCACCCCATGACCCCCTTTGACCCATATGAAAGATTCTTACATGTCCCTAGGGGTCCTCCCCTAGGGACATATGTCATCATGTAATGGGTTGAAGGGGGTTAGAGGTCAACTTATGACCCCCTTCGACCGATAGGAAGGATTCTAACATATATCATCATGTAATGGGTCAAAGGGGGTCATATGTCAACCTATGACAGCCTTCGACCCATAGGAAGGATTCTAATATGTTCCTAGGGGTCTTAGGACCCCTAGGGACATATGTCATTATGTAATGGGTCGAAGGGGGTCATAGGTCAACCTATGACTCCCTTCAACCCCTAGGAAGGATTCTAAGATGTCCCTAGGGGTCCTAGGACCCCTAGGGACATATGTCCTCATGTAATGGGTCAAAGGGGGTCATAAGTCACCCTATGACCCCTTTCGACCCATAAAAAGGTTTCTAACATATGTCATCATGCAATGGGTTGAAGGGGGTCATAGGTTTTCCACCCACAAGAAAGATTCTAATATGTCCCTAGTGGTCCTAGGACTCTTAGGGATATATGTCCTCATCTAATGGGTTGAAGGGGGTCATAGGTCAACCTATGACCCCCTTCGACCCATAAGAAGGATTCTAATATGTCTCTAGGGGTCCTAGGACTTTTAGGGACATATGTCCTCATGTGATGGGTCGATGGGGGTCATATGTCACCCTATAACCCCCTTCGACCCATAAGAAGTATTCTAATATGTCATAGTGGTCATAGGACCCCTAGGGACATATGTTGTCAGCTAATGTTTCAAAGGGGGTCATAGGTCAATCTATGAACTCCTTCGAGCCATATGAAAGATTCTAACATGTCATTAGGGGTCTTAGGACTGATAGGGACATATGTAATCATGTAATGGGTCGAAAGGGGTCATCGATCACCCCATGACCTCCTTCGACCCATATGAAAGATTCTAACATGTCCTTAAAAGTCCTAGGACCCATAGGGACATATGTCAACATGTAATGGGTTGAAAGGGTTCATAGGTCACCCCATGACCGCCTCCGACCCATATGAAGGATTCTAACATGTCCGTAGGGGTTCTAAGACCCCCAGGGACATATGTCATCATGTAATGGGTCGAACGAGGTAATAGATCAATCTGTGACCCCCTTCAACTCCTAAGAAGGATTCTAATATGTCCCTAGGGGTCCTAGGACCCCTAGGGACATATGTCCTCATGTAATGGGTTGAAGGGGGTCATAGGTCACCCTATGACCCATTTTGACCCATAAGAAGCATTCTAATATGTCCCTAGGGTTCTTAGGACCCCTAGGGACATATGTCATCATGTAATAGTTCGAAGGGGGTCATAAAACACCCCATGACCCCCTTCAACCCATATGAATGATTCTAACATGTCCCTAGGGGTCCTAGGACCCCTAGGGACATATGTCATCATGTAATTGGTCGAAGGGGGTCATAGTCAACCTATGACCCCCTTCGACCCATAGGAAACATTCTAATATGTCCCTAGGGGTTCTACCCTTAGAAAAATATGTCATCATTTAATGGGTCAAAAGGGGTGATAGGTCACCCTATGGCCCCCTTAGACCAATAAGAAGCATTCTAATATGTCCCTAGGGGTCTTAGGACTCGTAGGGACATATGTCATCATGTAATGGGTCGAAGGGGGTCATAGGTCACACCCTATGAACCCCTTCTACCCATAGGAAGCATTCTAATATGTCCCTAGGGGTCTAAGGACCCCTAGGGACATATTTCTTCATGTAATGGGTCAAAGGGGGTCATTGGTTACCCCATGACCCCCTTCGACCCATATGAAGGATTCTTACATGTCCCTAGGGATCCTAGGACCCTTAGGGACATATGTCATCATGTAATGGGTCGAAGTGGGTTAGAGGTCAACTTATGACCCCCTTTGAACCATAGGAAGGATTATAACATATGTCATCATGTAATGGGTCCAAGGGGGTCATAGATCAACCTATGATCGCCTTTGACCCATAGGAAGGATTCTAATATGTCCCGAGGGGTCCTAGGACCCCTAGGGACATATGTCATCATGTAATGGGTCGAAGTGGGTTATAGGTCAACCTATGACTCCCTTTGACCCCTAAGAAGGATATTAAGATGTCCCTAGGGGTCGTAGGACCCATAGGGACATATGTTCTCATGTAATAGGTCGAAGGGGGTCATAGGTCACCCTATGGTCTTAACCCATAAGAAGTATTCTAATATGTCCCTATGGGGTCTAGGACCCCTAGGGACATATGTCATTATGTAATGGATCGAAGGAGGTCATAGGTGAACCTATGACCCCCTTCGACCCATACGAAAGTTTCTAACATGTCCCTATGCATCCTAGGACCCCTAGGTACATATGTCGTCATGTAATGGGTTAAGGGGGTCATAGGTCACCCCATGACCCCCTTACCCATATGAAAGATTATAACATGTCGCTAGGGGTCCTAGGACCCTTAGGGACATATGTCATCATGTAATGGGTCAAAGGGGGTTATAGGTCAAGCTATGACCCCCTTCGACTGATAGGAAGCATTCTAATATGTTCAAAAATATGTCATCATTTAATGGGTCAAAGGGGGTCATAGGTTACCCTATGACCCCCTTTGACCCATAGAAAGCATTCTAATATGTCTCTAGGGGTCCTAAGACCCCTAGGGACATATGTCATCATGTAATGGGTCGAAGGGGGTCATAGGCCACCTTATGACCCCCTTCGACCCATAAGAAGCATTCTAATATGTCCCTAGCAGTCCTAGGACTCTTAGGGACATATGTCATCATGTAATAGGTTGAATGGGGTTATAGGTAAACTTATGACCCCCTTTGACCCATATGAAAGATTCTAACATGTCCCTAGGGGTTCTAGTACCCTTAGGGACATATGTCATCATGTAATGGGTCGAAGGGGGTCATAGTTCACCCCATGACCCCCTTTGACCCATAGGAAGCATTCTACTATTTTCCTAGGGGTCCTAGGACCCCTAGGGACATATGTCATTATGTAATGGGTCGAAGTGGGTCATAGGTCACTCTATGACCCCGTTCTACCCATATGAAGTGCATTCTAATATGTCCCTAGTCCTAGGACCCCTAAGGACATATGTCATCATGTAATGTGTCGAAGGGGGTCATAGGTCACCCCATGACCCCCTTCGACACATATGAAGGATTCTAACATTTCCCTAGGGGTTGTAGGACCCCTAGGGACATGTATCATCATTTTATGGGTTGAAGGGGGTCATAGGTCAACCTATGACACCCTTCGACGCATAGGAAGGATTCTAACATATGTCATCATGTAATGGGTCAAAGGGTGTCATAGGTCAACCTATGACCCCCTTCGACCCGTAGGAAGGATTCTAATATGTCCCTAGGGGTCCTAGGACCCCTAGGGACATATGTCATCATGTAATGGGTCGAAGGGGGTGACAGGTCAACCTGTGACCTCCTTCGACCCCTAGGAAGGATTCTAATATGTCCCTAGGGGTCCTAGGACCCCTAGGGACATATGTCCTCATTTAATGGGTCGAAGGGGGTCATCTATAAGAAGCATTCTAATATGTCATCATGTAATGGGTTGAAGGGGGTCATAGGTCACCCCATTACCTGCTCCGACATATATAAATTATATTTAATACTAATAACATAATATATTATGATATATTAATAACATATATATATATTAAGTTATTATATTTAATAAAAATATAAGAGAAATAATAATAATAATATAATAATATATATTATATTTAAAGATTATAAAAAGAATAACATAATATATTATTATATGTTATATCTTTATGTTACATTATTATATATATATATATATATATATATATATATATATATATATATAATATTATAATATATCTTTACATAGTAATATAACTCAATAAATTGAAAAGTCACAAACTATAACTCACATATTTAGGTTTCCCTCCAAAATATTTTTGTGAGCATGTCGGATATTCGATTTGATATCAAATATCCGATTTTGAATCGGATATCTGATATTACTGGCATCATTTTCCAACATATTTCCTGTCCCTGGAGACCTGATAACATCACTTTTTGATATTTTTTTCCACAGGTTTTACAAAAAGTCATATTTTGGGGCCCAACCAATCGATTTTTTTAAAAAAATATAACCCTAGTTGTCTGATATTGTCATTTGAATGGGGAGTAGCAGTCGTTGAAAGGCTAAACTCAAAAGGAAGGTATCCAATGAAGACATTACGACATATACTGAAAGGGACAAAATGGAACATGGAAGAAAAAGACAAGGTATGTTAAATATCATTCAAGTTGACGATGAATTAGTTGAAGGTGAAATCATAGAGTTAGATAATGAATATGTACAATTGGGGAATGAAAGTGTACCTATTGAAAATGATAATTCTGTAATTGAAAATGAAAATTTTGAGAATGAAATACTACTAGGTCATAATGCAAATTGCATAATTGACCATGTCAAACATGACAATGCACAGGAACCTAATGCACAAGAACCTTACATATCTCCTAATTATAATCAACATGAAGGTTCTAAAACACAAAAATGGATAATTGAAATTGATGAAATGATTATTACCAGTTTAGAAGGGAAAAAATGAAAAAGATCCATTCAGTTATGGGTTTCAAGACTATATAAGATGTTTTTCAGCAACAATATAGTGATAGAGCAATGTCAGCTTTTCATGCACTTATTAAAGATGCAAAATATGAGACCTATGCTTTCCAAATTGAAGATTCATGTTAATATAAAGTTGGAAAGAAATGTCATTATTGTGAAGAATCTTTTGATTGCTCTCAATAGCATTGGGAAAAGTAGCAGGGAGAAGGATAACAAAGCTGCTCGAAAGGTTATTACAACCTCTTTGGTAAGTCATCATTTGAGAAAGGGTAGATATATGAGACAAACTTGTATTGATTTGAATCTAAATTGTACTACTTTGAAAAGAGCACTTAGTTGACGAGAGAAAATTGATGATCCTTTTCAAAATGAAACATGGGCATTTGGTGGGAGACTTCCATATTTTGATAAGAAGCTATCCAATGATGTAAAGGAAGAAATTACACAATTTTGACACTCTAGCTCATGAGTATCACCCAATGCTAAAGATGTGTTAAAATTGAGAATTGGCATCAGAGACTGCACACCACATCCTAAACACTATTTGGAGGTAAGTCAAACTATGTTGTTCAAACAATTTAGAGAGAGTCATCCAAGTCTTCATATATCACAAAGGGCTTTTGAATCTTTGAAGCTATTTTATTTTGTGCCACTCAAAATTTGAAATACATGTTGTTGCAAATATCATGTTGAATTTTCTTTGCACCATGAACTATTATGCTCTATCCGTTCTACTTTGCATAGTAAAGAAATGTTGGATGATTGTGGTACTAATGGGCTTCCAAAATCATCAAGAGACTTGTTAAATCAATTTTTATGTCGTAGAGTTGATGGTTGTTTCTTTTATAGAAATGCTTGCTTAAATGAGAAGTGTTCAGAATGTGGTGGCTTATCCAAATTTGATACATGTTTCCATGAGGCATGCGAACAAGATCTTGGAAAGACAATAGTGAAAAAAAAGGTATATGAAATGGTGAAATACACATTGAAGAGTGGGGGTGAGAGCTCTAGATGTGAATTGGTTGGAAAAGATATTAGTGTGGCTAGTTTTATTTCAGATTTCAAAGAAAATCTTTTTTACAAGTATGCAAGACATAGTCATAGGTCTCAGTGGTTGGATCAACAATTTAGAATGTGTAAGGAGACTTTTCCCATTGGCAATATTACATCAGTTGTTGATTTTTTTGAGAACTACACATTGTAACCTCAAAATGAGACACAATCTCAGTATTACAACTCCATTCAAATTGCTATTTTTGTTCACATAACATATAGACATGCCCCTGATAGTGCAGAAGATAATTGGAAGATTATTAGAGAGTATCATTTTTATATGAGTGATGATAGATCTCACTCTCACGAGTTTGTGCAACATTGTTTTGAGAATTATTTTGATTTCTTACATGAGCATGCAATTGATATGGATAGACATATCATTTGGTCAGATAACTGTACAGGTCAATTCAAGAATGCTTGCATGTTTTATTGGTTGTGTAGGGTGCATGTAGAGAGAGGGGTGGCTCATACTTGGATTTTTTTGAGTCCGGCCATGGAAAAAGGGAACATGATGGAGCAGGGGCATGTGTGAAGAGAGCTCTAGTTAAGGAGCAACTAAAGATTTCAGCAGTAGAGCTTCTTGATGCTCGTAGCATTGTTGATTGGCGTAGTTTAGCATTATCACAAGGGGGGACTCTTGATTCAATGGTACACAAGTTCTTTTGGTTGGTTGAGAAAGGGTCCATAGTTGATAGATCAGATCGTGCTACAGTGAGAGACTCATCAAAAATGCATTCATTCTGGAGCTCTAATTCTAGTACATGGACCATTTGGATAAGACAGCTAGCTTGCTTTTGTCCTAGTTGTTTTCAGTGTGATTGGGATCACTGTGAGTCAGGTGAGTGGGTGGACACATGGGCTCCACATTATCTTACTCCATTTTCTATCATACCCTCTATCAGAAATGATGACATGAAAAGTTCACTTGAGCATAACCATCTATAAGATCTACCTCAACCAGGACATGTCTTTGCATTGGTTGCTCCACAGGGAAATGATGAGAAATCCAATTATTGGTTAGCATGTTGTGTAAGAGGTAAACAAAAACTTGCACAATCGATCATAAATGATGATGGATTCACATACCTACTGGTTCAGTGGTTGTCGCTGGAACATGGTTGTGCACATACATGCTTAGAAGGAATGGAATTCTTGTATTCGAAGACTATTAGAAGCACAAAATAATTCTCATATATTCACATCTTATTATAGCAACAAATGTAAAGTTGTTGAAGCATCAAGGAAGACCAAAAGTAAAAGAACTTTTTACTATTGCTAATGTTGATCATGAAGCCCTGTTGGAGACCCTAAAATAGAGAGAGGACCCTACTGGAACACTCGACCAGGTATATTTACTTCTTATGTTATTTTCTTCATAATGATTCAAAAAACTGATGATTATCTTATTTAATACAATAAGTTACTAATTTTTTTATGATATTGGAATGTAGGTACATCATGAAGAGTTGGGGGGGGGGGAGGGTGTTGGGGAGAATTTCTAAGATTTATGATGTATTATGATGTAAAATGTGAATTTTTTTTTTGTATATGGTTTTTGTAATAATGAAAAAGACAGGTTAAATTAGTTGCACATTCTAATTTGTATTTTGGTAGGTTCTTTGTAAGGAATTATAAGAAGAAGATATTGAAAAAGTTCTTGCAAATCATATTTGCATGTGATACAAGGCTATAAGGAAAATTTTAAGAGCATTTATAACTATATGAAAGATAATTGCTTGCGGATATCTTATTACAAGTTTGGCTATTTTTTATATTTGACATAGAGCTGACATTATGATTATTAAAACTATTTTTATCAAACTAATCAAATAAGAAAAATCTAGAAAGTACGGATGAACAATTAGAATACTTGATTTCTTAAAAAACAATTTGGGGAAGGTGTCAATAATTTTGAATACTCATTCACAATGAGGCATTGAAACAAAAAGTGATTTTATGATGCTAATATTGTGTAAGCCTTTTACTACAAGTATTATCAATGCATTTCATTATTTTTTATGGTGTGAGGTTTCCATTCTATATTTTACTTATTATTTTATTCTAATAATGTGATCTTGTATATTGTCAAATTCAAACCCTTGTATATTGTCAACATTTGGGACCGAAGCAACATGTTGCATTTGATCCTCTCCATAATCATCTTCATGTTCAAGTCCATCATGGTTCATAGGGTTTCTCCTTTTTGTTGGTTCATCATGGTTACCATGCATTATTACAACCATGCCAACTCTTCCTCCATTGGTTACCATGCTTAGAATCATTAAGAAAATTGCATATACTCTGAATTTTTAGTAGCAAGGTTGGTTCTCACAAAAAACTTTTACAATACTATAAAAATAATCTTCTAAGCTTTGGTTAGCTACCATCTCCAAATGAGCTATTCATTAATATGGTGATTTAACATCACCAAAACATGTTGAGCTCTTAGGCCCACCCCTTGAAACAAGAGTAAAATAGACAAGAATCCCTTTGCATGTAGTCTCAAGCCTCCCCAAATGAACTAGTCATTACCAAGGTGGTTCAACATCACCCATTAGTGTTGAACCCTTAGGCCCACCCTTCCAACTGAGAGGAAAACTGGTTCTTAGTCCAATAACATTAATGAAATACAGGGTTGTTGATCATCCACATACCTACTACATCTAATAAAAAGAATTTTCAAGAATGCATGACATGTTTCCAAATGCATATCCATAAAAATGCACAAAAATGAAATTCTATAATATTAAAGGATGCTAGTCCCTTTGCATACACCCTTTAGCATCTCTAGAAGAGCAAGTGATTTTCGTGTGGATTCAATATCACCCAAACATGTTGAGCCCTTAGGCACACCCATTTGAATTAGTAGGAAATTGGATTGGTTATCCAACAATTCTCATGCTAAGACAGCTTATTAATCGATCACATACCAACCACATCTCATCAAAAAAAAAAAAAATCAAGTAACGCATACATGAGGTATGCACAATCACTAACCATTCTATGCACTTTTTATCAATACATGGAACACTAGTGCAAAGTACCTAATCATTTTTCTTTTCTTGATTTAATAAGGTCTAAGGATAGATCTAATGATCTCCCTATGACCATCCAAATTTGTAATGGACACAAGACCCCATGGTGCAACTATAAGCCTTGGCTATCAATTGGTCCAACAAAGTAGATTTTTGGTAAATTCCATGTTTTTTAGGTAAGCCTAGAAGTTTATAACATTATTAGGGTCCCTAGGAGTTTGTAGAGTCCATTTGCAAACAAATTTGCAATAAAACTTGTCTTAGAGAAAAAACTTTTCAAAATCTAACTCCTAATGGCTAGAACTATTTGAATTATTAGCACCATTAGCTCTAAGTGGGTGGGTGAACCCTAGTGACACCCTTGTTTTGGCCACAGAGACCATCCATCATCTGTGGCCACCCCATATCGAGGAGTCTCCAAGGTGCTATAAGTGCGTTTCGAGGTCAATCTTTCGAAGGTCATAACTAAGACCTCATGAGGGCTATCGATGAACTATCAAATGTTACATGATGGTGATGCTGAGACCTAAAATAAACTATCTCATTTTTGAGAGATCACATTCTGTTTGGATTCGGCACAATGATCTCACTCGATGCCAAATCTCACAGTGTGCCTCAGTTCATAGGTGCACCACAACGTAACTTTGAAACCACTAATCGTGGCATCAAATCATCAGCACCATTAGCTCTAAGTGGGCGAGTGAACCCTAGTCACACCCTTTTTGAGGCCATGGAGACCATCCATCATCCACGGCCACCCTGTACCGAGGAGTCTCCAAGGTGCTTTAAGTGCATTTCGAGGTCAATCTTTCGAGTGTCATAACTCAGAGCTCATGAGGGCTATCGATGAAATGTCAAATACTATAGGACGATGATGCTAAGACCTAAAATAACCTATCTCATTTTTGAGAGATCACATTCCATTTGGATTCGGCATGGCAATCTCGCTCGATGCCAAAACTCTCAGTGTGCCTCAGTTCATAGGTGCACCACAACATAACTTTGAAACCGTTGATCTTGGCATCGAATCATAAGTGCCATTAGCTTTAGGTGGGTGGGTGAACCCTAGTGACACATTTTTTTTGGCCACAGAGACCATCCATCATCTGCGGCCACCCCGTATCGAGGAGTCTCCAAGGTGCTCTAAGTGCATTTTGAGGTCGATCTTCTGAGGGTCATAACTCGAAGCTCATGAGGGCTATCAATGAACTGTCAAATGCTACAAGATGGTTATGTTGATGCTTAAAATAACCTATCTCATTTTTTAGAGACCACATTCTGTTTGGATTCGGCATAGTGATCTCACTCGATGCCAAAACTCGCAATGTGCCTTAGTTCATAGGTGCACCACAATGTAACTTTGAAACCATTGATCTTGGCATCAAATCATCCATGCCATTAGCTTCAGGTGGGTGAGTGAACCCTAGTCACACCTTTTTTTTATGGAGACCATCCATAATTCGCGGCCACCTTGTACCGAGGAGTCTCCAAGGTGCTCTAAGTGCGTTTTGAGGTCAATCTTTTGAGGGTCATAACTCCAAGCTCGTGAGGGCTGTCAATGAACTATCTAATGCTACAATATGGTGATGCTGAGACCTAAAATAACCTATCTCATTTTTGAGAGATCACATTCCGTTTGAATTCGGCACAGCGATCTCGCTCGATGCCAAAACTCACAATGTGCCTCAATTCATAGGTGCACCACAACATAACTTTGAAACCGCTAATCTTGGCATCGAATCGTCAGTGCCATTAGCTCCGAGTGGGTGGGTGAACCCTAGTCACAACCTTGTTCAGGCCACAAACACCATCCATCGTCCGCAGCCACTTTGTATCGAGGAGTCTCCAAGGTGCTCTAAGTGTGTTTCGAGGTCGATCTTCTGAGGGTCATAACTTGGAGCTCGTGAGGGCTATCGATGAATTGTCAAATGCTATAGGATGATGATGCTAAGGCCTAAAATAACCTATCTCATTTTCAAGAGATCACATTTTTTTGGATTTGACACAACAATCTTGCTCAATGCCAAAACTTGCAGTGTGCCTCAGTTCATAGGTGCACCACAACATAACTTTGAAACCGCTGATCTTGGCATCAAATTGTTAGTGCCATTAATGCTAGGTGGGTAGGTAAACCCTAGTGACACCCTTGTTCTAGCCACAGAGACCATCCATCATCATCGGCCACCTTGTATCGAGGAGTCTCCAAGGTGCTCTAAGTGTGTTTCGAGGTCGATCTTCCAAGGGTCATAACTCGAAGCTCATGAGTGCTATCGATGAACTATCGAATGCTATAGGACAAAGATGCTAATGCCTAAAATGACCTATCTCATTTTTGAGAGATCACATTTCATTTGGATTCGGCACAACGATCTCGCTCGATGCCAAAACTCACAGTGTGCCTTAGTTCATAGGTGTACCATAGCATAACTTTGAAACCGCTGATCTTGGCATCAAATTTTTAGTGACATTAGCTCCAGGTGGGTGGGTTAACCCTAATCACATCCTTGTTCAGGCCACGAAGACCATCCATCATCTTCGGCCACCCTGTACCAAGGAGTCTCCAAGGTGCTCTAAGTGCTTTTTGAGGTTGATCTTCCAAGGGTCATAACTTGGAGCTTGTGAGGGCTATCAATGAACTATTGAATGCTATAGGACGGTGATGCTAAGGCCTAAAATAATCTATCTCATTTTCAAGAGATCACATTCCATTTGGATTCGACACAACAATCTCGCTCGATGCCAAAACTCATAGTGTGCCTCAGTTCATAGGTGCACCACAACGTAACTTTGAAATCGCTGATCTTGGCATCAAATCGTTAGTGCCATTAGCTCCAAGTGGGTGGGTGAGCCCTTGTGACACCCTTTTTCTAGCCATGGAGACCATCCATCATTCCTCGGCCACCCCATACCGAGGAGTCTCTAAGGTGCTCTAGGTGCATTTCAAGGTCAATCTTCTGAGGGTCATAACTCAGAGCTCGTGAGGGCTATTGATGAACTATCAAATGCTATAGGACGGCGATGCTAAGGCCTAAAATAACCTATCTCATTTTTGAGAGATCACATGTCATTTAGATTCGGCACAGCGATTTCACTTGATGCCAAAACTCGTAGTGTACCTCAATTCATAGGTGCACCATAGCGTAACTTTGAAACCGCTGATCTTGGCATCGAATTGTTAGTGTCATTAGCTCTAGGTGGGCTGGTGAACCTTAGTCACACCCATGTTTCGGCCATGGAGACCATCCATCGTTTGCGGCCACCCCATTCCAAGGAGTCTCCAAGGTGTTCTAAGTGCGTTTCAAAGTCAATCTTTCGAGGGTCATAACTCAGAGCTCGTGAGGGCTATCAATGAAATGTTGAATGCTACAAGATGGTGATGCTGAGGTCTAAAATAATTTCTCTCATTTTTTAGAGATCACATTCCAATTGGATTCGGCACAACGATCTTGTTCGATGCCAAAACTCGTAGTGTGCCTCAGTTCATAGGTGCACCATAGAATAACTTTGAAACTGCTAATCTTGGAATTGAATCATTAGTGCCATTAGCTTCGGGTGGGTGCGTGAACCCTAGTCACACCCTTGTTTAGGCCACAGAGACCATCCATCGTCTGCGGCCACCTTGTACCAAGGAGTCTCCAAGGTGCTCTAAGTGCATTTTGAGGTTCATCTTTCGAGGGTCATAACTCGGAGCTCGTGAGGGCTATCGATGAATTGTCAAATGCTACAGGACGATGATGTTGAGGCCTAAAATAACCTATCTCATTTTTGAGAGATCACATTCCATTTTGATTTAGCACAACGATCTCGCTTGATGCCAAAACTCGCAGTGTGCCTCAGTTCATAGGTGCACCATAGTGTAACTTTGAAACCGTTGATCTTGGCATCAAATCATTAGCGCCATTAGCTCTAGGTAGGCGGGTGAACCTTAGTCACACCCTTGTTCAGGCCACAGAGACCATCCATCATCTGCGGCCACCCCGTACCAAGGAGTCTCCAAGGTGCTCTAAGTGCATTTTGAGGTTGATCTTTTGAGGGTCATAACTCAGAGCTCTTGAGAGCTATCAATGAACTATTGAATCCTACAAGACGATGATGTTGAGGCCTAAAATAAATTGAATCTTATGAGGGCTATCAATGAACTTTCCAATCAAGTCTCTTAAATTGAGATATTTTGAAGTTATGTTGAAATTGAAAAGTTGTAGTATGAGGATAGTAACAAAGTGAAGTGCTAGTTATCAAAGATTATGAATCTATGAATGACTTGGTGGTTGGGAATAGAATCCATGGTTTAGGAGTGGAGTTCTTACTATGTTGAGTTTAGATTTGAAGCCAAGAGTTAGTTTTAAGGTTGAAGGTGGAGTTTAAAATCAGATTTGGGGTTATCTAAACCTTGTGTGGGAGGTTAACAATTGTGTTTATGTCATGATAGCACTTCAAATTATACTAGGCATCCAAATTTGATAATGATGTAGGAGCATCTAGAGGTATAAGGGCAATCCTGTGTCACCCAAAAAAATATACTTAGACTTATTTTCTGTTTCATGTGTTTTCATTTTTGGATACCCATTTGGGTCAAATAAAGGTTCCAACTCTCATAGTTCCACTATCAGTGTTCGTGTAAATCTCAAAAAAATAGGAGCATGTAATTGGCCCATCATTTTCGTAAACTAGAAGGTGTGAACTAGCCAGATGAATGTAATTGTGAATTAGAGCATTCCAGAAAAAGATGTTGGGTGATGCGACACGCTCCCCTGCCTACAGGTGGTTAATTATGTGGTGTTCCATGTTCACTAACAGTCATGGCTTTTGGTGCAACGGCAAATGGGCCCCACAATTGGTATTAGAGCCTGGTTTTGGCTTGGTCATGGGTTCAAATCTCCCCGGTGCCTTCTCGACCCACGTAAGCACCTAGTATGCACGTCGAGGGGGAGATTGTTGGGTGATGCAACGTGCTCCCCTGCCCACAGGTGGTTAATTATGTGGTGTTCCATGTTCACTAACAGTCATGGCTTTTGGTGCAATGGAAAATGGGCCCCACAAAAGAATCAAGTCAAAAGGCCCCACGGTTTGAAAGTAATTGCAATTTTTCAAGTTTTGGAGACCTCCTAAGAATGTTTCAAAGTCAAGTTAGGGGCATTAAATGACCTCAAAAAGGGCCAAAAAATGGGAGATGAGCGAAGCTGGTCCATAGGGCTATAGAGCACTTCGAGAGCTTTCCGAAAATGTAAACAGTTCGTCAATCGGAGCTACGGTTCAAAAGTTATGCCTCCTGAAAGTTTGGTTACCATTTCTGGATTCTTCTAGATTTGTGTTGACTTCTAACGCAGCTTCTGGAACCTTCTATTTGGTCGGTGGATGCCTACTAGCACTTTCTAGAATGTACTCCTAGTCCTTAACCCTTTGGGGTCTATTTAAGGAGATTTTTGGCATTATAAAAGGTAGTTTGGAGTGGACTCTCAGAGGAGGTACTGGAAGGAGAAATTATCCCCACATTTATGCTATTGTAAGCCCTTAGGCATGTTTTGAAGTTTATTTTCTCTGTACTGAATGTACTAGCTTATTTTTCAGTTAATACAATTTTCCCTTCTTCTGTTGTGTCCATTCTATTCTTGGGTTGTGTCCCCATCAGATAATAAAGGTTGTTAAAATGTTATTAAAAAATTATTGCATTTGAATCAAATATAACAAACATAATCAAAATTAATGATATTCCATAAACATGAACAATACACATGATCCACGATAAATTGAACAATACTAGATACTAAATTAATATGTATATCATTGTGCACATAAATGGAAAAAATATATATCAAAATACATGTATCCATAGACAACATTTTACACAAATATATATCAAAGATCATGTATCTATAGACAAAGTACTCAAATATACATCAAAATACAAAGATCCATATACAAAATGTGGCTGATCATACCAGCAGAATGTGTATAATATCAATGTTTCTGTATACAATGTGGCATATGCCATCTCAAAATGTCTCATGATGCATCCTACAATGACTATACTATCCTAAGGTGCTGGTGGATGATAAAAATGCAACCTCTTCACTACACTAGGTGGATAGAATGCCTCCTACATAAATAAAAAAGGAAAACTCAAAGTTAGACTACTAAATTTATATGATTCTTTGTATCTAACATTGAATTACTCAAATGCATAATGATCTTTTTTGTAATAAAAATTTATACTATCAAAATTTCATAATAAATACCTCTCTCATTGACCTCCTACGCCAGTCAGGAGTCCTCTCGTATGCCCTCGACAATGTTTGTACCTTTCTGATTGTGGGTTGTATATGTTCAAATGCGTTTGTCAGATGAATCTACAATTTAAACTATAACATTATAATTCATAGCATGCTAAATTTATAGCATATTTAATCATGAATTCAAACTACAACTTACTATTGTAGGCTCCTCCTCAGGAGAGAGTGGTCGCATCATCAAATCTACATAACTCTCCTATCAGACCACATGTGCACTAGGAGTCTCTTATGTGATACAAAATAGTAGTTGTTAATATCACGGAAACCATTTTTGAATTTATTTATGAAGATAAGGATAATAAAAAATAAATGATACTTATACATACAATGGGGCTCTTAGTGCAAATGAAAATCCCTGATGGTCTACAATGCGAAATCTATACAGGCTCATCACCAGTAGCCACGTCCTATATACAATAAAGAATATAATTAAAATAGATTACCACAAACATTTTACAAGAATGCATCGATATTTAATCAAATAGAAAGCACCTAATTTCCTTTCCTTTGTCAATGCATGCTAGCTCACCCCCCACACTTTGTCCCCCTCGGATAAGTGGTACCTACAAGATAAAAGAAAAATTAGCAACCATATATGCTACAATATCAAATAGAAAAAAAAATGCGAACACAACATAATGTACTGTAGATGTCTCAAGGCCAAATGAAATGGCCGAGAGCGTGGCATCATCAATCTGTCTGAGCTCCTCCTTGGTCATCAACTAAACATGACTGAAGATCACGTACATATAAAAGTCAATATGTCTTAAAAATTAAAATTACTCTATTATAAAAATTAACTTTAAATCGCATGTCATAACAAAAAAACATATACACGTATCGACACCGAAGGAGTCCATGCCTCTACATTCCCCTCCTCTCTCGCATCAGGGTCTGTAGCCTCTACACATGTGTCTGGTGTATCCTTGTCTAATACAAAATGATACTCAGGAAGATCACCTATGGGACCCAGGAAAATATTCTTGCACGTAATGCAAGTGTGAGGCACACAAACATGTGATGAGCTATCCGATGATGAACTAGCACCAGCATCATCAACATGAGGAGGCAGGACTGACCTAGCTTGAGATATCATTAGGCTACTTAGCCTATGAATGGATTTGATGGTCTAAGAGCTAGCCTTTATCATAATATCTGGATGCTACACTTGAGGAGGGGGAGAGATATTAGTGGAGGGGACAAAAGTGTCTGCTTTCTTCTGCTGGGAAGAGGGTCTATCCTAAGGAGCTCCTAGTCCTAAGCCCATGTTGGGCTTCATGCTCCAATAGTTCACTTTAAGTTTCAACACAAATTCTATATATATTTTTCTAAGGAAATAAAATGGTGTGTCTAAATTTCCATGTGGAGGGATAGCAAAGACCATCCACCAATGATCCCAAAATTTTGCACGTATGGCGTCATTTGTGCACCATTTAATCGATAGTTTAGATTTTTTTGGGTCAACTGGTAAACCCGTTTTTGGGTTTGCAAAAAGGCTAGCCAAATCATCTTTGGTTATGTTGAGGGCCGCAACCTCATCATAATCCAAACCATCATCAAACATCTCATGCATTTTATCATGCCAATGAAGAGTGGCATTTTGTTAGTTCATAAGGGTTTCAATGTTATCCAATATGGTGTTTAATGTGGATAACATAGGAGCCAATGCGGGTACATTATTATATGTTCTATGCAAACCTCTCAACTCGGTGATATTTTCATTTATCAAATCCTCGATTCGAGGAGGGTTTTGGGGGGGTAGAGGATCATTTGGTGGACAATTTTGTGGGGGTACTGGATCATTTGGTGGGGAGTTACGAAGAATATTATTCCTTGCCTCAGTGTCATCATTTTGATTAGCCATTCCTATTGAATTGCAAAACATAATATATATTTTTGAAAAACCTTAATTTTAACCATTTTTTTCAAAAAAACCCTAGATTCAACTAAAAAAAATAAAATCATCTAAAAATCTATTGAATTTAGGTTAAAAATGAGTCAGAAAAAAGAAAAACATGCCTTAATATCTGATATCTGATCTTGAATCATATATTCGATCACTCTTGTAATACTAGCCCCAAATTAACGTAATAAGAGGGCTTGTGGGTTTGTGTTTTTATTTTATGTTATGTGCAAGTATCGGATATCCGATATGCCCACATTGATATTATATATTAATTATAACACATAATATCTTACATTTTTATTATTATATTATATTTTATATATAATATATTACATTATATTATATTATATTATATTTTTTATTTTTTATTATTATATTTTATATATATTATATTACATTACTATATATTATAATATTAAATATTATATTATATTATTTTAATATAATACATTATAATATTATTATTATAGTATAATATTATATGATTATAATATTATAATAATATTATTATATTATAGTATAATTATTATTATTATTATTATAATATTATATTATATATTATACTATTATAATATAATATTTTTATATTATTATAATTTAATAATAATAATAGTATAGTATAGTATAATAATTATAATAATTATATTGTTATAATATGATTATGCTAATTATCGGATATCCGATGTCAAACCGGATATCCGATAAGGCTCAGCCTTACCTTTTAAGTTTGGTACTTGGATAGGTGAAAAAAAGTCAGAGTGGATTTTGAAGTGCTTTTAGACGTCTTCAAACTCTATTTTTTTCACATCGCCACTTTTTAGCACACCATGATCCTACACATATATATATATATATATATATATATATATATATATATATATATATATATATATCAATGAAAGATCATCATATTTCATGACATAATCACAACAGTATCATGTGGTAACTCACATGATATCCACCATAAACCAAGTCAGAGGGTGGACCCAACATAGTTGTTACTAGAGGGTCAAGCAAAGGGTTTTCACCTCATACTTCTCGCTCATAGAGGAAAGAATATTATAAATAATGTATCTAAGAAATTCTCCTCATAGGGAAGATATTATCCACAAAGGATTGCATCTCAAAATTTCTCCCTCTGAACATCAATCTTGGTAGGTCAGGTCCTCTAGTTAATTCCTTAGAAACTCTCTTCACCCAAGGATGGCTGTTGAACTCACTCTAAATTTGATATCATTTTTTGTATTTTCTAGTGATAAGTCATCACTTCCTTATGATATACAAATGAGTAGGCCCATCAACATTTATACAATCACCCACATGTATTTCTAGACTCCCTCTAAGTATCAATCTACTAAGCTCTTGTGTTTCCTTAGAAGAAGTGTCATGCTCCCTCTTAATATATAAGGATCTCATACTTTCAATCATCAAAGATGTTTTCTTCAAGAGCCTAACTTTATCCATATTGGGGTCTTTGGAGCTACTATCATTAGATTGAATCTAGACACAATATTTGGTAGTTGTAAAGTACCAACCTCTTTTTCCTATAAGAGCATCCTCAAACATAACGGAAAAGATCAAGGAAACTAACCCTTATAGTATGTATAAAATTACAAGTAAGATAGAGACTACAATAAATAAGTAAATATAATACTAAAGGACAATAAATAGTTATCTGCACATTGATGTTCTTGATACAAGTTTCTCCAATGAAGGTCCATATGCATCAAACAAGAAAATGCCTTCAATGGGAATAAAACATTGGGTTAAGGTAAATAACGTAAAATTCCCAATAATTTAATTTCATAGAGTTGAACAATTTTTTTTACTTTAGGAGTCAGGCTTTTCTATAATCTCGGTGTATATTTGTGTGTACATGATCATATTTATCCTCATATTACCATCATTGAATGAATAACAAATAAGTTATCACAATTCAAAGAGAAAAAGGTGAACAATACCAGTAAATGTCAGGTTGGCAGAACTCATGAGGATATATCATGTTGAAGTCATGTGTTAGCTACATAGTGGTAGAAACATGGTCACCAATCCTTAAGTGCTTTGCTTTTACATTCACACTTTACTGATATTTATTCATCAATAGGGACATAACTTGATAAGTAATAGGAACTAATGTCTCATAACAAAGAGTTGTACTTGTTAATGAACACAATGTTTATGGTTCCAATCTTCTTTGATTTTACCCTTCAAATAGATTTTAGCATGACTTTTATTATAACTGGTTTCACTTGTATCGTTCATAGTGAACAATGAGAGAAATATAGGTCTTCAATCCATGGTCATAACTTTTCACAAATATTTTCTTCAGCTTTCCTCATTTAAGTTCAAGAAGGTTAATTTGATATTTAGAATGCTCCATGCAATTTTGGAAAAACTATAAATGAATGCAACCAGTAACATGTGGAAGATCTTGAACACTATAGAAATCATCTAAACTTAACCTCTTTAACTTCCTCATTCCTAAGAGGTTGGGAAACTTTTCTGAAAATATTAGTTTAAAGAAGAAGAAAAAAACTTCCTGAAAAAATAGAACCACAATACGTGAGATCTAGTCGGTCCCTTGTATCATATTCTCCAAGTCTCACCATGGTCAGATTTAATAAACATGTAAAACTCAAAAGTTCATTTAGGCACTAGATATTCCATACTTGAACATATTCCAATCTATCAAATGCGGCTAATCTTTTTGGGAATCAAGGCTGCTAGTGATAATTAAAATAATTCTGGTTTCTTTAAAGCATTCAGTACAATTAAATCTAGATAATCTCTCATTTCATCACATTTTTTTTAGATAGATTCACACCATCTGGCTACTGAGGATATACTTTGAAGCTCAACACATTATGTAAATAATAATATTGTAATGTGCTATTTTAGGAAATTTATTTTCTTGATGTCTATGATATAACATGATACTTGTCATGGCACCAAATGTTAATTTCTAATGGCATGGACATCACATTGTCATATCAAATTACTATATCTCCTAGTCGCTAAGACCATTAGTCTTCATTTTCCAAACTTAAGATAATCTATCCACTTCATTAATAATGAATGAATCTGATTAAATTTTTCACAAAATTCTTAGACTTTCTCACCATAATGAACACTACACTATTTTCTTCTTTATAATAATATAGATATAGATATGCTTTACTTACAAAATGATAAGTATCTTGGTAGAAAATTGATAACATACCACACTATAATTATCTACATAAAAACTCACAATGAACCACACACTGATTATCTATAGAACACTCACTACCATCTGATGCTATACATATGATAATGATCAAATAACTTCTGTGATGATCACATAAGAAAGCTAATTTACTACTAAGAATATACAAAATCATGCAATCAAGCATTGACGATAGCAACCAGTCCTTCAAATTATAACATTAAAATTACATACCTGATGCTCCAACATAACTCTTGAGTTGATCTGTAAACTAGGATTTACAAATTTTTAGCTTAATCCAAATTACAGATATAATTCCCGATCTAGGCAGTAATTGTGTGGTTATGTTTCTTAAACTGTTGAAATTACAAGAAGATTAAGATTTATGCTTTAAACACTTAAAATTAACAATGTGTTTAATAACATAAAACAAAGAACATAACTAAGAATGAAATGAGAGAAATAAGAAAGAGATGGAAGAGACACAAACAATTTGATACAGAGTTCATCCGGGTAGGACTACGTCTCCGGGTCCGCTTCTCAATCGGGGGACCGCTCTATTAATTCTGCCAAGAATAATACTTTGTTACAGAATCCAAGCTTCAAACATTCACCGTCTATTCCATGCACTTGAAAGCACTATACAATGCTTTCGTGCTTACAAATTCTCTCACAAGGAAAACTATTCCTTTACAAAAAAAAAAAATCTCCTTGCAAAAATTCTCCAAGACTATTATTTTTCTTGCCACAAACTAATTCCCCTCCCAAGAATTACAAAATTTCTCCCCAAGAATTTACACAAATTCTCTAATACTCATTATCCTTGCAAGAGATAAATAACCCCCTTTTATACAAGCTTATTTTCCTATTATGGTTTAAACCATAATATTTGACAAATCTCCCATTTTTACACAAAAATCCCTCCGTTACAACAAATTCTTATAATATAATTTCCAAAGAACAAATGATTTATAAGTAGATCATGAAATCCTTCTCGGATTTATCTACAACAATAATAAATCATTTTAATATTTGATTAGCTCCCTTAGAAATAGATTTAATATTTTAAGGATTTGTTTCCTTAATTATAGCAGAGAATAAAGCTTGCTATTTTAACAACCCTTTAAACTAGGGATGGTAAACGACATTTAAAATAAAAAAAAAATTTTGTGGCTAATTTATTAGAAAATATAAACCCACAAAAATAGGGGCACTTGAACATAGGGAGCTCCTTTTTCTAAGGTAAAAGTAATTTTGCAATATCTTCCACATTTTATCTCAGATTTTGATGAAATAAACACCGTTGGAAAGCTCTTAAAAAACTCTTCACAATGATACCAATATTAACCATTTTCCATGACTTTATTTTTTTGACCTTTTTCTGAGCCCTCTGATTTGTCAATTTCACCAAACCTTTGACTGACCATAACTTCTGCATATGAGATCCTTTTGACTCATACCAAGTTATGTTAGGTAAAATTTTAGAGATCTTTGGAATGATGTCATTTTTGAGAGAGTTTGAGATTGCAAATTTTTCAAGTTCTCTAGATCCACTTGGATCATTCCTCCCCACTGAGAAGCTTTTGGACCTCCAAAAGTCTATTTTTACATAGAATGAAAGTGAGGGCATGTTTGCTTCACTTGTCCAGTATCACTTGTACAACCTGTAGGAAGTCTGAATATCTGACTCATCACAAACATAATTAAAAATGAGATAGTATTGTTGACACAGTTAACCATACATCCACCAAGATTCATTGTTGCATCCATCACCCACATAGTACCAACTAGTAGAAAAAGAAGCAACAACACTGAATAAACTGATGAAAAATGAAAATTATCAACTCTTTGGATCCTTTGCATAGAAACATCATTAGAAAATGAATCATCCAAACCCTCTTTTACCATCATTGGTTGAAGACTTGATTCTACTTGCATCTGATCCTCGCTTTTTGTGGCAGACATGAGAGTTAGTCTACTACTTGCATTTACAATCATTTTCAAATGCCCTATGTTTACAATTGATCCTTCATTCTTCATGTGATGAGCCTTTACCATGTATTCAATTCCATCCTTAAACAAATGATACTTATTATGCTCCCTATAGAAGATAGCTTTTCTATCATATAAGTATGGGCTCCCCAACACAATCCCACATATGTCAAGTGGAACCACATCAAAGTTAACCTCATCTATGTATTTGGATGTAATTGCCAATCTTAACCTGCATTGCTTAGTTATTCGCAATCTATTATCATTGCACACCCAACCTAAAGGATAAGGTCTCTTATGTGGCTTAATTTCCAATCCCAATTGTTTAACAACTTCCTCTGAAATTAAATTAACTTGGGATCCACTATCTATCAATGTGTCAATTTTAGTGTTCTTTGAAATCACCCTTATATGAAATAATTCACTTCTTTTACTACCTTGAGGAACATCATGACTTTTCGAAGAAGAACATGAAACATTAGTTGAATAATCAGAAAAAGCTTTACCTTTTAAACCTACAACTGATATCTTTGTTTCATCATCAGAATCTGATCCAAGATCTTGAACAACAATCATAGTCTTTTGCTTTCCTTTGTTATTATTCTTAAACCACTTTGGTTTTAACTTAGGATGCAGTTTCCAACACTTTGCATCCACATGCCCTTTCTTTTGACAATGTGAACAAGTAGGCTTTTCACCTTCCTCTTTTTTCACTGTGGCTGCTTTCTTTCCCTTCTTGTTGCCTTCAGGAGGAACAATTCCTTCTTTGAACTGAAACTTTTGTTTCCTCCACCTACTTCAATATGGGTTGCTTGAACACACACTTCATCAAAGTTAGAAGGACTAAACATCAATATTGTATGTTTCAGATAAGAATGCATTCCACCTATATAATTTAACAAAGTATCTTGCGTGTAAAGAGGAATTCCAAGAGTTAGTGCCTTCTTCCTAAACACCTGTGTATACTCTTGTACAGAGTGTCCTTTACCTTGCCTTAGATTTTGCTAGTCCATAATTGCTTGTTGCATATGACCCAAGGGATAAAACTATTTCTTCAAAGCAGAAGTAAATTCATACCAAGATGAAATGATTTTACCATGTGTAGCAAGATCATCTTGGATCTTTGTCTCCCACCAGACTAATGCAGTGCCTCCCATTCTAAGAGTAGCTAGCTGGATTTTGGAAGAATCATCCAAAATATTTTGAACCCTGCAGTACACTTCAATCTTCTTAAGCCAATTATCCAATTTTTTGGCATCCAATTCACCATTATATATAGGCAAATCAAACTTCACATCAAGCTTTAACAAGGGTGTCTTCACATAATGTTTCTTTTTAGAAGAAGTAGATAGAGAAGAAGAAGATGATGAAGAAGATGAAGAAGATGGGGATGGAGGTTTAGGAGGGCCACTACCACCTCCTACTCCTTTGCCTTTTTCATCTTTTGATGAAGATTTAGCTTCTTCCTTCTTCCTAGCCTTGTCTGCCTTTCTCAACTGTCGTTCATGCCTTTCTTGAAGAAGAATGTCTACCAAAGCCTTCAATTTCACAAAAGCTCTATGGAAGGCTTCTGCATCAAAATTAGGAAAAAAAAATTTAGTTTCCATGATTCGTGGAAAAGATCTTCTTTTTCCAATCTTTGGGTTGAATTTTGCAAGTTCACCTTCTCCTTGCTTTAACCTCAACCTGGTTAACATTCACCACCTGCAATTTCTCTGCAAAAAGAGGCTCTGATACCAACTTGATTTGTAAACTAGGATTTACAATTTTTTAGCTTAATCCAAATTACAGATTTAATTCCCGATCTAGGTAGTAATTGTGTGGTTATGTTTCTTAAACTGTTGAAATTACAAGAAGATTAAGATTTATGCTTTAAACACTTAAAATTAACAATGTGTTTAATAACATAAAACAAAGAACATAACTAAGAATGAAATGAGAGAAATAAGAAAGAGATGGAAGAGACACAAACAATTTGATACGGAGTTCATTCGGGTAGGACTACGTCTCTGGGTCCGCTTCTCAATCGGGGGACTGCTCTATTAATTCTGCCAAGAATAATACTTTGTTATAGAATCCAAGCTTCAAACATTCACAGTCTATTCTATGCACTTGAAAGCACTATACAATGCTTTCATGCTTACAAATTCTCTCACAAGGAAAACTATTCCTTTACAAAAAAAAAAAATCTCCCTGCAAAAATTCTCCAACACTATTATTTTTCTTGCCACAAACTAATTCCCCTCCCAAGAATTACAAAATTTCTCCCCAAGAATTTACACAAATTCTCTAATACTCATTATCCTTGCAAGAGAGAAATAACCCCCTTTTATACAAGCTTATTTTCCTATTATGGTTTAAACCATAATATTTGACAAATCTCCCATTTTTACACAAAAATCCCTCTGTTACAACAAATTCTTATAATATAATTTTCGAGGAACAAATGATTTATAAGTAGATCATGAAATCCTTCTCGGATTTATCTACAACAATAATAAATCATTTTAATATTTGATTAGCTCCCTTAGAAATAGATTTAATATTTTAAGGATTTGTTTCCTTAATTATAGCAGAGAATAAAGCTTGCTATTTTAACAACCCTTTAAACTAGGGATGGTAAACAACATTTAAAAAAAAAAAAAAAAGTTTGTGGCTAATTTCTTAGAAAATATAAACCCACAAAAATAGGGGCACTTGAACATAGGGAGCTCCTTTTTCTAAGGTAAAAGTAATTCTGCAATATCTTCCACATTTTATCTCAGATTTTGATGAAATAAACACCGTTGGAAAGCTCTTAAAAAGCTCTTCACAATGATACCAATATTGACCATTTTACATGACTTTTTTTTTTTACCTTTTTCTGAGCCCTCTAATTTGTCAATTTCACCAAACCTTTGACTGACCATAACTTCTGCATATGAGATCCTTTTGACTCATACCAAGTTATGTTAGGTATAATTTTTTGAGATCTTTGGAATGATGTTATTTTTGAGAGAGTTTGAGACTGCAAATTTTTCAAGTTCTCTAGATCCACCTGGATCATGAGTTCAAAAAAAAATTACACTTCATAGAATGAATGACTCAACAGTCACATGATGCCTTTCTAGATATAATTTTGAAGACCAAAATTATACAAGGATGAGATAGTTTGTTTACCAAATGGGCACGCATGAAAAGGTCTCTTCGGTTCAATAAGCTAGGTCAATTCTTTATAAATAATATCTTCTTTAAGAGAATTATCCCTGATTTGTTTTGATTGGCTCCACCAATTTGTTGAAAATTAACGTCAACGCCTGCAGGTTGTCCTCGAGCCCCATGCCCATCTACCTTGTCAGGTCACGACAGGCATTCATTTTTGGTAGGTGAGAGTTTGAAATTTGAACGTTGAGAGGGAAAGGAAGAATATGATAAAAGGAATGTTTCAACATTCATTCTATTTAGTGAGATCAAGCAGATCAAAGAGAAGTTGCAGAGCTGAGCAGAGAAGGAAGAAGGAAGGAAGTTTGTGCCTACAGTTGCACGTGTTTCTTTGTTCACTCTGTAAGTTTTTCATTGTTAGATTCATCCTGTTGAAGTAGTGGTTGCTCCAGGCACCGTTGTATGCAACCATTAGAGTTGCAAGTTTAAAGTTTATTGAAGTTTGAAGTATTATCAGTTTAGGGTTATTTTGAGGGTTTTTTGGTTGAAGCCGAATGCTCCTAGATTTTGTAATAGTTTAATGAAATATTGAATAGAAAGAAAGCAAGCATACTTGAATCTATTGATCTTCCCTTGTATGTTGCATTTGAGAAATTTTTTTGAAAGCTTAAAGCTTTGGCTCTCTAGTTTTAATGGTGAATGCATTCATGTTGGAATTTTTCTAAGTTATAAACTTTAGTTGGAGCTGAGCTTACTCAACATCCATTGTGGCCGAGCATTTCCTTTGTGTGCCGAGCTTACTCGGCTTCCTTGTGCCGAGCTAACTCAACACCTATACTTTCCCTGTCACTCGGCACCTTCAAGTGCCAAGCAAGTGTCGAGTGTAACTGGCACTCAACACCATCAAGTGCAAAATTGGCACTCGACACCTTCATGTGCCGAGCAGTTTTTAAGTGCCGAGTATAAATTTTAGGTTTAGGGTTGTGAGTTGTTGAAATTTTAATTAATTTTTTCTCACATGGTATCAAAGATTTGAGGCCCCACATCCAAATTGAGTTAGGGCATTTTTTTTTTTTGGGATATTTGACATGGCAAGAGATACAGGAAAGATATAGCAGCAGCCACCATCATTTAATGGACAAAATTATGATATATTTGCAAAGAAGATGAAGACCACACTGGTTGCAAATGATTTGTGAGAGTTTGTGGTAAATGGATTCAATGATGTGACCGATCCAACTCAGTATGCTACTCTCACAAATGCACAAAAGACTCATTTGAAAGAGTCAAGGAGGAAGGATGCTAAGGCATTAAGTTTGATTGAAGTAGCAATGACAGAGACAGTATTCCCAAAGATTGCAATAGAAAATTATGCAAAGGAAGCATGAGATATCCTTGAGAAAAACTTCAAGGGGATAGATAAAGTTCGTACAGTAAAGCTACAGAATATAAGGAGGGAGTTTGAGAACCTTCAAATGAAGGAGAATGAATCAGTTGCAGACTTTAGTTCAAGGACCTCCAATGTAATTAATCAATTGAACTCAAATGGAGAAGACTATCAAGAGCAGAGGATAGTGGAAAAGATATTGAGGAGTTTACTTCATAAATATGACCATTTGGTCATGACAATAGAAGAAGCAAAAGACCTCACTACTTTGACAATAGATGAATTGATGGGTTCTCTTCAAACCCATGAGTATAGGATCAATAGATCCACATCTTCTTCTACCCAAGAGCAAGCATTCAAGGCTCAGTCAAATCCAAGAGGAAGGGGGAGAGGAAGAAATGGCTCAGGAAGAAACTTCAGAGGCAGAGGCCGAGGTAATGGAGGACAAAGGAATGTTGCAGCAGAAAGCTCAGGAAGAGCAGATGGAGCAAGTAGCTCACAAAATACTTCAAGAGGAGGTAAGAAAAACTACAACTCTAATAAAAGTAATATAGAATGCTACTACTATCATAAATATAGGCATTATGCAAATGAATGCTGGAAGAAGTAGAAAGATCAGTCAAGACAAGCAAATGTGGCTGATGTGAATATGGGAAGTGAAAACACTGCCTTCATCATGTGTAATGTTGGTGAAGAAGGAAGCCCTGAGGTTTGGTACCTCGACAGTGGATGTAGCAACCACATGAGTGGTAATGAAACCTTGTTTTCATTCATTGACAAGAGTTTCAAATCAGAAATTAAGATGGGTAATAATGGAACCCTACCAGTTGTGGGCAAAGGATCTATTATGGTTCGCACCAAGAAAGGTGAGAAAAGAGAAATACAAAATGTGTATTTTGCCCCTAGTATGAAGAAAAATTTGATGAGCATTGGTCAGCTCATTCAAAATGGATACAAAGTGTTGATGGAGAATGACACGTGTGTCATTCATGAAAAGGATGGGAGCAAGAATTTACTTGCAGCAGTTCAAATGAAAAAGAACAGAATGTTTCCCTTGAGGATCGCAACATGTTTCTCATCTCAAGTTTGTGCTACACCTCACACATAGTCATCTCTAAGGAGTGTGATTGAAGACCCCTCACAGCTATGGCACCTTAGGTATGGTCATCTTGGCTATGCTGGTTTAAATTTATTGTCAAATAAAAGAATGGTAGAAGGTTTGCCACGAATAGAAAATTCATGTGACAAGTGTGAGGCTTGTATTTTGGGTAAGCAACATAGGCTTCCCTTTAATTCTAAAAATTCTAGGAGGGCTAGATATCCATTAGAGTTAGTGCATACTGACCTAGTCGGTCCTATGCAAGTTACTTCAATTGGGAAGAGTACATATTTTATGACATTTATTGATGATTTCAGTCGTAGGACATGGGTGTATTTCTTAAAGAATAAATCTGAAGCATTTGATAAATTTGTAGAATTTAAAGCCCAAGCTGAAAGAGAATGTGGACACTATATCAAGGTCCTAAGATCAGACAGAGGAGGGGAGTATACCTCCAATTCTTTTGTAAATTTTTTGCAGAAAACATGGCATTAAGAAAGAGCTCACAACCAACTATACACCACAGCAGAATGGAGTGGCTGAAAGAAAGAACAGGACCATTGTTGAAATGATAAGGAGCATGATGAAAGAGAAAGGTCTCCCAACTGAATTTTGGGGAGAGGCTGTGGCAACATTAGTTTACCTAATTAATAGGTGTCCTACAAAGGCAGTCCGTGACAGAATTTCAATGGAAGCATGGTCACGAATAAGATGGACAGTTGAACACTTAAGAGTGTTTGGATATGTAGCATATGCACATGTGCCTAAAGAGCAAAGGAAAAAATTTGATGATAAAGGTGTGAAATGCATTTTCATAGGGTACAACCTGGAATCAAAGGCATATAGATTGTATGATCCATTGAACAACAAGATGATGCTTTCAAGAGATGTGGAATTTCTTGAAAATCAGTCTTGGTATGGTTCAACTGATGAGTCACCAAGCACTTCAAGTAAAGTGCCAATTATGAGTGAAGAAGATGCTGATGAACAACAAGAAGAAGGAGCAAATAGAAGAAAAGGCAAGCAGGTTCAGACAGTGCCGAGCTCCTCTAGGCATGACTGAGTGTCAGTGCTGAGTACTAGTGAAGACCGAGCTAGTCGGCAATGCAACAAAAATGAAGATTCTAATCCCACACTCTCCTCCCTGTTACCAAGAAAGACCAAGAGTCTTAGGGAGTTATACCAAGATGAAAGGTATGAAGATTATGATGAGAGTGTTAATTTTGCATTATTTTCTCATAGTGATCTAGTATATTTTGAGGAAGCTATTAAGGAGAAGAAATGGTGTAATGCCATGGATGAAGAAATAGATGCCATAGAAAGGAATGAGACATGGGAGCTAATTGAATTGCCTCCCAAAAAGTAAGTGATTGGAGTGAAATAGGTCTATAAGACCAAATGCAATGCTGAAGGCAAGATTGATAGGCATAGGGCAAGGCTGGTAGTCAAGGGCTACAAACAATAGTATGGAAGAGACTATGATGAGACCTATGCCCTAGTTGCAAGAATGAAAACCGTGCGTGCTATCATAGCAATTGCAGCTCAACACAAGTGGAAGGTATTTCAAATGGATGTGAAGTTCGCCTTCCTAAATGATGTATTGAAAGAAGATGTGTATGTGGAGCAGCCACTTGGTTATGAAGTTGCAGGTGAAGAGAATAAAGTATATAGATTGAAGAGAACTCTTTATGGGCTCAAGCAAGCTCCACGGGCATGGTACAGTAGGATTGACTCATATTTGATGAGCAATGGCTTTAGCAAAAGCAATGGTGAGCCCACTCTTTACATCAAGGCAGCAGATGGTAATGTATTGATTGTTGTCTTGTATGTAGATGATTTAATTTTTACTGGTAATGACAAGGCTCTAATTGGTGGGTTTAAAGAGGCCATGAAAAGTGAATTTGAAATGACAGACCTGGGTCTCTTGAAATACTTTCTAGGCATAAAAGTAAAATAAATGCATGATGACATCTTCATCTCTCAAGAAAAGTATGCAGGGCAGATCTTGGAGAGATTTAAAATGTAGAATAGTAAGGCAGCCCCCACACCAACAGCAGTAGGTTTGAAGTTGAGCAAGGAAGACTCTAGCAAGAGAGTAGATCCAACATTCTACAAAAGTATGGTTGGAAGTTTAATGTATTTGACTGCAACTCGGCCAGACCTAATGCATGCAGTAAGTCTGATTTCCAAATTTATGGAAACACCAAAGGATTCCCATTAGCAAGCAAGAAAGAGGATCCTAAGGTATGTGAAAAGTACCAAGGGATTTGGAATTTTATATACTGCAAATGATGATTTCAAGTTGCTGGGTTACACTGATAGTGATTGGGCTAGAAGTTTAGATTATAGGAAGAGCACTTTCGGATACATGTTTCATATGGGATCGGATGCAATTTCATGGGCATCCAAGAAGCAACCTATTATTGCTTAATCTACAGCAGAGGCTAAATACATTGCAGCAAATGCAGCAGCATGTCAAGCAATTTGGCTAAGGAGGATCTTGACAGATTTGAATGAAAGGCCAAGAAGATGGAACCGCAATTTATTGTGACAACATCTCATCAATTGCATTGTCCAAGAATCCAGTCTTCCATGGGAGAAGCAAACACATAGAAATCAGATATCACTTCATCAGAGAGTTGATGGAGAATGGGGCTATCAAAATTAATTTTTGTAAGTCAGAGCAGCAGCTAGCAGATATTTTTACCAAGCCATTAGGCATTGGAACTTTTGTGCACTTAAGACAGAGTCTTGGTGTAGTTGATTTGGATCAGCAGTGATCCTTGTTTGTGGGTCTCAGGACAAAGGGGGAGTGTTGGAAATTAATGTCAACGCTTGTAGGTTGTCCTCGAGCCCCATGCCTATCTACCTTGTCAGGTCACAACTTTACACTCGAAAGTGTCACACTCTAAACCCTTCTATCCAAATGATTTCATGAGTTCGAAATATTCGAATGTCGGCTTAGAGCTCCCTATCCATGGAGTGCGAGAGAGTATATTTAAAGAATAAGGAGGCTCTCAGATGAGCCTTAGAGATACTCTTCTTGCTAGTAAACCATGCAATGGGAGGTTCCAAAGACAAGATGCAAGAATGCAAATGTCCCAAGGAGTTCCTCAAGAATGCAATGCAAATGAAAATTAAGCTAGAATGAGATGCAAAGTGGAGCTATGCTAAAATATGTATGAGAGTGTTACAATACCATTATTAAGCTATGTGAGATTAAGCTACATGTAAAAATGAAAGCTAAGCTAAGATTCTATGGTATGAGAGAATGTAGATCATTTGCATTGCATTCTTGAGGAACTCCTTGGGACATTTGCATTCTTGCATCTTGTCTTTGGAACCTCCCATTGCATGGTTTACTAGCAAGAAGAGTATCTCTAAGGCTCATCTGAGAGCCTTCTTATTCTTGAAATATACTCTCTCGCACTCCATGGATAGGGAGCTCTAAGCCGGCATCCGAACATTCCGAACTCATGAAATCGTTTGGATAGAAGGGTTTAGAGTGTGACACTTTTGAGTGTACATTTTTGGCGCCCACCGTGGGGCTTGAATCAAATTTTTAGCTCCATTTGCTTTCATTTCTTATCTCTAGTTTTTTATAGGAGCATATTGGATCTAATCAAATACTTTTGTAGAATTATCACTTTGGTTTTAAGGTCAACCCATAAGTAAATTGGTTTGAAGGCCAAAAATTTAGTTGGTTTAAAGATTTGATCATATCTTTTAAACCGCTTGAAATTTGGTTCTGAAATTTTTTTTTTTGATTGGGTATATGCACAAAATGTCCCAGTCCGATTTGCATGGCATTTTGACATGATTTTCCAGAGTTATGATTTTTTCTTTATTTTTCATAAAAATCCATTTCTGATCGCAAATCAGCAAATTTTTTTTAAAAACTTATATTTTCAGAAATTTTTTTCAATTATAATGGGGGTTCTTTCTTTGTGTTTTGAATTTTGAGGTCGTATTAAAGATCAAAAACTCAATTTGATAAATTTGGCCTGTTTTGACAAAATTGATCTCTAGAGCGCAAATGAAGAGATTTTTTAAAATTTCTTACATTTTTGGAAATCTCTTTGATTTTTAATAGGGGTCTCTTCTTTTCATTTTCATTTTTGGATACAAAATCATAGTAAAAAAGTCTAATCTTGTTGACTAGGTCAAAATCAAAGACTAAAAATGAGAGCATTTGTGATTAACTTGCACTTTCTTTGCATGCACTTGGTTGGAAGATAAATTGGATTTTTGAGGCAACTCACCACTTTTTATTGCATATTTTTATGTTATTTCATACTAACTTTTGGTGCTAACAAGTTGTGATTACAGGTTTCCATCCTTATCAAAAAAATTGAAACATTGCATAAAAAGAACGCATGTCAAAGCTTCAAATGCACAAGGGCTACTAACGATTGTTTGCAGAGCTGCCCAATGCATAAAAACCTAATTTTTCTTGTTCTTTACTTTTACATTTGTGGCATATACTAGTTGTTTATTTTTAGGCACATTAAAACTTACAATTGGGATCTTTTGGTGATAGGAGAGTATGCTCTTCACCCTTGTGGTGAATCAGAAATCTTGACTTACCATTTGGTTTCAAGAGGAAGAGGCAACTAAATCTTCTTGGCATGTTTGGGAGAAAATTATTGGAATAGGAGAGTATGCTCTTCACCCTTGTGGTGAATCAAAAATTTTGACTTCCAAAAGTTGATCCACTCTTTGTGTAGTTTAGAATCCTTTAGAGGGCCTGCTCTCGGACAACCTGAGAGGAACGACCCAAGTGGGGACAAGCAAATTACCCGGCTCTTCCAACCCACTATAAACTTAAGGCTACCAAGGACACAAAACCTTGGTAGACATAGTGATTTTCTTCGCCTAGTGTGATCGCTTATGGGATTTCGACCATAGGGAGATCACTAGGCAAGAATGCTTAAGGTACTCTTGTGGTCGCGAGATCGGTTACTCATCGCAAGGTGAAGTGTCCCATAATTGGGAGCAAGAAGAAACTATGAACGGAAGCCCTATCTAAACATCCTAAGTTAGTAACTACCCTTTTTAGCTGCTCAACTTCTTGGTGCAAAGATTGATCCTAGTGGACTACCCGGATCACCCCAAGATTTACACTCACCATATGTGCTCCCTTGGTTATGCTTATGGAATTTCCATGACAAAGCCAATATCTCTTGTGGGCAACCACTTGGTGTGAGGTGAAGGAGCATCAAGCATGGGCCAAGTTGTTGAGTAATGAACTATGACTTCTAGGTAGATATTGCTTGATGTGTTCTCGAATGTGGTATACTTGTGAAAATCATTTGAACATACACATGACGATAATTCTAGGGAATTCTTTTGAGACGTCACATATGCTTGTATCATGCAAGGTTGCTTTGTCCCTTGCTTGATTGTTTGAAGAATACTCCATGTGTCACTATCTTGCTTGGAAAGAAATTGTTTTTGAACATCAAACTTGCTATGCTATCAACTATTGTCAAAATTTGTCAACCAAGTCTTAACATTTTTCTTTTGTTGCTTGCTAAGGGGAGTCTCATCATTTGACTTTGATTTGCTATGTCTCTAGTTTTTTAACATGCTTAAAGTGGCTCTTTGGTCTTAGCGCTCTTGGTCTTTCTATCTTCATGTTCTATGTCCACTTGCTAGTTATCTTTTTGCTGAAATGGTTGCCTTGATTTCTTGACTACACTCTTGGGTTGGAGAGTTGTTCACTTGTCACCCTACTTGCTCTATCTATTTGGCTATTTGGGCATCTTGCCTAGCTATTGACTTGAGTCATTCATGTCGTAAGTTTCTTGGACATATTGTTTGACAAGTCGCTTTAATCTCTCTTTACTATCTTGGCAAGTGAATAATCTACCTCTCTAGTTTGGACATCAAGTTATCTTGTGTCACCCTATTAGCTTCCTCCAATCTCCTTCATGCTTGATTATCTATCTACCACTATGGAATTCAAAGCTTGTGCTACCAAACCTCAACCAACTCTAGATGATCATGATATCCTCCATGTCACTAAAGAGGTTCAAGATCTATATGTGTAATACAAAGAACTAGAAGAGACAAATGATCTTTCTTACCTTCATCTCTCTAAGTGCATGACAAAAATGAAGTCTAAACTTGAGAAAAGGTTAAAGGAGAAGATTGCATCATTACACGAATCTTCCTTAAGGTCTTTACATGCATGCGAGTCACCTTCTTTGAGGTCATCCTCTTCTTCTAGGTCTACATGCTCTACTTCAAGACATCAATTGTCTTTGCCTACTAGATCTAAAGGCCTTTTTAAAGAGCTAGAAAATGATACATCCTTGGAGCATACGTCAAAATTTCATGATAAACCTATCTTTGACCAAGACAATGATGAAGACATGTATGCATTCTATTCACTTGGGAAGCAACCAAAGGACTCTAGACATACTTTTGAAAGAAATTTTACTCCCTTGGGGAATTCTTATGATGACATTTTGAGAACACTTCTTGGCACCAAGCTCATCATGTTGCCTAAGTCTAGCTCCTATGGAAACCCATTCTTGGATATCTATTGTGCTTATCATCAACATAATGAGCATAGTACTTCAGATTACATTGAGCTAAAACATAAAATCCAAGATCTTATTGATAATGAAATTATTGATACCTCTAATGATTCATGCGATGAGGATACTTTTCTTGAGCAAGATTACATTAATGAACCTATGTCTAGTAGCAGCTCTATTACATCTTCCACTTCTTCCAACACTCATGCATCTCCCAACACTTCAAATCTTTCCAACATGCCTCCATCAAATAAAGAACCTAATGATTTCCACATTGACTATGTGTATCCTCAAGAGCTATCTCTAAAAGAAACTCAAGCTAACCTTCACTTGGTTGCAAAACTTTTCCATGCTACTAATCCTAAACATCCTCAACCTTCATGCACTACTATGCCTAATCCAAGCACTACTCCATTCACTCTTCATTCTCCCTTGTCCTTAGAAGTGGCTCCATGTCAAGAGGACTCTCAAAAAGAAAAAGCTATAAATTTCAAGAAAGATCAAGATCAAGCACCCTTTCATCTCTTTCAAGATTTTTCCCCTCCATATCCTATATCTTGTCCACCTCCTAAGTATGATGAAGATACCACTTCCATTATCTCCCTTGAGCTTACTGAAAATTATGAGAAAAGTTCTCTTCCTATGCTATCCAAAGCTACTTGTCAAGATCAAAGTGTCCCCTCGTGTTCTACTTCTCCACATCCACTTCAAAATTGTGCTCAAGCTTCAAGTACTTCTATTAAAAATGTTGTTCCTATCAAAGGTACTCATGAGTCTATTGATGGCTTTGACCACATTGCTCACTCTAAAGATGTTGATGTCCCTTTTCACTATCCATTTGCATCTCCTAAGTCTATCCTTGGTCCTTATCCATCAAAGCTAAAGTCTTCAAACCTTCCATCTATATTGGGACCTTATGTTCCTCCATATCCTACATTCACTCCTAGATCATTCCCTAGCTCTCCTATAATACCTCAAGATCAACAAAGACACTCATCCTTGATGACTTTTCACCCATCTATACATCTAAACCAGTCATATCATCCTTATTCATCCACAAATCCCAAGTCCTTTGGAAGTGAGAATAAACATAAGAATCCATTGAAAAAGAAATATCACTATGTCCCATCTAATCGACATGTGAATGCTAAGAAGGAGAATGCACAAAAGAGACCGCAAAGGTCCACTACTCAAAGAGCTAAACCAAAGAAAATATGGGTTCCTAAATCCATCATTATACAAATGCACTCTCAACCACCCAAAGAACAAGGAAAATCCAAAGCTATGTGGATTCCCAAGTCTCTTTTAAAATACTTGAATATTGAAAATACTTCGAAGTTGACATTCAAGCTTCCAAAGGCTTCCATTCCATCTTCTTCCAAAAATCTTTCTAAAAATATTCCAAAGCCTTCCACTCCACTTTTTTCCAAATCTCTTCTACCACCTCATACATCTAAATCTCAAGCTATTTCATCCATGATTCCTCCATTGTTCCAATACCCTTCAAGGTGTGTGTCAATGTTGATCTTGTCCAATATTTTAGCTACCCACATGAAATCCTCTAAAGCTTACACCTCCTTTCTATACATGAACTCTTATCCTCCATATATTCTTCCTACTACCATTTCTCTTTCATCACCCTATCAACATCTTTGAGCATACCTTTCTATGGTCTTGGCTTATCATGACTTATCTTTTCTATAAGAGCACTATCTACATTCAAATAGCTTGAGCTCTTTCTAAAAATTCAAAAAAAAGAAAAATGAAAATGTGCCTTGGTGAAAACTACTTCTTGTGGCACCTTGGTATCAAAAGTAAAGAGAAATAAATCCATCCTATGGTGAAAACTACTTCTTGTGGCACCTTGGATAAGTACCATGATGAAAACCTGACAAACAGGCATCATGCGTAATTCTTCCATCATCCATTTGTCCCTTCTTCTCTCTTTGATCTTGACAATGTTGAGCTATCTTTGCATATTGGCTATCTTATCCACCAGATTTTCTATTGTGCTCTCCCATTCACTCATAGCCTCTATCTTGAGCTTTATTCTTATTGCTCTATCCCATTGCTATACTATCTAGTTGACCCCTTGGTCTTGATCATAATAAATGAAACATGGTTCTCATAGGTCTCTTTACATGGCTACTCTTTTGGACTATACACTTCATGCTATCTCACTTGTTGGCTTCACCACTTATCCTACATGCTATCTTTCTCATTACTTCCATTTCTTATAAAAAATATGCTTCATATGACTATTTCATCTCTTTCCCTAGCTTGGGTACTCTTGAGGAGTCAGTCCTTGAGGATCACTTTCACTTGCTTCACATTTCTTTCTTATGCATCTTTGCTTATCCATCGGCTTGTTTCTCCATCATGTCCTATACCTTGCTAGAAATTAGGAGAAAATGATGTGATCTTGCTCAAGAACTAGTGATCTCTAAATTATTCTAAAAAATCTAAAAATCATATATGATGCTGAAAAAATCCTAAAAATCTGAAAATGTCTTGAAAAAATGATCATCTTAGTGAAAACCTAGCAATAGGCACTTTGATGTATCACCAAAAAAATTCAAAAATTGAAAAATACAAAAAAATTGAAAAAAAGTCCTAAAAAAATCTGTCAAGTGGTGAAAATCTAGAAATAGGTGCTACTTGAGACCCTTGCACCTATGTCTATCAGTCTCAATCACCTATTTTGCTACACATTTCCTAGCTTGGAATTGTTTCTTGTCCTCGTCTCGAGGGCATAGCTACTTCGCCTATTGAGGTATTCTTGTGCATTAGGGTTTCTTTGACAACTCACAAAATAGTGTTTCTCAACACTTCCCCCACTTTGACATCAAGTGTTTTTCAACACTTTACTGATAGTTTACCTATGGTCTTCGATGTCGCGATATTTCTCACTATCAGGATCAAGTCTTGAAGAAATGGCCAAGTGACTTACACACACGCACTTTAACACTTAAACGACTGAGCTATGCTGACATTTATCTACTTTGTGTGTTGTCTATGATGATTTCTTTGCCATGTGTTCCCTCCCTAATAGTCTTTCGAGGATGTCATTGACTAGAAGACTGGGGGCATGGGGCATGTCTTCTTGATTTCTGCTTGTGGGTATACTTTGTTTGTCTATAGTGCTGTAAGCATTTATGCTGGTCCTATTCAACACGTTGACTTACAAATGTATCATCCTTGACTGTTTTGCAAGACCGCACCCAGGGTTTATCCTGGCGCTTATGCCTTGATACAAGTGTAATCTTGCTAAATTAAACTTAGGGAACTAATCACGTAGTTATCTTGACTTACATGTCTCTGATGCTTAGATTGGATTTCCACATACCTATCTGATATTGATCATATTCATATCCTCATAGTTATACTAGTGATGGTTGTATGATCTCATGATGTCCCTAATAAATGCTCAATGATGAAATTAAGAGTCTAAATGTTATGCGCTTCTTGCTGGTAAACCACTTTGCATATTAGCTTGCATTTTAGGTTCATTTTCTAGCTCAGTCTTGCATTCTTGCATATGGGGAGAGCTCTCTTTCTTCATCTTTTTGTGGACATATCAGCTAACTACTTTCATATAGTTCTTTACTTTCTTTTTGTTCATGTCTTTTCACCTTCTTAATCTTTCGCTTCATCTCTTTTCTATCTTGTCATCACATTATATAAAGTTTTGACCTCTTAAATAATTTTGATGTCCTAGATTCATTTTCGGGATCGAAATCCAAATTCGAGTTCATCTTGATGGTCAAAATTGTCTTTTAAAATTCTACTTTCTTCTGAGCAGTTAGCTGACCTTTTGAGGTCTAATCTCTGAATCATCACTGGGGCATCTTCATTTCTTCATGTCCTCATCATTTCTATGCTTTATATCTACTCAAATTCAACCTTTTCATGTTTAAAATCATCTTTCTACTCATTTTGACCTAATTTTTATGCTATATCCTTCAAGGTCAACTCTAGTCAAACTAGGGCATTTTATCAAATTTTTTTATAGTCATTATTGGGTTCTAATCATCTATTTGTCATCTTGGACATTGCTATATTCTAGTTTTCTCATGTCTAGCCAATTTTTGCATCCCCTTACCTCATTTCAATTTTGATCCCGAGGGGGCAGAAATACTCTATTGCTGATTGTTACAACTATCTATTTCTTAGGAGCATTTTCTTGACCTTATCACTTGCTCTCGATCTATTCACTTTGCTAGATGTTAGAATTCTTTTCAGATCCTAACATCATCTTCCTAATGTTCAGTACTACTGCTATCAGGCTATGCATTCAGGACTTGCTATCTATTTCTACATTTCGTTCTTCAAAATTAGATATCTATATCTATCACCACCTACTTGGCTTTCTATTTTCTTTGACATAATGTGTTCCCAGATTGATCACACATTAGTCAAAGAGGGGCAAATGTAATCACCTAAAAATGGTCATCTAGACTATTAGCCCCCTTTTCAACATTTTGGCTAAATTAATTTAATCATTTATCTAGACCAAATTGCTAATAATCAATTTATTTGATTATAACCTATAGTTTGACTATGCTATCCTAAGTTCATTATTTGATTAAAAGAACATGTCCCCTTTTAATTAAATAAAAGACCCCATTCTTCTAACCCACTTAAAGTGCACACATAAAGTCCTTTTTCTATTTTGCAATTAAAAGAAAAGGCTTTGTGACTTTTGTCTTATATGACAAGTCAACTTATATTCTATTGGCTGACTTGTGTGTGCACATGGATCACTCCTCTTTTCAAATTCCACCATTGATCATCCACCATCTTCATCTTGATCTCTACCATCCATACATCTTTAAAAGGAAGGGAGCTTTCCCCCTCAATCAATCCTCATTTTGAATATTGTTATGTTGCAGGTTTTCTAATAGGTTTCTTTGGAGCTTTGTGGAGAACTTCTATTTCTTGTCTACATTCTCTCATACCATAGCATCTTAGCTTAGCTTTCATTTTTACATGTAGCTTAATCTCACATATCTTAATAATGGTATTGTAACACTCTCATACATATTTTAGCATAGCTCCACTTTGCATCTCATTCTAGCTTAATTTTCATTTGCATTGCATTTTTGAGGAACTCCTTGGGACATTTACATTCTTGCATCTTGTCTTTGGAACCTCCCATTGCATGGTTTACTAGCAAGAAGAGTATCTCTAAGAATCATCTGAGAGCCTTCTTATTCTTGAAATATACTCTCTCGCACTCCATGGATAGGGAGCTCTAAGCCGACATCCGAACATTTCGAACTCATGAAATCGTTTGGATAGAAGGGTTTAGAGTGTGACACTTTCGAGTGTACAACGGCAGGCATTCATTTTTGGTAGGTGAGAGTTTGAAATTTGAATGTTGAGAGGGAAAGGAAGAATATGATAAAAGGAATGTTTCAACATTCATTTTATTTAGTGAGATCAAGCAGATCAGAGAGAAGTTGCAGAGCTGAGCTGAGAAGGAAGAAGGAAGGAAGTTTGTGCCTGCAGTTGCACGTGTTTTCTTGTTCACTCTGTAAGTTTGTCATTGTTAGATTCATCCTATTGAAGCAGTGATTGCTCCACGCACCTTTGTATGCAGCCATTAGAGTTGCAGGTTCAAAGTTTATTGAAGTTTGAAGTATTATCAGTTTAGGGTTATTTTTAGGGTTTTCTGGTTGAAGCCGAATGCTCCCAGATTTTGTAATAGTTTAATGAAAGATTGAATAGAAAGCAAGCAAGCATACTTGAATCTATTGATCTTCCCTTGTATGTTGCATTTGAAAAATTTGTTCTAAGCTCTCTAATTTTAATGGTGAATGCATTCATGTTGGAATTTTTCTAAGTTATAAACTTTAGTTGGAGCCGAGCTTACTCAACATCCATTGTGGCCGAGCATTGCCTTTGTGTGCCGAGCTTACTTGGCTTCCTTGTGCTGAGCTAACTCTGCACCTATACTTTCCCTGTCACTCGACACCTTCAAGTGTCGAGCAAGTGCCGAGTGTAACTGGCACTCGGCACCATCAAGTGCCGAGTAAAATTGGCACTCGACACCTTCATGTGCCGAGCAGTTTTTAAGTGTCGAGTATAAATTTTAGGTTTAGGGTTGTGAGTTGTTGAAATTTTAATTAATTTTTCTCACACAATCTCCCTTCTTTCTGTCGTGGTTGGTCTATAGTGTATTTGGGACCACAGGTCAATGTTTCTACCTTTCGTGATAGGTCTTTATGGCAATGTTTCTTGGAAAACATACACCATCCACTTGATCTAGCTTTTTGCATATAGATTCCTATCCCATGGTTGCAGTCTCTAAACAAAATGAGTTATAACCAAACTAGTTACTCCTCTCTCTATGATTCATCGTACAGTTTGTATGTCACCTTCATTTAATCTATGTGTGAATACATACTCAAAGTTTTACGGCAATTACCAATAATCTATTTGAAGACTTAATATTCACCAAGCAATAGCAAAATTCAAGCTATACTGGTGGCAATGCTTTTCAAATGGCATAATTAATCCCATCCCAGATATTGTTCAAAGTAGCTTCAAGATGAGAACAGTATAATTAGTAACAAATGGATGGGTTGAAAAGTCTTCCTTTGTATTCTAGAATTTCTTGTTAATATTCTAGGATTGGAGTGCTTTCTCATCATTTGTCCTAGCCTTCTATATTACTTGTCATCGCTTTAATCAAGTCTCTTATTTATCACTTAAGATATCACACTCTTTTAACATTGGAACTACCATATTGTTGATAATCCATTTATCGCTATATTGTAAAATACCCGATGGCACCAACATTTCTGTCTGCATGCACACGTGAACATGATCTTCGGTTCATTCATTTCGACAAGTAGATGCAAATTCATATTCCATCCATGAACAACCAATACTAGTGGTGGCTATCTTTCTGTGTTAAATACTTCTTCAGGATGACATGGAATATTAGATTGCTCCTACCATTTAAAGTTCCGCTTGCCTGTAGGCAGGATTCATTGATTATTGTCATTAGTGGTATTTGGATTTGCTTCTCTACCATCTTCCTTTGATCAGCCATTCACACCATTTTCCTTTGATCTTCACGCCATTCCTCAACTTATTGTCTCTTCTTAATATCAACCTTTTTTACATTTGCAGCCTTGCTCTGCTACCATGTTAAGTAATATGGATTGTGTCTGTAAATGTAATAAAATTATCATTTTTATAGATTTTTTCAAATGCAGATTTGGATCTCATATAAGTATGAGAGAAGGAGACATGTCTCCAACATTTAAAAATCATTAGTTAGTGTAAAATAATATAACCAACTATATGTATAATATATACATTATTATATATATAATTAATATAATATAATATGTGCAATATATCAATATATATATATATAATATATATATATTAAGGAATATTTATATTATCACCAATAATGAAACTCATGATCATATCAATCCTATTGTAACTACAAACATAACACTCAATATGACCATATAATAGAGAATCTAAGAAGAAGCAATCTGGGGTTGCATTCATTGGTGGGAGGTTCATTCCTCAATGCATTGAAAGTTGCTGAGTATTGCACAGTGAGGGAAGAATGTTTTCCTAGTGCTGTCCATTTAGGTAAAAAAACAAAAAAAAATTGGATTTTTAATTCGAGGTTTCTCTAAAAGACCAGGGAATGTCTTCAACAAGAGAAATGCCATGATTTTTTTTGGCTTTCTAATTGAAAACAAGAGTAGGAAAATTGAAATGGATTTTTCCAAGTGGGGTGGTTGGCCAAAGTAGTGCTTATAAATCTAAGAGGTTCCATCTATTGAAGATGTACAGTTCATATCTAGGGAGCTGCAACATATATTCTATTGGTAAGTAGAAATGTTGAGGTTCAATCTATCCCTGAAATGGACACAAAGCTAAGAGAATGAGAAATCCAAAGAGATCCAAAGAGTGTTACATTAGAAAGTTTCTTTCATCCATAGTTTGGGGATGATATTTGCACCTATCTAGCACCATTAATTAGGATTGAAATCAAGGAAAGTTACAGGAACCTTGTGATTTAGAAGTATGTTGATTGCATTTGGCTCAAGGTTTTTGATAGGTTATTTCTCTAAAGGGTTTACACTTATAGTTTTTTGTAGCAGTGGTTTGCTCCTATTTGGGTTTGTGCTCTCATAATCAACAATCCCTATTCATGCAAATGTTAGATAATCTGGGTCGACTTCATACTTGATCTCCTTGTTGGCTAAGTCTTTTCATTGGCAATAGCTTATAAAGTGCATTCAAATGGAGATGATGTTATGAATCTACAACCCATGTACTTTGACTAGGTCTCCTAATTTTAGCTAAAGGTTTATTTGATCAGAATCATTGATTGATTGCAATTTGTATTACTACATTTTTTTGGGAATGAACATACTTTCCCTGAGGAAAGTGAGATGACTGGACCATGTAAATAAGTTTGACTTTATGTTGTTGGATACTTATATCTATTGACTGAGGACATGCCAAGAAGTATAAAGAGATCATTATTATTTATGGTTGAATAATGCTCTTCAATCTTTCATGTTGTTGTTAATTCATGCTAAATTATTTGGATAGTGAATCATATATGATTCAAGCATCCATATTTCTCTTGGACTATTATTAATCTCTGTAAATGCTTTCAAGATGACATCAAGGTTAGAGTACCAAATGTGTTTGGGATTCTTCTTACCAGGGAGCAATGTCCTTTTGAAAGAGATGAGTATTTCATGATTATGAATTTTTGATAATGCATGCATTTTGCATTTATCTTTATGATTGTTTGACTTTTAATCTCTCTTGGTTTTAGGATGCAATGGGAAGATAAGAGATCATGCAGATTGTTTCCTTGATACATTCAGTTGTATCTCCCACCCTCTATGGGAAATGCAAGGTGGTAGTACTTTTTTTTTTTCCAGATTTGAGGTGTAAGACCTCTTCCATCCTCTGTGGGCAATGCAAGGTGGTGTTGTGTTCTACTCTAGGAGAATTTTGAGGTTTAAGAACTCTTTCACACTCTATGAGAAATGCAAGATGGAACCATTACTCTCTATGGGAAATGCAAGGTGGTGTTACGTTATTCTCTAGGAGAATATTTGAGGTGCAAGACCTCTTCTAACCTTTGTGCAACAATCCAAGGTAGGTCTATCCTATAAGAGTGTCATGGTGATGATGTGAATATTAATCCTCCCTAGATAAGAGTGTTGAAATTGGCCAGATTGGATTCTAACATATTAAATGTTGTGAGAATGTTGTCCTTGCTAAGAGGGAGACTCCATTTAGAGGGATTTTGACTATTCAATCTTGGATGAGGAGATCAGAAGGTTGATATCATTTTGAGAGGGAGGTTCAGCTAGAGGGAGTCTTAACATTTAAGTAACATCAAGGTACTTTATGGAATCTTCTTTGAGAGGGAGAAGTCTGAGGTGCAAGATCTCTTTGAGTAGGTTTGGTGGATGTTGTTACATGGTTGTGCTTAAAAGTGCTAATGTTATTTACCACTTTATATGACTAATTATTTCAAAATGCAAGAGATATGTAGAGAGTTAAATTTAGAAATTGGAAGTCTCTTTTAGTTCAACAAAGAGGTCTATTTTCATTCAAAGAGGACTTTTTTAGTCAATTGGATGTTCATTGAAGTTCTTTTTTAGTTAAAAAATAGTTTGACTTTCTCATGCACTTATTGAACACTTAAGTGTTATTTTTAGCCATTTTTGGGGTCATTGAGGAAACTTTGTGTTGCAGATCACTTGAGGAACTCCTTTTATGCAATTTTCAAAAAAAATTGAGTAGTTTATGCGATATTTTTGGGTTGATCATCTGCATGGCTTTTAAGGAGATAGAGACAAATTTAAGTTGGCTATTAGTTGGACAGGTACTTGATGGAAGATTTGATAGGTTTCATCACAGATTAGAGCAATTTTGAGAGATTATTTAATGCTTATTTCTCATATCCAAGTTAGGGTTTCAAGCTCTATTTATTATATTTTCAGCTCATTCTAAGCTCTCTTCTTTCCAGACATTGCAATTTTTTTAGTGGATTGTGGGAGTGGGTAGAAGAGATTTTTTAACATTGGATCTTGTGCAATATTATGGGTTCTTTTCTTTTATAGTGTGTTTATCCTTCATTTAAGTTATATTCCTTATTGCATGTTTGAATAGCAATACTTGTAACTGTAGGTATTTGTTTGTGTTCTTATTGTTTTTGCAAAAAAATGAAAAAACCTAGGTTTTCCTTTCAAAGAAAAATATTCTAAGCATAGTGAATCATTGGTATCTTGTGTAATTGGTGTTGATCTAATTGAAGTTGCATACAAATTATTGGCGTATCACCTCATTTAGACTTTAATATTCATTTTTATCTTTCACTTCTCATCCCTCTTCCTAAGTTCAAATTAGTTTTAGGTGATATCAAAAAGGAACTAGCCTTTCAATCTTGGAGATTCAATCTGCTCATAAGATCACCCACATTCTAAGGGTGTTTCCATGTTCCAACAAGATAGCTAGATTTTTCATCTCGCTAAAGGCATAATCTTGATTGACAACAGTTTATGGCATGCCTAGTGGGACACAAACTACTTTAGAGTTGTTTGAATTGCCTAATTTAACTATTGCTTATGATGTAAATAATAGTATTCTAGCCTTTTTTAAGGTATTTATCAACACGTGACAACTCTATTTTGACTGTTTATTTTAGATACAATTTTAGATTAGGTTATTGTTTTAAGGAAAATGATTCTAATGAGATCAAACATAGAAGGATTTATATATCAAGAATTGTAGTTCAGTAGAAGAGGACACCAATCAGAAATAGGAGGAAGAACATCACAAGCTTCAAGAGGAAGGTCTTCTTCATTATTTGAATCAGATTTCTCTACATTTGAAAATCCTATATTTGAGGATCAAGTTACAAATTCTGAGTAACTTTAGGTAATTATTGAAGATATTAACATTCCTGAAGAATTGAGTGTTCTTGAAAATTATGGATCTGAGTTACCCATTTTTGAGGAGCCACCAAGGGATCAATTTTCTTCTATAGCATCTACAAGTAGTACTACTGTTGTTGTTCAAGGTCTAAAAACACATCAACAAAAGGTAAATCAGTCTAACCAACCTTTATTGCCACCTATAATTCAGTAACAAGTACCACTAGTTCATCAAATGTCCCTAAATTTTCCTTTTGTAGCTTTTAATGTTGGCAACCCGTTACAAATTACTACCCATCCTAATATTCCACCAAAAACTTTGAAGAGTTTACCATATTTTATTGGTGAGAATTATGTTTCAGCAGTTGAACATACTAGTGATATAGCCACCCTTTGTGGATTACATTAAGTTCAACATGAGGATGTAGCTTTAAACCTATTGGTAGCTTCTCTCAAAGGTAAAGCATTAATTTGGTTCCAAACTTTAGTGGTAAATCAAATTTCCACATGGGATGAGTTGGGAACCCTATTGATAAGTATATTTGAGGATAAATCTAACAATCTTTCATTAGTTGAGCAACTGACTACTATTAAAAGGCATCATAATGAGCATATTCTTTATTTTTATTTTTATTTTCAGCAAACTTGCGATAGAATTTTGACATTTTTCAAACCGTCTAATGATTATACATTCTTATTTTATTTGAAGGCTTTTAACAATGATATTTTAGTTATGATACAATCCATAGGAGGTTGTGCTTTGCCTAATTCACTTGATACTATTGTTAGAGCTGAAAATAGTTTGATAAAAATTGGTAAGATAACTCCTAGACCTCCAATGCCTTATTTTGAAGAAATACAACTAGTTGAACTAATTGTTGTACTCCCAATAGCTGTTGTTCCACCTTTTCCAGCATTGTCAACATTTAATATGCAAGTGGTAGCAGAGGAACACGCTGCTACAATTCTTATTAGAGAGTTAAAAGAACATAATTTGGAGTTCAAGGGGAAAAGTGACAATATGATGAGAACTTTGCAAAGCTATGGAAATGAAATAATGAACTTAAAGAAGAAACAAGGCCTATACAAAAGGCCTCCTCAAGTTTCTTATCAACAAAATGGGCAATCAAATCAAGTTTCAAGTTCAAACTAGCCAAGGCAAGCTCAAGGAGAACAAAGAAACTATGGTCAAAGATTTGTTTAACCTTATAATTATGTCCTCAAAACAACTATGTTCATGATGAGGAGTGGTAAAATACTTGTAATGCTCATCACTTTTGGCTTGATTGTCCACATGCACTTGAAGCAAGAAAGCAAGATGTTCCAAAGGGACAATAAATAATAGTTCAAGAAGAAGTTTAGCATGATCAAATGCATCAAAAAAGTACCCCTAAGGCTACTCTAGTGATTTTTAATGAAGATGAGGCTATCATAGTAGCAAAATTTGAACCAAACCAAGTTGGAGACCTATAGTAGCAAGCACAAGTTCAAAAAAGACAAGGTTGTGGATGATCACTAGCAGACTGATAAGGTACAATAACTTGTTGTTAAGCCACAATGGAAAGCTGATAAAGGCAAAAAACACCAAGTTAATGTTGCAAATACACAACTAGTATCATCTAATGTACAGAAGATCAAATGTGTACCTAAAGGACAAGCTAGATGGCAAGTACAAGCTCAAAAGGTCACAATTCAACAATCACAACTAGTAAAGTAGTTTATTGCTCCAAAACAACAACCTAAGTTTAGTACACAAAATTTTAATATTGTTGAGCATTTAAAAATGACTAATGTTTATGTTTCTTATTTTCTTAATAGATCATTTTTCATAAGCCCCATTCCCATTTGGCTTGCATATAGAGGGAAACCTCTTCCCTAGATTGCCTAGATACATAACTTCCAAATGACAAATTTGAATGATTATATGTATCCAAGACATATCAAGGTCTCTTTTACTAATTTAAGGGCTAACTATATTACTCAAGCTATTGTTGTCTCAATTCACACAAACCACCTAAGACATTGAGTCATTGTTGATGAAGTTACATAGTTATAATGAAAGTTACGATGTCTAAAAGGTATATTGTAAAGCATGGACTTTTTGGTTTACTTATTCAAGCTATAATAACCCTTCGATACTACCCCAAGTTATAAAATTTAGTAAACTTTTGTCTTAAGTGTTCACCCATTTATATATTTACGTATCCATCTATCCATAATAATAGTGATTAAACCATTCAATTTAGGCATCCATCTATCAATCGTGATGGGCATCCATCCTTCAAATAGGATAGGTAATATAATGCTTTGGCAAGAATCTTAAACTAAGCAATGATTTTCTGCCCTTAACCCTTTGAAATACCTTTGGTATTCCTTTTGACTAAAGCTGAATTATTTTTTATCTTAAATTTACATTGAATTATCAATCCCTTGGTTAAGGGATTTATCTTGCATTTTGTTGGTACCCATATAGATACTCAGTAATTACATTTTTACTATAGGGTTTTGAACCCCTTTGAATGAAGTTCAAAGCAATTAGAAGTGGTTCAATTTGTTGAAATAGGTTCAAATGGTTCGTTTGGTTCGAGGCAATTTTCCCTATAGGTTCGAGTTCATGTTTTAGATTTCATTAAGCCAGTCATTATTTGTAATATTCAAGCTCAAATTCAAAGCTCAAAGGTCATGGTTTAAAGATATGAATCAGTTTAAGAGTAAAGTTCATATTTGAGATTCAGTTTCACTAGTTCAAAGTTTAGTTCAAAGAGTCAAGGTTCAAGTTCAAGTACGATTGGTTCAAGCTCGCAGATCCAAATATTCAAGCTCAAATTCAAAGCTCAAAGGTCATGGTTTAAAGATATGAATCAGTTTAAGAGTAAAGTTCATATTTGAGATTCAGTTTCACTAGTTCAAAGTTTAGTTCAAAGAGTCAAGGTTCAAGTTCAAGTACGATTGGTTCAAGCTCACAGATTCAAATATTCAAGCCGAGTTTCAAAGGATTGGATTAGAGTAGTTTGATTGATCATCCCTAATTGATTGAAGGGTCCTAGCTCGGAGCTAAAAATAATTCAGGAATCCCTAAAACTGCATAGTACATTGGCAATTACCACCAGGGAAGAGCACTCTTCATGGAGGATTGCAATTATGTATTTTGTTTTACTTGATATTTCCATGTCGTTGTGATGATATACCAACATGATATGGAAGCTCCTTAGTTCCAAACATAGGGGAAATATATTGCCAAACTTTTCTATAATGAGCAACCCGACATCTAGGATGATATATTGGTTAAAAAGATAATGGAGTTACAACTCTCAACATGGACTCAAGGGAAGATCATATGAACTATTTAGACACATGAAGAATGTGCATCAAGTGTATGATTCTTATCCAAAATAACCACAAATTGGAAATTAGTGATGAAAATGATGACTACCACAAATATCTGATCTTATCTAGGTTCAACAAAGCATACTGGGAATTGCCAATAATGGACAGTGACCCCAAATGCATGCAAGGATTGGAATATGCTTCTTCGAGTTGAGTATCGCAAAATTGAAGGCATACTCAGTCCAAAACAAACAATGACAGTGTCAAACTATGGTCTGATCCCTATGTGAGATAGAAAGATTGGAGCACAAAGGGGGTTATTCAACCATGCTACATAGACATTATCACTGATGTGCAAATTCGAAGACAGTGTACAGTCAATTAAATTCAAGGGACAAACCTGATACGAATGGAGGTCACAAATTATTTTACAGATTGCTAATTGGCAAGGGACGGGTTGAATTATTCGACAAAATGCCATTCCATTTGTGGTGTATAGCCCGATCAATTCTAGTGTGAAATAGTCTTAAGTTTAGTAGCGGTGCCAAGGATACACCTAGTTTTGTTGGCTCGATGTTCCCTCTCCAGCCGATGGTAAAGATGAAGCTATAGTAGTGGTACTTCCTTGGTATTTTGTTAATTCCGTTCTTTCAATTCATTGTGTTCTTTTGTGTTTCAATTTATTTATGCTGGAATTTGTGTTTTTAAATTCAATTCATTTATGGTGGTGAAATTGCATTTTTATCATAGAAGAATCATGTCCAAACCCTAGAAGCCCAATTGAGAGTCATATTTATAGCATTGACATTCAATATTGATTTAGCTATTTCAGAAAAGAGGAGAGCAGCTTGTTAATAACACAACAAGAGAAATGGTAATCTCATGGTCATCTTGTCTGTCAAAGTTTAGCACGGTCACCCTGTCTCTAAAATTTTAGCTCGTGTATATATAAATTTCCATTTTAGGGAAAATTTTATTAATTTGGCAGGAAGCAAACATTACCCAACTATATTACTCCTCACATTTCTTTCATTACTTAACTTCCATTTGGTTGTGCAGTCCTCTCAACTTCCCTCCCTTTTTTTCCTCCATTGCCATACTCTAGAATTATATTTTAGATTACACACCTTCCCCATGATATTGTTTCCCTTCCACCACACCCTCTTCTCTGCATCTTTTGTTTTCTTTCTTCTCGGTTTTCTCTGTTCTCCTATATTAAATTTTAGTCTACAAGTTGTTTTTTCATATCCTATACAAATATAATTTTGATAATTTGATGCAAACTCTCTTAAATATAAGAATAATAATTTCTTTTTCTTGCACATCTATGCGCCTTTTAACAATGTAGGTGTTAGTGCTATAATTTGCTGATGACAAGAGTCCTTTAGAAACACTTCATTCATTCTCAACTATAGAAATACTTTAGTCTAAGTTGAATTTTGTTTTTTTTTAAAGTTACAACTATGGAATTGTTGAGTCTGAATTGAAATCCTTTTCCAAACAAGCATCTTTTAAAAAACCCATTCTTTTCCAAACAAGTGTCTTTTAAGAAACCCATTGAAAAGAACCACAAATATTATGGACTATGAAAAACAAAATCTGGGTTTACTTGAAAAGGTAGGGCTACAGGTTCCATTTTACTTTTGTAGTGTGTAATCATAGACACTACATTTGTAGTAAAATAAGATAAGCTTAAACTACATGTCCAAATCACTTGTACAACATATGTGTCTAAGAGTGCAAGTGAGGCAAGCTTCTCCATTTTGTCATTTCGAAATATGAACAGTATTTAGATAGCACTTTCCCAAGTTACTTTTCATACGCAATTCAGTTTCTCCAAGTAAATTATTTTCCATTGTTGTATGACCCTATACTTTCCGCATGCTTTGCAATAGAAAACTTGCATCAATTTCAAGTTTTTACAAGCAATATTGACAGGGAACATTAATGACACATGTTAAAATGGAAGTGATCTTGTTCATTTACGCTATTTTAAAATCAATAATTGGACTTAAATGTACTAGTTTATATTCCCATTCCCGCTATATTTTGGCTACTAGTCTATTTATTTTTATGTTTGGTATGCTTTTTTTTCCCTCTCTTTTATACATCCATTAGGATTGCTCTTTTAAAGATTATTTGATTGTTTAAATGACCACACCACATTGTCTTCTCGGCTTCAAGTTAAACATGAAATTTAGTTCTCTAAGTGATAATATAATTTTAAAATAGGACATTCATTGTGATAATGTCTAGGAAGTTTGTATATATTGAACTTAAGAAAAAAATATGTTTCAACAAAGGAGTTGGATCGTAATAATTAGAATAAACATGGATTTCTTATTTTGTTAGGAAAATTGTTGAAGTTTTATTTTACTCTCATGTTTTTATATTTAAGCTGAGAGGCTTTCTATAGTGGCAACAATTTTCAATGTAAACATTTTCCATTTTGAAAAAAAATTGACGTTCATTTACATGTCAAAAAAACAAAATAGAAATAGACTAAATATAACTATAAGTAAAATCATGAAATTATAGAGGAAATGGAAGTAAAAATGAAGTAGATCAAGAGTCTCGAAACATTTCCTCGTGCCTTTTAGACTTGCATAAATATGTGATGATGGCTCCTTGAGAAGGATATCTCTCGGCTTTATATATATATATATATATATATATATATATATATATATATATATATATATATATATATATATATATATATATATAAGCTAGTTTGTAAATTGTTCGCTCTATTCAATATTAGTAGAGCTTGTCCATCATAAACATTCCAAATAAATAGTCAATTGATAGAACATTGTTGGCATACCTAAATAGGTTTCTTCAAATCTGCACTATTAACTTCCTTGTTCACATACATTGTTCATAGTTGATAAGAATAATGCTGGTAATTAATAAGCATTTTTATTTTTAGTAGAGGCTTGTGCACAATAATTATAGAAAGTATTCTCCCACAATTGTGGTCATTTTCTTTCATATAGTCCTTTGTTCACTAAAACTCTATGACCTGGTCGGTCGTCTGACATTGCCTTACCTTTGTCATGATATCTAGTATATCCTAGCTAAGTCTTAGGTTTATTTTTCTATTTTTTTGTTTCTTCCTCCTAATAGTATTTTAATTGACTTTCATGTCACTCATTTTTGAAGTTTTTAAAAAATACTTTCACTAATCTGTCAGCAGTTTAATGAATTGTTCTGAATTTAATTTAATAAATGGTGATTTAGATTAACTAATTTTTAGTCCCTTAAAAAAAATTTTGCTAGAACAAGGAAACCCACCTCAATAGGAAAATGAGGAGACCCACCTCAATAGGGAAAATGAGGAGGAAAAGAAACCCCAAGAAAACGCTACTCCACCTTCAATAGGGAAAATAAGGAGAATAGTCTTTTATTAAGAAAACACATTCCTTATAATTTATAACTTGGAAACTCAAACTCAATTGTCCTCGAAAGCATAAAAATATGATTAAAGATTTTTAAAACTCATACCTTCCTTATAATTTATAACTTGGAAACTCAATTGTCCTCAAAAGCATAAAAATATGATTAAAGATTTTTAAAACCCATAAGATATTGTCTATAATGAAGAAACTCAAACTCAATTGTCCTCAAAAGAATAAAAATATGATTAAAGATTTTTAAAACCTATAAGATATTGTCTATGATCAAGAAAATAAAGTGAAGTATCCGTTTTCGATAATTCCATAACTTGTCTAATTAACAAAAATTAGATAGAAGATTTAAACTTTGGAAACCCACCTCAATAGGGAAAATGAGGAGGAAAAGAAACCCCAAGAAAACCCTCTTCTAAAACCACTCCCACTCCATTTTCAATAGGGAAAATAAGGAGAATAGTCATTTATTAAGAAAGGACATTCTTTATAATTTATAACTTGGAAACTCAATTGTCCTCCAAATCAATAGGGAAAATAAGGAGAATAGTCTTTTATTAAGAAAACACATTCCTTGTAATTTATAATTTTGAAACTCAATTGTCCTCCAAATCATAAAAACCATAAGACATTTCCTCAAGAAACCCCAAGAAAACCCTCTTCTGAAACCACTCCCACTCCACCTTCAATAGGGAAAATAAGGAGAATATTCTTTTATTAAGAAAACACATTCCTTATACTTGGAAACTTAATTGTCCTCCAAATCATAAAAGTCATAAGACATTTCCTCAAGAAAACCCTCTTCCAAAACCACTCCCACTCTACTTTGAAAATAATGAGAATAGTCTATTATTAAGAAAACACATTCCTTATAATTTATAACTTGGAAACTCAATTGTCCTTCACATCATAAAAACCTTAAGACATTGTTTATAATTTCAGCACAATGCCCTCACTCTAATTAACTAGTTCATTTTAGACTTGTCCTTGTAAATTCAAGAACCATTCAAATCCAAGAACCATGCAAGAAAGAATTGATCTTTTTAAAAAGTTATAACATGTCTTCTCTAAATCTTAGCTGATAAGTCTTTTAAAATTAAAAGACTTATATTACCATTATTTTTGTTCACTGTGTCTTTATAGGAATTTGAAAAAAGTCTAGTTTATTGTAATGTGTAAGATTTGTTTTCTCACAAAGTAGCCTAATCTAGTTAGGGTTTTGAAGCTTTATTGCTTATTCAAACCATGAACCTAGCTAGGATTTACTTTTTTTTCTAGCAATAAGATCTTCTATCTAATGATTACAACAAGGTAAAAGATGTATTCATATCAACTTCGATTATTGGGCGAACATTGAGATGTATGCCATCTAGCATTGGGTCTTACCTAGTCTTTAGTTTGAACCACAATTGTTTTTCTCCTTTTGAAATAGTTTTTGGGATGATCCTTTTCGATGCATGTATCATGTCACAAGTTTCTTCTGGCCCAACTAGGAGAATGATTGTTGATGCTTTATGGGCTCAAGCATGTTGCAAATGTGTGTGAAGTAGAAGAACTATTTTAAAGTAAGCTTGAAGCTCAATTCTAGCTATAGATGCTTGAAATATTCATTTCTAGTTTCAAATGTTTTTATTTTTATTTTTGTGTCTATATATGAAATATATTTTATTTGGAACTATTATAGTTATGGAATTCCTTTGTCACTAGAGAACTGGTCTACACAATTTTTAATTGATGGTGATTAGGCTGTGCACACAAGGTTGGGTCCAATTTGAGGACAGATGAGTTGAGAAGCTCCAATAACAACATGAGTATACCATAAGATATGATTAACAAAATGAATTCTATTAGCCATTATAGATCTTATTTAATCTATTTTGAACATAAATATTTACATTTTCATTTTCCATTTGGAAAATTTAGAAATGGAATTTTTCATCTACAAGCAATTGAGATAGCTAAATTAATTTAGAAAACAATAGGACAAATTTAACAATGACAGGCGAAATTAGCATTGATAAGCGTCTAGTCGTCTAAATTACTCTTCAATTAGCTCATTAGATGATTTAATTATAGTGAATGCTAATACTTTTTTCTATTTTTATATTTTGTACCATTTTATCATTTTCATGCTAGGGCCTAGGCTTTACATGTTGCCGGTAAATTTTATTATAGTTACTTTGAATTCTACAAACTTTCCTCTCATAAATTATATATGGGGCAATGTACATCAAACTGAGTTCTTTGGATGCACTCCAAGCTCTCTAGATCGATTTGGAAAATTGCAATAATGTAAAGTAAACATATCAAAAGCAATTTTTAGAAAGATTGAAACAAATTTGAACTTTACTCTTTGTAGTATGAGAGTAATTTGCTTTTAGTAGGTTTGGTCACATTAGCAGTACGATAATTAGGAAGCATTTAAGGAATTGGAAATTTGCATGTGATATTTAAGTTGTTCCCTTGCATAATTTGATGATTGTGAATGTGCCAACAAATTATATCTAAACACTATTAAATATAAGATTTTGTTTAAACAATATTTAATATTCTCAAGATTGTTCCTTTTATTGTTAATTATTTGAGGTTCAATAAAATGGGATATTATGATTTTGTTGAAAGAATACAAGTGGTACTAAAATTTCTTGTAGATTTTGTACCTAATTGCTTTCTATAGTGGGAATCACACTTTCCTTGACCTCAAATCAATTTTATGAAGTTCTCCCAACTTCAAATCAATTTTTTGAAATTGTGCAAGATCTTGATTCTGAAGATATAGTTTAGAAGTTTGGTGCTTACAACAAAGAAAAATAAGAAGTAATAAGAAGGTAAGAATAATAGGAAGGTAAGTTAAGTTCAAGATATTTTTAGCAGTTTGATATAGGTCATCTCTCAGATCATTGCTCTTTTAACTTTTTTAAGGTTCATTTCACTTAATATATCTTTTGTCTATGTACAATAATTTTTTAAATCATTTATTATGTATTTTGTCTTATAAGTGTCTTTGTATTGTTATTTTTTATAATAGTTCTCATTTTTTAAATCTTTCATCCTTTATTATAAACTTTTATATTTATTTATTTTAAGCTTTTTAAAATTATAAAATAGTTACTTTTTCTTGTATTACTACCCTTTCATTTTCAAATTATTAATTATCATGAATAGTTTTTTATTTTTTGTAGGGGTAAAATTAACTTTCAATCAGTAATTTGATTTCAAGAGGTAGAATATTCTTTACAAATCTCTATTTCCTTGTAAAAATATTTAAGCAATTCGCAAAGGTAATTGCTTCATCTTTTTAGGCTATTATTCTTTTTAATTTTTTTCTTAGTTCAATCAATTCCACAATGTCACTCAAAGGTGCCACAATACTTGTACATTTGTGTCAGGGTGAAGCAGCTATTGGAAATGTGGGGTTTGAGGTAAAACTATAGATTAGGGTTTTAAAGGGGGAAAGTGTGGTTTCTAGTAGCCATATGCTACACTTCGTTTATAAACTAGAGACATAATACTTGTTTTGCATTCAAGCAAAAGAAAAGTACCTGTACCATCATATCTAGCTAGCCACCCTCTACTTGGGTCTGCAATGCTACTATGAATTCTAATGTGTCATCTATAAAGCTATCTAATTCCAACACTTCATCATTTCTACCATTGTTATCATCCTCATCTTTGGATATCTCCTTTTCATCAGAAGACACCCTACAAAAAATAAATCCAATTAGCGTTCCTTCATAGGGATAGGTAGGTTCATACCATACCAACTCACCTACTTATCGAGTTGCTCAGGGCTGTGATTGATATGTGGCATGGCTTTTATTCAATATGGTTTACAAACCAATCATCCAATAGTTGGCTAGTGGTGGCAATCCAATTATCCTATAGATAGATATATGGACACTGCCCCTACTATTTTAAGGTCCTTTTCATTAGAAGACACGTTGCAAAAAAAAAAATCCAATCAGCACTTTTTGATTGTCAAAATATGCTTGAAAGTAAATTGTAAGTTGTGTTTGGACTCTAGATTAGAGTCATTATCTTACTCTACTTCCTCATGAATGAAATATTGGACAAAGAGCTTTGACTATTGATTGCTTGAAATATACAAACTAAAAAGTTGTAGTTTAAGAAAACCAATAATATAATTTAATTTGGAATCAAATTTCAAATGAAATCCAAATAGCAAAAAATGGTAAATAAATAAGACAATTAAAAAATAAATAAAAACCTTTGGAATGTTTTGGGTTCCCGGATACCACTGGCAATATTGGGTTTCTTATTTCTTATGGGAGGAACCTAAGATGGATATGCAGAAATTTGAGCCTCACTATGCTCTTTGTAATTGCATAAGCATTTAAATTTTTGCGACTTTTGAACTGATCAATCTTCACTACAACTACTACCTTTATAGTTAACCAGTGGTGTAGACTATCCTTTCATGGCACCAGATTCTAAAATTTTGAGACGCGCGAGGTTCAACTATTCTACATTGTCATGCAAAATATTCATCTTGCCCTTCATGAAAATCAATGGAAAAACATGAGTGGGCAAAGAAAATTTACTTTCTTCAGGACTTGTACAGACTTCTCTACAAGTATCAATGGTGTGGTTCATGTTCCCTTCTTATGAAAAGATGTGATTGGTTCTTCTCCAAAGATGCTACAATTCTAAAGGAAGGAGACTTTTCATTTACAGAATTAGATACTAGTTTCTACAGAGAATTTGTTGTCACATGGTTATCCTTGCTAAATGTAGGAATCAAAGACTCAAGAACCATACCCTTCTTAGCCAAAGTTGTCAAGTAAGTCTTGAAGTCACTGCAACTTGCATTCAGGTGGAAAAATGTTTTCCTTGAAATCATATGGATATTTTGAATAACAACTATCAGGTGTTGTAAGCACCACATCTTCAAGAGGTCCCCATAATTTTCTATTGCAAGGTGGAGTTTGAGGTTCTCCATCTATTGCATCGGAAGTCTTTATTCTCTGACAACCATGTACCACACTAGCCTTGATCTAAATCAATCATGTAAAAAATAATTGTAAATCTCAAAATAATGGAGAGGCATGCAACCAAAAACATTAGGAATGATAAGGGTTGCACTAGTCACGTCAAAGTAGATGTTGACTTAACTTTATTTTATCTATTTTCATTCAATCAATTGTTTTGAGTATAACGTGAGGTGATAGAAAGAAAAATTTGACACAACTATGGAAATTATAGGAGATGAAAAGCTCCAATATTACTAAAAAATGAGGCATGCAATCATATTTATAGCAGCGTCTTCGACTCCTGCAAACATAGAAGTTTTACATTCACATAAATTTCTATACTTCCAAGAAAGGATAGAAACCTAGTTTTTGCATAATTTCTATATAGCCTCACATTTTTAATGCTTTACAATAAGGATTTGATTCTATTTCCCAAGGCTTCTTGTCTCCCTCAGATGGCACTCTCATAAATTCCAAAGTAGATCCTACTTACATCTCTTAGATTCATAACCAAAAAACTTCAATAATTTCTTTCAACCTAGAAATGCAAATTACTGCACAGGAACTCAACAAATTTGATCCTTAATAGGTGAAATAGATGAAATAATTGTGGGTAGAAGATAAATTAAACTTAGTTTAACACGATTACACATGTGGATGTAGCATAATGCCATAGAAAACATCAAAATGACATATGTCCTTAGGAAGTCATGTAGCATAATGCCACACAAAACCTTCAAAACGATACATATGTTGCATTTGTGAAATTCCACACTCTATTTTTAAACACTATTTTCACTTAAATTTCTTACAGATAAAATTAAAAGGACTACCGAGAAAATTGAGCACATCCAATTGAAAAATAGAAAATTAGATTCAAAAAATTCAATTAATGAGTAATTTTAATCAAACCATAGTATAAACTGTAGGGATATTAAACCCAATAGTCATATGTTTTTTCGTTCTCCCTCTTGACTCTTCATATTCATAGAGTTCAATATAATGGTTGTGTGTAACCCATGTAATGTATCAATTAATTAATACAAGTAATTCCCTGCTAGAGTGTGGACATAGCAGAGATGGAAGATGGTGAAGTTGATTTTATCAACGACGAATTTCTTGGAAATTTGGGCTCGGTAGAAAATGAGGTTGTGCCTATTAAGAGCAGAAGAATCCACCATGTGCACTAGTGGGATGGCTAGGAAAACAAGCTAGAAGATGAACCAGAAGATTTAAAATCTCTTAAATCTGAGCTTAATGCAATTCTTGAGCACACAGTCGCGCATAAGAAAATTGTCATGGAAGAATTGTGAAAGTGGACAAGAGAAGATAAGACCGAAAAGTCTGTAAAATGTCTAGTGTTGACATATTATAAAATGAGTTCTCTTATTTTTGGTTCCAACCTCGATGACACAAATAATTTTGCATCTAGAGTTCATAGGATGCTGCAACTAGAATACTTTGAAGAGCATGGGAAGTTTCCAATAGAAGAAGATGAAAGGGTAGACAAGAAGTCTATTATGAAAGAAAATAAAGGAGAATGGGAGAGATTCGTTGTAGAAGAAAATGAAACTAGAAAAAAAGAGTTCCCTTTGGAAGAAGGTGAAAGTTCAAAGGAAGGGGAAGAGAAATCCCTAAATGTGCATACAAGTGGTATCTAGGATGTTCAACATTATGTGGAAGATGATGGGCCATGGATATCCCTATTGAATATGGAATCTCTTAACAAAATCACTACAACCGCACAAATACAAATTCTGGAGGATGAATCCATCCAGTTTGGTGATGACTTGGCATCCATGGGTGTGATTATGAGTAAACAAGACTCTTTTATGCACATAGGTCTTTGGTCAAATTATGGATTGAGAAATGAGAATCTTGCAAAGAATTTGAAGATGTATGGACTACATGAAGATATTTATAACTTTTATCTAATGTGGAGAAGACTCATTTAGAGTGTGCTAGAGAAAAGTCTGGCGGCCTTGAGATCATCTCAAGGATTCATTCTTCTCTGAGATCAAATGGGATGCAGGGGATGTCACACTGTTGTACTGGTTGGACTTCACTTGTGAGATTGTTGGGATATGAAGTCCAATAGTCATATGTCTTTTTGTTCTCCCTCTTGACTCTTTGTATTCGTAGTGTGCAGCCCATGTAATGCATTGGTTAATTAATACAAGTAATTCCCTATTGGAGTGTGGATGTAGGCAAGTTTTTCCAAACGTTGATAAATCTGTGTTATTGTGTGTTTCATCTTTTTTGATTCAATTTCTTTGTTTGTTATTATATTTACATAAACTAGACGTTTTGCAAAATGCACGGTAACAAAAAAGAAGATAAATAAGAATCAGTCAATCAAAAACTATAGTCTCCGTCTATATATAGGTGGGACAAGATCCAAACAACAATACATTTTTCCACTATTACTCCAAGAATACATGACATGTCATTGAAACTTTAGAGGAAAGAATAATTCAATGCTTTACCCAATGTTCCCATGTTATGTACATGCTCTCTTACTACTATTACCATCTTCACTTATAGACAACTGCATATTTGCACATTCTTTTTCCCTCCTCCACACTTCCTCTCATCTCTCACATGTAGGCAGGGACTAGAGCTGCTCCTGCAGCCCTTGTTATAATTTGCATCATACTCATGCTCAGATGTTTCTAAGTTCGAGAACCTTGATTAAAAGGGTTAATTCCAAAATTGATGGTGGGAAGATACTACTCATTCATATCTTAGGGATAAATGCCTCATTCCGCCGTACGACTCTGTTCTCTCTGAAATTATAGCTCAAAACATTCTCGTGTGACCGCAAAGGAAAAGGAAATAATTGAGATCGAAGGCTGAATGATTAAAATTGTCGAACGTATCTGCATCCACTTGGGTTAAAATATCCGAGCTCATGATGGAAAATTTCAAGGCTCTCTGGGAGAATGGAAAGATTCTCTATCACCTTATCGGGTATGTCATACAGCGTATAAAGACGGATTACATGAAGATGAGGATTTGCATCTTCAGGGAAACCCAATCCATGAGGACTGTTTGACAGAATGCCTAACACATGACATATCGGACAAACATGCTTTGACAGTGCATCAGAGCCCGCGTCCACTTGTTGAGGGGAATATGATGAGGTCACTACATCAGACAACTGCACAATTGGAGAGGGGAGTCTCGGGTGCCCACAGGTCCAAATGTTGAAGATTCGGAGGAATTGTAACCTATGAAGCTCGATAAAAACAGAATTCATCCTCATCAAAGCCAAGCTTCATATAAATGTATATGCTTCCACTGTCAAGTGTAGGTATGAAAAGTTGGAGATCAGCCAATGAATAAATGCGTAACATGTTTTGATGTTATGTCCAAACATATTCAATAATATCGTTAAGACTAAAAAAATGAACTTGAAATGTTCAACCATCGAAAGAAGATCGGGCTCACTAAGTTCCAAATAATCAAGATTGATTGCTAGACATTTTGAAACTCAAAGAAATAAAACACCCCTTCCCTGTATCGAACATCGAGTTTGGAAATAGATTGTAGAGGTAAGAGTTCGATGAACTCCAAAGAGTCAGCTCCTTGAATCTCAGCTAAAAAGGGTTGATCACTCACTCAAGTTTATCAAGAAATCAACCCCCTTTCTAAACATATTCTATATTTGAAAGATGGGATGAAGTAGTGGTCTATGTGGCAAAAAATCTAATATTGAGAGTGAGTGGTTATTCATATCAAAAAATGAGACCTACATACTTGATAAAATTTTTATTTCTTTATAAGCCACATGTCAAGTGTAATATTATAAGATTACAGTTATAACCATTAAGGAGAACATATTCAAAGGGATACTATGTTAAAGTAAAAATGATTTGAAAGAGAAGCCACGAAGACTAGAAAGTCGCGAAGAGCCATATGATTTCAAGATTCATTTATGATAACTGAATAATGGTTTGTTCAGTCTATTTATCGTAAATCTTTTGGAAAGAGGGAGATTCTAGTTTTTCTTGATTTTGCTCAGAAGACTTTTTGCTACAGCAGAATAGGAGGAGCTGTGAATACAGGGAGAGAAGGGAAATATTTTTCTAGATAGTGGTTTTTGGGTATGTTAAACAACAAAGGCTATGTTGTTTTATTGGTTTCAGAAGAGAGTGACTTTAATAAATCAAAACTTTGAGTTTGCATATTAGATTCCTGATCAATGTTGATCTTTACATTATTTTGGTTATCTTTGAATATAGTTTAATACATATGATTATTATCACAATTATATTTTGAACTTTGTGAAGTAGTAAAATTTGACTCATTTTTTTGATAAAAATTGTATGAATTTTTGACCCATGTTGGTCTAATTTTTGACCAATTGGTTTGTTGGTATTATTGTTGTCAAAATTTTGACCAAACCTTGTATTGGTCAAAATGTCAATGATTAATTTCGTTAAAATTGAATTGTTTTTTCATTGCATCTTGGTGAACACATTGGTCAAAATTGCCACCAAGATTGGTCGAAAGTTCCACCAGTGTTGGTTGATGCATTGGTTGAAATGTCCACAAATCTTTGGTCAAAATTACCACCAAGAATGGTCAAAATTCCCACTAGTGTTGGTTGATGCATTGGTCAAAATGCCAACAAATATTTGGTTGAATTTGCCACCAAGATTGGTCAAAAGTTTCACCAATGTTGGTTAATGTATTGGTCAAAATTTTGACCAACTTGTTTTGTTTAAAAAAAAGTGTGCTGCTTCACAACTGCCAGACATGAAATGTCTGGCAGTTCTAAAGTAGCAAAAATACAAAGATAACTATCTCGCAACCAACTCTTTTATGCCATCCCAGCTTCACGACTTCATTTCTTTATTGATTGTGTAGACCTACAAAGCTGCAAAGACAACTTTCAACCATTGATCACTTCATCACGATTACTTGCTATTTCTTTCCACTAACTACTACAAAATGGCAATAACTACTAGACTAATTGTCATCACACCATCATGACTTAGGTTCTTAACTCAATAAATAACCCTACAATGGTGCAAATATTGATTGTGCAGCTACACAACCTTGACCATGGTTTGCACTTAACTCTTTGTGACAATGCGAACAATACATTCTGCATCATCACCATCTTGACCCCAGGCTAACCTTTATCACTTGCGATGGCGCAAAATGGATAGCTCTAGTTAGCTTTTGCATCGTCACAACTTAAATTTTGAAGCTCATTTCGATGGGATGTATCAATCAAAATTAGTCTACATCTATCAAAGGGATACTCTTTTAAAAATTGAATATGAACCAGTCTGCATCTATCGAAGGGATACTACTCCTTCAAAAACTAAATATGGAAACTTTTTCTAATAACCAAGTAAATTTGGCTATCTCAAATTAAGATACTGTCAATGATTGCTAACCTAAGGTGGCTCTTCAACAACGCTACAACCATACATCAAAAACAAGTTATACAAAAAAGAAAAAAATCAAATGATTTTTTTTACAAAGATTAAAAAAGACAATAGCTTCCAATCACTCCTCCCTTTGGCTCCCACCTATTAGCTCCCTAACTTGTGAAGTAGTGCACTCATAAGCATAGACATATGTAGTATAAAAGATAAAAGAAATATATATCAAAACTTATTATATTCTCATCAGTAATCAAAGATCAACATCATTTGAACTCCTGGAAGAATATGCAGATCCATAGCCTCAAATCCCTAGCTACTACTTCCCCTAAAATAAAGTGAAAAATCCAAAATATGATTTAAAAAATGATTATATCAACATAAAAGAGAGAATATAAAATACAATATTGATATTCATAAATTTGTATTGTATTGTATTTATAAATTTGTATTGATATTCAATAGATGATTCTACAACTCACATTAATGTATTGTATTCGTAGATGCCTAGAGCCAAGTATACCTATCAATGAAAATGGTGAGCATTAAAGAAAGTTGGTATACATATGAATTAAAGTATAGAAATGTAGTTAACAAATAATTTAAAAAATCTACATAATCAAGGTTGATTTTTTTTGCAGTTCTTAATAGGGGAGAAGTGACATGATCTAGATAAGCAATAGGACTAAGCATTGCAACTTTCTTTAGAAGACTTGCGAGATCATTGTTTGTGAATCCACCAAATCCTATCATGGCTCCCTGCATTATTCAAATACAAAATTTAGCTAGTTATATGAAATTCTTTTCTGTATAGATTAAATTGAAGGTGATTTCAGAGGGTGCTAATTGCAAGGAGATTTTATAGCAAGTACAATGGTCATCATGGAATAAAATATGGATGCAAGGTGCATTCAAAGGTCATCCATATTCAGGATGTTAGCTTGGTTTTTCACATTGTTTACATTATTCACATTTTTAAGAATGCGTTTACATTGTTTGCATTTTTAAGAATGTGTGAGCTTTTTCTCGCTTAATTTTTAAGGTTTTCCCCATTAATTTTTTTAAAGTCCTAACTTGTTGTTAACCCTTGCAATGATGCAATACATACCTCATATACACCTAGCCCACTAAGACACACGTCAAAAGCTCATATTCCCATATTGGCTAAACTTTGTGCATCTTTAGAAAGCATGAAAATGCCAACCATTTATCTAACGAGATCTAATAGTTATGAAAATTGTGAGCCCCTGAGGTATTCTTAAGGAAGAACTTAACTTGCAACCATGCGATGTATGGTTAGTCACAACTTTGTGACTTGAAACTGGATGCTATCCTTCTGAGCTATGAAGCTGTGCTAACTATTGAGATGACCATGTCTCGCCTTCATGACCCATCTAACAGTTAAGTAATGAATTCAAGTGACAAAGCAAAAAGAGGTAATCACATTGTTGCAACTTCAAAATCTTCATTCAATGTGAAGGAAAAGGATTTAGGGATATAAGGAATCAATAAGGTTTTTATGTATCCCTATCAAGTTTGCATGGCAATAAATGAAGACTGGATGCAAAAGACAAGATTCAGTCTAAGGGTTAGCTACTTCCTATATTCAACTGAATTCTCTTTAGATCTAGACCAACTTCCATAGAATCATAGGGACTCTCTACACTTTAGGCTCTACAAGGCCAAGGTGGGTGCACCTTAAGGATAAGAATGAATGGATATTTTCTAATTTTCTTCTTCACAGTTCATTCATTCACACTCTTCTATCTAGATCTATCCCCTATAGCAGATAATGGTCACAATTCTTCTTAGATTTGTAATAACTCGATTATAGCAGCTACCTATAATTTTGAGAAATATTATTATAAATAAGTGAAGACCAATAGTTTGATTCTTCATTATAGAAAAGTAAAATTGATTTAATTTATATGTACTTTGTGTAACCAAACAATTGCATTAATTTGTGTGACAACTTATGATCAGAGCCTTATCCAATTGTTGTACAAAGTCACTCCGATAAATACTTGGCCTATATAATTGCCTTGCAATTAAAATTATCATTTGTTAACCCTAAAACCCATTCTTATGACATCCCTTAAACCTATTTATGGAAGAAATTACTTAATACCTTGAATTAAAAGAAATAATAAATTGACATACAATCTATCTAAGAGACGTTAAAGTGCATGAACTTTTCTCACTCAATCCCAAACTAACAAGCATATGAAAATGGAGACAAAATTTAGAGACATGGATATTCAGAACTCCCTCCTTGTATTAATATTCTTTGAAACTAATACATTATTGGTATAAACTCAATAGCAATGCTAGATATGATAGACTTTTTATTTAATATTCTTAGACTTGCAAAAATCAATACATCATACAATTAACATAAAGAAAACTAGACCCACTGCAAAGAATAACATAAACACTAAAATTTATATAGACTTCAGACCCTCCTCTAGCCTTGGGAACTCACTTATATAGTGTGAGATGTAACAAGCTACGTGCATAGAGGAAAAAGGAAAATTATCCTTAGAACAAAAGAAAGACAAAAGGACAAGAGTTGTTACTATCACAAAAAGAAAAAAATTGGTGCTCTCTTGCAACCTTACAACAAAATATCTTTATCAATGATCTTCTTATGGTGGGACCAATTCTGCTGTACAACTACTTTTTGATCTGCTACATCTAGTGATTGGTTCTATTGGCTCTATTGCTCTTCCAACTGTGGAACCACTTGGCTTATACTTGATGTATTAGGTTCAGTGATTTGGATATTTATCACAACTGGTCAATCCCTTGTCATACCATTAGTTTGAACTACCATGTCCATAGTTGCGAATGAATGTTCTTCATCTAATCTCTATGTTTGCACCGATACTTCAATTTGTTGCACCTTTTCTGTAGTAATAAAATTGTCCACAATTTCTCCTTCAACTACCTCTTTCAATAATTGTGTTAATGAGCATATTCAATTACCCACTTGTAAAGAGTGTATCATCAGACCAATTGAAACTCAATATTTCTTGTTCCTTTCTCAAGACATTTCCTCCAATTATCCTTATTTCTTCAAAACCTTGTTTAAAAGAATTTTTAAAAAATTATACTTGTACCACTTCCTCTGTAATTTCCAGCAAACCAAATATACTTTTTATCATTTACAATTGTATTAAGCCTAATGCTCATTAATTAATTCATTTCTTTAGCCCATTCCTCCTTTTCTCTTATCTGGCCTATACCTTTAAGTACATGTGGAAAGAGATCAAAATTTTTACCAAGGTATTTCAAGAAACAATTATTTATTTTTCTTTGCAATAAATTTCTCTTACAATCAAAATCTAAGATATCAGTAGCCTAGTCAAAAGTTCTTTCAACTTGTTCATTAGAAAAATCAATCACATAACAACAAAGGGTTGTGATATCATACCTACTAATCCATTTGTCCAAAATTGGCATTAAGTTTGCCTCATTATTCATTAACTCATTCCATAACTCTACTAGTTTTGACAATTCTAAATAAAATGAAGGCCAACCAACTCCGTTGACTAGATACAAAATTGTATCTCTAATTCTATCTTCATTCTTGATGCTCAATTCCACATGCAATGACCATATTTTTGTCTTCTTCTCATCAAGCTCCTCTTTTGTATACATTTCTAGCTCTTGAGGAGTACTAGGAATCTCTACAATTGAGATGGTATTAAAAGGTGGTAATGGATGAGGAGGATAAGCAATCTTGAGCTAACCAGATTGTGTACCTATCTTTGTTTTCCCAAACTATTTATCTATTTGTGTAATAATGCTTTCTAGTTGGTTGATCTTCTTTCCTCTTTCTTTGTAGGCATCCAAGACCTTTTCAAATTTATCATTTAACTCCAAGAATTTGTTCTTGTCTTTAGTAGAAACCACAGCTCCAAAATCAACCATTTCTTTAGTCATTTAGGCCACTTTGTCACTATCTACCTCTTCTACCCTATAAACCATGAGACTACCTGTGTGGTCAGAATTTGAGACCTCTTCAATTCTGGCCATGTCTCTCTTTTCAATAGACCATATGACCAAGTCATGATGGTCATCATTTATGTCAGCCCTTTATGGGCTTGCAAAACTTCCTCCTCAATTTTGAACTAGGTGTCTTTTGCCTTTCTAACTACATCAAAGATCTTCACATTAGCAATGTCCCATTCAAGAAGTATCATGATCCCTAAGTCCTTTAGTGATTGCCTCCCCCCTTAGGGGTTATTTTCTCAAACTCTTCTATGAGGTGAACCTTGACCTCTTCTTTAATTTTAGAGTCCTGCCTATTAGGTTGCTCTACTTTAATTTTCTTGCACCTTGCCCCAAAATTGCTAATATTGCTCCTCCATAAAAATTGAGTAAATGATCTAGACTTTACAAATCTTTCATCATCCAAAAACTTCTTAGATGCCTATTCCACCACCATAGGTTCAATTTCTCTACCTTGAAAATCTCTTACAACAAGAGCTAATGATGACATGGGAGGCTCTCCAGGCACTCCTTCCTCTATTTTTATTGTAGTTATAACAATATTCCTTTCATCTCCTATATGTTTTAGTTGCTCCCATAAGGAGTCTTCATCATTTATTCAAATAAGGGTTTGTGAAGGAGAATGCTCTTCAATCTTGGAAGAGGAACCCTGCTCTAATTTTTGCTTCTTTGCAGTAGGTGCAGTGGATGGACTCTTTGATAGTTGTCTCTTATAAAGAGGCACATGCTGAATATTTCATGCCACAACATAACCAACTCTCTTCTACAATGTGTACTAGCCCAAGTTTATGACTACTCTGCTAGCCAACCTATTTTCTACCTCAATGGCCTTGTCTAGATATGTTTGAGCCCAATAAAATTGTTCATAAGCATATCTATTTTGGTACCCCGATTTTTCTTCTCATCAAGGGAATTATACTTTGGCTCAAAGACATTAACAAATTCAAACACCCTATTGTACACTTTCCATTTTTCTTTTCTAACCTCTTGCTCTTGTAGCAAAAATTCATTTCTAATTATATCTTCAAGAAAATAAATAATGTGTTCATGTGATTTAACTATTGTTCTCTCCTTAAAAAAATCATAGAAACTTTCATTATCTATTAAATGAGAATAGAATTAGGGCATTTGGTATTTGTCTAAAAAAGTTTCTAATTTATTCCTACCCTTCTTGAAAAAAAGCAAAATTGTGGACAATAGTAATCTGAGGGAAGAAAGTACCTTTAGATCTGCCTAACAATTCCTTTTAACCCTCCTACTTTCCATTAGAAATCTACAATCCCTACCTTCAAAGATACTTGATATGGCAACACATGTGGTTTTCCTAGGAAACCATACACTCTAAACATAGTAGAAACTAAATATGGGATAATGTCTCCCCAATTATGGCTCACCTTCAATTCTTTGGCGTGATCCTTTGGTTTAATCAATTCTAGAAAGGACTGAGGTATTCTAGGGTTATCTCTAGTCAATAGAATTCTTAGCTTGGAAGAAAAATACCTACCAAAGCTGACGAAATTGGCATCAGTGATCTCCCAGATCATATCAGCACTCAATAGCTAGACTGGTAATTTCTCTCCATCTTTCTCTAGATCCAATGTCATCTCTTTGGAGAAAAGGGTAACACCCTTGTACAAACATATTTACATCAACATTGAGTACCAAGAGAATGGTTTTACAACTATAGCCTTATTTTTTCCTATTAATCCATCATGGATTTCTTCTACTAAATATGTAGCAAAATCAAACATTGACCTCATGCCATATTACAGTGTTTGAACAATGATAAAAATAATGGATTGCTGGATGTGATTGTGTTCATCCATTCCAAATATTTTGCAAAGAGAAAAATATAGTGCTTGAGCCATAGGATTAAAATATTTCCTTAACAATGGCTCTGGGGTATTGGCAATCACCAATGGTAATTGACCTATTTTAACAAAGTGTTCCTACAATGGCCCTCTCCTTAGGTACACCCTCTATGCATCATATCTTACTTGTAAATCCTCCATATCAATTTTCTCATGTATTGCATGATTAAGGTTTAACCTAAAAACTTCCCTAATCAGCTTTGGTAAAACCCTAAAGAGATTATCTCCACTATGATTCCTAACCATCCTTGACACTAGGTCATCTCTCTTTGCTATCATGGCTAATAAATCATCATCGAAGAAAACACTTAGGAAAATTAGCTTACTAATGTCAAACTCCCATACAAAACCATTTGTGAAGAAGCTCTAAACCCCTAGCAAATGTGTAGGCATCTCTTAACCAATTGGCCTTGTCATATAAACTTTCATTGACTAGTAATCTAGGGTTTTTAAGGCACTAGTTCTTTTCCTTTGGAAGACTCATTAGTTGATTGTGGTAATTGTTCTAGAAAATCATCATGCATAACTCTCAACTGATAATCTACCTTTCTTGAAAATCCCTTTGTGGAGGCATTTTATCTATATTATCTTAGTTACAATTGCAAATTCTCGAATGATCAAATATTTTTAGTACTCTCCTAGACAAACTTGTTTGATCCACTAAGAATTTTGCTTGCAATAATTCATGGCTTTGAAGAAACACAATTTGAAATTCTGAATATTTCTACATTCCGAAAATTATTTGTTGCTTAGTACTCAAAAATGAGAGAAATAAATTTTTTTATGGTAGTTGGCTTCATACAAATTTAGATTGATAAGAATTAATGTTGTAATAGTCATATTTCAAGTTGCACCACAAAATTTGAAACATAATCGTCGATTTACGCCAAATCAGACAATTCCTTTGAAAACTTTAAAAAGATGCATTACATTTTTTGGAAGTCAGCCACATGTCAATGTGTCGCTTTCCCACTTTAACTAAAGTTCAATCATCTTCAAAATATGGGAAAGTGGTGATCGTCAATCATCATTTGATTGACAATCCTGAGTGATTCCAACTATTACAATGTTCACTTAAAAGACATTGAGCCCACTGATCCAACTTAGCATCCACCTTTTCTTCTACAATGTACCTTTGGCAAATCAGAACAAAATATTTGGCACATTATCTAGCTTAGCGTCATCTAGAAACTCTTGACACAGTTGACCCCACCAAGTCCATGCCTCACAACCTTGCTTCCTGGCTTTGGTTAAACTATGTACACTTTCAAAATGTGGGGAAGTGATAGAGGTGGATCATCATTTGATTGATGGTTCCATAATATTGACACTCCATTGTCCTAGTTAGCAACCTTCAACCAATAGGAAGATACCAATTTGTCACTTGCTCTAAAAGTTTTCCTTTTGTGGCCTACATATTGGCCTAGTTCCACTTTGTCCACATGGTATCTTCTCACTTCCCCTCTTTTGTTAAACTCCATACATCTTCAAAATCTAGGGAAGTGACCATCATTAATCATCATTTGATTGACACTTAGGAACTTGTATGATATATATTACCTTAAAACTAAGGAAAAGGGGCTTACACATCCATGTATCACAACCTCACATCCCTACTTTGTTTAAACCTTATACAACTTCAAAATGCGGGGATATGCCCATCGTTGATCTTAACATCATTGATGGTCAATAAAATAAAATCTCCAAGGGTTAGGAGTTTTTATCTGCACTCAAAGCTTTTAAGTGTGTGACGTGGCAATCAAGTTGATCGCACACTCAAAACTTATCAAAAGACAACAACATTTTATACCATGACCTAGCGAAGTAGTGAAGTTTTCATGGTCGATGAGTCACATCAGTTAAGTGCTCAATTTCCTTTTAGCTTGCAACTAATCAAATAGTGAGTAAAGACTTGGTCTTGCAGTCCTTGAATGAGAAAAGTATAATGAACCTTCACAGTGATTAGGCAAGCCATGAATTCTTATCTAATTATAGTTTTATAAAGTCAACGGACTTTTACCAATTTCCATGGAGAATAAATATTGAAAACTTTGAGGAAAGATGTTGTAAAAGGAAAGACGAGTAGCTAGACAAAGAAGATTCAATCATACAAGATGAGATGAAGGAAGAAATGATACACAAATTTAGTAGTGTGACTCCTGAACAGGGAAGAAAAATGATCAAATCAGCTAGAGTTTTACTTGTTCCAAATTGGGACATTACAGTTGCAATGGTGTTTAATATTGTTGCAAAGAAGTTGAGCACTAAGGAGAAAAAGAAAAGGGCACTTAGTGGTGCTAGATACAGTGAAGACTATGCTGCCTTATCTTTTTGGTTTTTGGTCCTTAAAAAGAGGATCTAGAGCTAGTTATTCAAAAACTAATAATTCTAAATTAATGGTGAACTTGATTGTCAAAAGAGTAGAGGATACTCCAAATGAAGAGGCAACAAAACTAAATGTTGAAACAACAACTCTTACCTTAGTCATTGCCAGGAAAGAGAAAGGTTTATACAAGAGCTATAAGAGAAATATGAACAAGTCCTAGATGTCTATAATAAGAAAGTCCAAAAGAGGATTAACCTTGAAAATAAAATGACAGGACATAAAGGACAATCTAGATGACACACTTTTTAATAGGTGGATGGTAGAATATTCCATAGTAGATCAGTTGTTACTAGAAGAAGCTAAAGAAATGGATGTAGACTAGGATGAGGTACAAATAATTGATGCACTAGTTTGAACAGAAAAAGAAAAAGGGAGCAACATGGCTACTCAAACTCATGATGTGGCACAAGAACAATGAATTACAATAGTGGACATGGCTACTCAAACTGATGCTATGGAAGAAGAAAAACTAGTTGTAATCAATATCAAGATACTAAAGCATGACACATCACATGCAAGCCATTATAAGAAAATATTTCACCTTTACAAATATAAATTGAATGCAATATATATTACAAAAATCAATCACAAAAAAATAGATTTATGTAAATAATAAAATGAAGTAATAAATTCAACTAAAAAATTAAAATCAAAATATAATTTAATAATTGCTTCTATCTATATATGTAAACCCAAACTATCAAGTATAACAATTCAAGCACTCTATATGAGAGATACAATATATACTCATTTCAGAAATAGGAAAGCTTACTTCCACTAAATTTATTGTCCACTGAAATTATAAAATTATTATTATTATTATTTTGACTTATTGAAATTAATTTAGCCTAAACATAAGATAGTTAAATCCAATCTTAATTTAGTTATATTTATTTTCTTATTATTATTAAACATAAGATAGTTAAATCCAAGCATAAAATTTTAGACGCTTACTATTTCTTTTTCTATCCAGAAATGGCCTGTTATGCATAAATGCAGTGCAATTCTTCAACCACCTCTTACACTAATACATTTGGCATCGATTTGTGATGGCTATGTGTCGCAATTACGACAGTAATGTGTTACCACTGCGATAGTAATAGATGTCATTATTTTTTAGTCACAAATTACGACATCTATCCTTTACTGTCGCAATTACGACACCTATCCGTCACTATGCAACCATTTTGTTGTGACATCAACCCTGTCACAATGCTTGTGGCTGACATCGCAATTGTGACAAACACCCTAGCAATTGAGACGATAGTTGGCATTGCCGCCACAGCAACCCCGTCGCAATGCTTGTGGCGAACGTCGCAATTGTGACGGATACAAAGTAAAACAAAAAAAAAAAAATTTGCTGGCTTTGAGCTACGTCAAACCAAATCAAACCTCCTAAACACTGTGTAACTTCATTTGGTCACATCTTATATTTGAGCAGGATGGTATCTTAATGGTGCTCCTTCCATTATTTAATATATATTATTATCAGGCCATCCAATCAGCTATAGGACAAAGATGATTCCTGAACAATCGAATTAGCAATATGGTCGATCTGCATTGTATTTGGACACTTGGTTTGAGGTTCATCTCATCAATTCCCATTCATCACAAGATCTTTATCTAATTAGACCTCGATAGAAAACATTGAGATTTCTTGAGCCCCAAGCCCAAATCATGCAGGCTTCAATCTCCACATATCATAAAGCTTGTATATAGAGTTGGGCATCCTGTAGCTGGAAGCTTCACCTGCATCAGCTCTCGGATGGTGTGAGAGTTCTCAGCTCTATATACAGGCTTTATGATATGTGGAGATTGAAGCCTGCATGATTTGGGCTTGGGGCTCGAGAAATCTCAATGTTTTCTATTGAGGTCTAATCAGATAAAGATCTTGTGATGAATGGGAATCAATGAGATGAACCTCAAACCAAGTGTCCAAATGCAATGTAGATCGACCGTATTGCTAATTCAAATTTTCAGGAATCATCTTTGTCCTATAGCTGATTGGATGACATGATAATAATATATCATGAAATAATGGAAGGAGCACCAATACAACACCATCCTGCTCAAATATAAGATGTGACCAAATGAAATTATGTAGGGTTTAAGAGTCTTGATTTGGTTTGATGTTGGAGGTAGTTGAGAATGACGTAGCTGGAAGCTTCACCTCCCTTGTCTCCTCCCTTTGCCTCACTCCTTCTTAGGCCTTAATATGTCATTCTTATGTTGCTTAAATCATTGAGTACTGACAATTTTGCTAAAATTGATTCCTTACATTTGAAGATTGTACGCAAAATGTATACTGAAATTCCTTTGTTCAATCTATGAACATTTTCAATAAGGTATATCAGACAAGTGTTTGTGAAAATGTTGATGCTTAAAGCATAGTAACTTCGGTGAAGTTTATCTTGGGTGCTAAGTATTTGGGTTTATGTTTTCCTAATACAATTAAAATATCAAATTTCTATTTTTATGCAAGTGTTTGACATAAATCCTATACAAAGGATTTGTATTTTGTAATTTCTTTGGTGGGTACTCAGTTTCAAATCAAACATTGCACCCCAATTGTTTGATGAAATGCCAATGAGACAAAACTAAAATTGAAGGACAAAACAGGAAGATCTTCTTACATTAGGTATCCACTAGCAGCTTCTCTCTCTCTAACTCTATTAACCGTGTGCATCTTCTCTGAGTACTTAGTTGGCTAGAGCTAACCTACTAAAAATAGCCCTTTGTTCAAACTATTCCAAACTTGGAAGGACTTCACCTTATTGTAATAGGTGTATGCTACCATAATTGATTTTTATTTCTCCCTTTACTAGTCTACACTTTAGTAGAAATCTCTTCTTTTTCTTTTTTGAACAAATGCACAACATCATGAACTAACTTTCACCATTCAGCAATATCAGAGGGTATAATTTCTACTCATATCATAACCATGTTTCCCTGCTAGCACCATTCTTTTCTCATGGGCCATCTTGTGCATCATTGAAGCCATATTCACCACTTACTTTGACAACTTGGACCAGCTTGTCTAGCTATGTCTTTTTCGTTGCTTTTTTTTTCTGGCATGGATCATTTGTGTGGTCTTCTTGCATAACACAAATATTTGCATTAAGGCTGGGCAATCTTTATTTGATGTTGAGTGTCACGAAACACATGTAGAGGGAAATCAATACACTTCTATGGATGTTGGCCATTTTCTCTTAATTTGGGGAATGTGAACATGTATCCTTGGTTATCCCTTCCATTCTCATGGCTCAATTGATAGCTACCTTTCCTTGCCATCTAGGCACACAAAATGGTAATTTTGCATGTAGTTGGTAAGGTGCATAATGGGTGGTGCATAAATGATAGTATGAATGTGGTGTTGGTTGTTGCAAACTATATTTCATCATTTTCTTCCCTCAGGATTCAAGAAATTCCTCTACAACTCTACAAGTACATGTGCCATGCTTTGGATTCTCATACCTCATGCCAATATTTTAATAGTAGTGCCCTTCAGCTATAGTAATAGGGCACACAAAGAATTTCTATGTTTTCCAAAATTAAGTGTAGAATTTTGCAATAATGAAGGATGTTGGCCAATACTAATCACTCAAGCTCTCACCAACACACAATCCTTTGCCTTATGCCCTTCTAGGTGGCATTGATACAACAAGTGCTATATTTAGTGCCTTGCACATCAACTGTTTGTTCCATTCATGCAAGTATAGTGTTTATCTTCTCATCAAGTCATATTGTGGCCCCATACTCTTAAGGTTTTGTCAACAAATTCAAGGCACACCAAGTGCTATATCAAGTGCCTTGCACATCAACTATTTGTTCCAATCATGCAAGTATAGCATTTATCTTCTCATCAAGTCATATCATGGCCCCATACTCATAAGCTTTTGTCAAAAAATTCAAGGCACAAAGAGCACCTCTATTGTTGCCTTCTAATTAGAGATATTTCTTTCCAAGAATTCCCATTGCATGTGTTTCATTGAGCCTCCACTAAACCATTCCTTCTATTAGGAAGGATTAATGATTTGAGTTATTTTTGACACTAGTTCTTTGAGGTATCAGAGCAACGATCTTGCCATCCTGTGAAAAACAACCTATTCAACTAATGAAATCTTATATTTTCCTATTGAACTAGAAACATGGGATTTTTGACAAGAAGGTATGCCAAATAACTGGCTAACACCATAGAGAAATCAATAAATGTTTATTCCTTCCTAGAGTCTAATGATGATCAGATGATCATATTTGTTGAATCTTACTTATTATCTTAAAGAATTATCCTATTTAACAATGCTTACTGCAACACAGATTTAGGGTTACGGTGACAATGTCAATATGATTATTAAATTATCTACTATATACAATTTTGTCAAATATAAGTTAATTGATTGCGCAAACAATCAATGTCTTACATATAAATGTGGTTGTTTTTGATAAAGATACCATTATTTGCAAAGTTTAATGTACCTTCTACAATGATCTGGCTGTTATCTCTAATTTATAATTATATGCTTGCAGCAAAGGGCTGGCTATGTCTGATGTAGTGATAAATATATGTACAAAGAGATGCTTTTTATAGGCCTCATAGTATTAAGGTCAGTACATTATCAATTGTGTCGTAGCTATAGATAGCAATTTGTAGAGTGATGAACAACTATTTTCAACATACACATTAATAGACCCTACAACAAACATCATATGAACTTTCCATATATTTTAAATAGACCCTACAATAGACATCATATGTGTACACTCGAAAGTGTCCCACTCTAAACCCTTCTATCCAAACGATTCCATGAGATTGGAATGTTCGGATGCCGGCTTAGAGCTCCCTATCCACGGAGTGCAAGAGAGTATATTTTAAGAATAAGAAGGCTCTCAGATGAGCCTTAGAGATACTCTTCTTGCTAGTAAACCATGCAATGGGAGGTTCCAAAGACAAGATGCAAGAATGCAAATGTCCCAAAGAGTTCCTCAAAAATGCAATGCAAATGAAGATTAAGCTAGAATGAATATGAAAAATGCAGCTATTCTAAAACATGTATGAGAGTGTTACAATACCATTATTAAGCTATGTGAGATTAAGCTACATGTAAAAATGAAAGCTAAGCAAAGATGCTATGGTATGAGAGAATGTAGACAAGAAATAGAAGTTCTCCACAAAGCTCCAAAGAAACCTGTTAGAAAACCTGCAGCATAACAATATTCAAAAGATGGATTGATTGAGGGGGAAAGCTCTCTCCCTTTTAAAGATGTACGGACGGTGGAGATCAAGATGAAGATGGTGGATGATCAACGGTGGAATTCGAAAATAAGAGTGATCCATGTGCACACACAAGTCAACCAATAGAATATAAGTTGACTTGTCATATAAGACAAAAGTCTCACAAGCCTTTTCTTTTAATTGTAAAATAGAAAAAGGACTTTATGTGTGCACTTTAAGTGGGTTAGAAGAATGGGGTGTTTTATTTAATTAAAAGGGGACATGTTCTTTTAATCAAATAATGAACTTAGGATAGCATAGTCAAACTATAGGTTATAATCAAATAAATTGATTATTAGCAATTTGGCTTAGGTAAGTGATTAAATTAATTTAGCCAAAATGTTGAAAAGGGGGCTAATAGTCTAGATGACCATTTTTAGGTGATTACATTTGCCCCTCTTTGACTAATGCGTGATCGATCTGGGAACACATTATGTCAAAGAAAATTGAAGCCAAGTAGGCGATGATAGATATAGATGTCTAATTTCGAAGAGTGAAATGCAGAAATAGATAGCAAGTCCTAAATGCATAGCCTGATAGTGGTAAATCTGAACACTAGGAAAAGATGATGTCAGAATTCAAGAAGAATACTAACACTTAGAAAAGCAGATAGAGTGAGAGCAAGTGAGAAGATCAAACAAATGCTCCTAAGTAGTGATAGAGTATTTCTGCCCCCTCGGGATCGAAATTGAAATGAGGTAAGGGGATGCAAAAACTGGCTAGAAATGAGAAAATTAGAATATAGCAATGTCCAAGATGACAGATAGATGATTAGAACCCAAGAATGACTATATATAAAAAAAATTTGATAAAATGCCCCAGTTTGATTAGAGTTGACCTTGAAGGATATAGCATAAAAATAAGGTCGAAATGAGTAGAAAGGTGATTTTAGACATGAAATAGTGAATTTAAGTAGATATGAAGTATGGAAATGACGAAGACATGAATAAATGAAGATGCCCCAGTGATGATTCGGAGATTAGACCTCAAAAGGTCAGCTAACTGCTTAGAAGAAAGTAGAATTTTAAAAGACAATTTTGACCATCAAGATGAACTCGAATTTGGATTTCAATCCCGAAAATGAATCTAGGACGTCAAAATTATTTAAGAGGTCAAAACTTTATATAATGTGATGATAAGATAGAAAAGAGATGAAGCGAAAGATTAAGAAGGTGAAAAGACATGAACAAGAAGAAAGTAAAGAAATATATGAAAGGAGTTAGCTGATATGTCCATAGAAAGATGAAGAGAGAGCTCTCCCCATATGCAAGAATGCAAGACTAAGCTAGAAAATGAACCTAAAATGCAAGCTAACATGCAAAGTGGTTTACCAACAAGAAGTGCATAACATTTAGACTCTTAATTTCATCATTGAGCATTTATTAGGGACATCATGAGATCATACAACCATCACTAGTATAACTATGAGGATATGAATATGATCGATATTAGATAGGTATGTGGAAATCCAATCTAAGCATCATAGACATGTAAGTCAAGATAACTACATGATTAGATTCCCTAAGTTTAATTTAGCAAGATTACACCTGTATCAAGGCATAAGCGCTAGGATAAACCCTGAGTGCGGTCTTGCAAAACAGTCAAGGATAATACATTTATAAGTCAAAGTGTTGAATAGGACAAGCATGAATGCTTACAACACTATAGACAAACCAAAGTATACCCACAAGCAGAAATCAAGAAAATATGTCCCATGCCCCCAGTCTTCTAGTCAATGACATCCTTGAAAGACTATTAGGGAGGGAACACCTAGCAAAGAAATCATCATAGACAACACACAATCGTTTAAGTGTTAAAGTGTGTGTGTGTGTAAGTCACTTGGCCATTTCTTCCAGACTTGATTCTGATAGTGAGAAATATTGCGACATCGGAGACTGTAGGTAAACTATCTGTAAAGTGTTAAAAAAACACTTGATGTCAAAGTGGGGGAAGTGTTGAGAAACACTATTTTGTGAGTTGTCAAAGAAACCCTAATGCACAAGAATACCTCAATAGGCTAAGTAGCTATGCCCCAAGATGAGGACAAGAAACAATTCCAAGCTAGGAAATGTGTAGCGAAGTGGATGATTGAGTTTGATAGACATAGGTGCAAGGGTTTCAAGTAGCGCCTGTTTCCAAGTTTTCACCACTTGATAGATTTTTTTTTTTTTTTTTTTTTTTTTTTTGGTGATACATCAAAGTGAGGTTTCCACTAAGATGATCATTTTTTCAAGACATTTTCTAATTTTTAGGATTTTTTCAGCATCATATATGGATTTTTTGAAATTTTTAGAATAATTTAGAGATCACTAGCTCTCAAGCAAGATCACATCATTTTCTCCCAATGTCTAGCAAGGTATAGGACACGATGGAGAAACAAGCCAGTGGATAAGCAGAGATGGATAAGAAAGGAATGTGAAGCAAGTGAAAGTGATCCTCAAGGACTGACTCCTCAAGAGTACCCAAGCTAGGAAAAGAGGTGAAATAGTCATATGAAGCATATTTTGGATAAGCAATGGAAGAAATGAGCAAGATAGCATGTAAGATAAGCAGTGAAGCCAACAAGTGAGATAGCATGAAGTGTGTAGTCCAAAAGAGTAGCCATGTCAAAAGACCTAAGAACCATGTTTCATTTATTATGATCAAGACCAAGGGGTCAACTAGATAGTGTAGCAATGGGATAGAGCAATAAGAATAAAGCTCAAGATAGAGGCTATGAGTGAATGGGAGAGCACAATAGAAAATCTAGTGGATAAGATAGCCAATATGCAAAGATAGCTCAACATTGTCAAGATCAAAGAGAGAAGAAGGGACAGATGGATGATGGAAGAATTACGCATGATGCCTGTTTGCCAGGTTTTCATCATGGTACTTATCCAAGGTGCCACAAGAAGTAGTTTTCACCATAGGATGGATTTATTTCTCTTTACGTTTGCTACCAAGGTGCCACAATAAGTGGTTTTCACCAAGGCACATTTTCATTTTTTCATTTTTTTTTGAATTTTTAGAAAGAGCTCAAGCTTTTTGAATTTAGATAGTGCTCCTATAGGAAAGATAAGTCATGATAAGACAAGACCATAGAAAGGTATGCTCAAAGATGTTGATAGGGTGATGAAAGGGAAATGGTAGTAGGAAGAATATATGGAGGATAAGAGTTCATGTATAGAAAGTAAGTGTAAGCTTTAGAGGATTTCATGAGGGTAGCTGAAATATTGGACAAGATCAACATTGAGACACACCTTGAAGGGTATTGGAACAATGGAGGAATCATAGATGGAGTAGCTTGAGGTTTAGATGTATGAGGTGGTAGAAGAGATTTGGAAAAAAGTGGAGTTGAAGGATTTGAAATAGTTTTAGGAAGATGTTTGGAAGAAGATGAAGTGGAAGCCTTTGGAAGCTTGAATGACAACTTTGATTTGTTTTCAATATTCAAGCCTTTCAAAAGAGACTTGGGAATCCATATAGCTTTAGATTTTTCTTTTTCTTTGGATGCTTGAGATTGCATTTCTTCAATGATGGATTTAGGAACCCACATTTTTTTTGATTTAGCTCTCTTAATAGTGGACCTTTGCGGTCTCTTTTGTGCATTCTCTTTCTTAGCATTCATATGTCGATTAGATGGGACATAGTGATCTTTCTTTTTCAATGGATTCTTATTTTTAATCTCACTTCCAAAGGACTTGGGATTTGTGGATGAATAAGGATGATATGACTGGTTTAGATGTATAGATGGGTGAAAAGTCATCAAGGATGAGTGTCTTTGTTGATCTTGAGGTATGATGGGAGAGCTAGGGAATGAGCTAGGAGTGAATGTAGGAGATGGAGGAACATAAGGCCCCAAAATGGATGGAAGGTTTGAATGTTTTAGCTTAGATGGATAAGGACCAAGGATAGATTTAGAAGATGCAAAAGGATAGTGGGAAGGGATATCAACATCTTTAGAGTGAGCAATTTGGTCAAAGCCATCAATAGACTCATGAGTACCTTTGATAAGAACACCATTTTTAATAGGAGCACTTGAAGCTTGAGCACAATTTTGAAATGGATATGGAGAAGTAGAACATGAGGGGACACTTTGATCTTGACAAGTAGATTTGGATAGCATATGAAGAGAAATTTTCTCATAATTTTCAGTAAGCTCAAGGGAGATAATGGAAGTGGTATCTTCATCATACTTAGGAGGTGGACAAGATATAGGATATGGAGGGGAAAAATCTTGAAAGAGATGAACGGGTGCTTGATCTTGATCTTTCTTGACATTTATAGCTTTTTCTTTTTGAGAGTCCTCTTGACATGGAGCCACTTCTAAGGACAAGGGAGAATGAAGAGTGAATGGAGTAGTGCATGAAGGTTGAGGATGTTTAGGATTGGTAGCATGGAAAAGGTTTGCAGCCAAATGAAGGTTAGCTTGAGTTTCTTTTAGAGGTAGCCCTTGAGGATACACGTAGTCAATGTGAAAAGCATTAGGTTCTTTATTTGATGGAGGCATGTTGGAAAGATTTGAAGTGTTGGGAGATGCACGAGTGTTGGAAGAAGTGGAAGATGTAATGAAGCCACTACTAGACATAGGTTCATCAATGTAATCTTGCTCAAGAGAAGTATCCTTAGCACATGAGTCACCAGAGGTTCCAATAATTCCATTATCCATAAGATCTTGGATTTTATGTTTTAGCTCAATGCAATCTGAAGTACTATGCTCATTATGTTGATGATAATCACAATAGATATCCAAGAATGGATTTCCATATGAGCTAGACTTAGGTAACATGATGATCTTATTGCCAAGAAGTGTTTGCAAAATGTCATCATAAGAATGTTCCAAGGGAGTAAAAGTCCTCTCAAAAATATGTCTAGGATCTTCTTGTTGTTTCTCAAGTGAATAGAATGCATCCATGTCTTCATCATTATCTTGGTCAAAGATAGGTCCATCATGAAATTTTAGCATAGGCTCAAAGGAGGTATCACTTGCTTGTTCTCTAAAGAGGTCTTTAGATCTAGAAGAAGAAGACATTTGATGTCTTGAAGTAGAGCATGTAGACCTAGAAGAAGAGGATGACCTCAAAGAAGGTGGCTCACATGCATGTAAAGACCTTAAGGAAGATTCATGTAATGATTCAATCTTCTCCTCCAACCTTTTCTCAAGTTTAGACTTCATTTCTATCATGCGCTTAGAAAGATGAAGGTAAGAAAGATCATTTGTCTCTTCTAGTTCTTTGTATTGTGCATATAGAACTTGAAACTCTTTAGTGACATGGAGGATATCATGATCATCTAGATTTGGTTGAAGTTTGGTAGCACAAGTTTTAGATCCCATATTTTTAGATGCAAAGCCAAGCATAAAATAGTCTAGAAAATAACTTGATGTTGAAACTATAGGAGGTAGAGTGTTCACTTGCCAAGATATTAGAGAGAGATTAAAGTGACTTGTCAAACAATATGTCCAAGAAACTTACGACATGAATGACTCAAGTCAATAGCTAGGCAAGATGCCCAAATAGCCAAATAGATAGAGCAAGCGGGGTGACAAGTGAACAACTCTCCAACCCAAGAGTGTAGTCAAGAAATCAAGGTAACCATTTTAGCAAAAGGATAACTAGCAAGCAAACATAGACCATGAAGATAGGAAGACCATGAGCACTAAGACCAAAGATTCACTTTAAGCATGTTCAAGCACTAGAGACATATAAAATAAAAGTCAAATAATGAGACTCCTCTTAGCAAGCAACACAAGAAAATGTTTGCATTTGATGTTTTGACTTGGTTGATAAAGTTTGACAATAGTTGATAGCATAGCAAGTTTGATGTTCAAAAGCAATTTCTTTCCAAGCAAGATAGTGACACATGGAGTAGTCTTCAAACAATCAAGCAAGGGACAAAGCAACCTTGCATGATACAAGCATATGTGACGTCTCAAAAGAATTCCCTAGAATTATCGTCATGTGTATGTTCAAAAGATTTTCACAAGTATACCACATTCGAGAACACATCAAGCAATATCTACCTAGAAGTCATAGTTCATTACTCAACAACTTGGCCCACGCTTGATGCTCCTTTGCCTCACACCAAGTGGTTTCCCACAAGAGATATTGGCTTTGTCATGGAAATGCCATAAGCATAACCAAGGGAACACATATGGTGAGTGTAAATCTTGGGGTGATCCGGGTAGTCCACTAGGATCAATCCTTGCACCAAGAAGTTGAGCGGCTAAAAAAGGTAGTTACTAACTTAGGGTTTTTAGATAGGGCTTCCGTTCATAGTGTTCCTCTTGCTCCCAATTACGGGACACCTCACCTTGCGATGAGTAACCGATCTCGCGATCACAAGAGTACCTTAAGCATTCTTGCCTAGTGATCTCCCTATGGTCGAAATCCCATAAGCGATCACACTAGACGAAGATAAACACTATGTCTACCAAGGTTTTGTGTCCTTGATAGCCTTGAGTTTATAGTGGGTTGGAAGAGCCAGGTAATCGGCTTGTTCCCACTTGGGTCGTTCCTCTCAGGTTGTCCGAGAGCAGGCCCTCTAAAGGATTCTAACTACACAAAGTGGATCAAATTTTGGAAGTCAAGATTTCTGGTTCACCACAAGGGTGAAGAGCATACTCTCCTATTCCAATTATTTTCTCCCAAACACGCCAAGAAGATTCAGTTACCCCTTGCTTTTGAAACCAAATGGCAAGTCAAGATTTCTGATTCACCACAAGGGTGAAGAGCATACTCTCCTATTACCAAAAGACTCCAATCACAAGTTTTATGTGCCTATGAAAAATGAACAATTATTCAATGCCACACATGAAAACAAAAAAACAAGAAATTTGGGTTTTTATGCTTTGGGCAGCCCTGCAAACAATCGTTAGTAGCCCTTGTGCATTTGAAGCTTTGACATGCGTTCTTTTTATGCAATGTTTCAATTTTTTTCACAAGGATGGCAACCTGAAATCACAACTTGTTAGCAACAAAATTTAGTGTGAAATAACATAAAAATCTGCAATAAAAATTGGTGAGTTGCTTCAAAAATCTAATTTATCCTCCAACCAAGTACATGCAAAGAAAGTGCAAGTTAATCACAAATGCTTTCATTTTTACTCTTTGGTTTTGACCTAGTCAACAAGATTAAACTTTTTTGCTATGATTTCGTATCCAAAAATGAAAATGAAAAAAAGAGACCCCTGTTAAAAATCAGAGAGATTTCCAAAAATGCAAGAAATTTTAAAAAATCTCTTCATTTGCTCCCTAGAGATTGATTTTGTCAAAACAGGCCAAATTTATCAAATCGAATTTTTGATCCTTAATATGATCTCAAAATTCAAAACACAAAGAAAGAACCCCCATTATAATTCAAAAAGCTTTCTGAAAATGTAAGTTTTTCCAAAAAATGCACTGATTTGCGATCAAAAACGGCTTTTTATGAAAAATAAAGAAAATATCATAACTTTCGAAAATCACGTCAAAATGCTCTGAAAATTGGACTGAGACATTTTGAGCATATACGCAACCTGCAAACAAAATTTCAGAACCAAATTCTAAGCGGTTTAAAAGATATGATCAAATCTTTAAACCAACTAAGTTTTTGGCCTTCAAACCAATTTACTTATGGCTTGGCCTTAAAACCAAAGTAAAAATTCTACAAAAGCATTTGATTAGACCCAATATGCTGCTGTAAAAAACCAGAGATAGGAAATGAAAGCAAATGGAGCTAAAAATTTGATTCAAGCCCCACGGTGGGCGCCAAAAATGTACACTCGAAAGTGTCCCACTCTAAACCCTTCTATCCAAACGATTCCATGAGATTGGAATGTTCGGATGCCGGCTTAGAGCTCCCTATCCACGGAGTGCAAGAGAGTATATTTTAAGAATAAGAAGGCTCTCAGATGAGCCTTAGAGATACTCTTCTTGCTAGTAAACCATGCAATGGGAGGTTCCAAAGACAAGATGCAAGAATGCAAATGTCCCAAAGAGTTCCTCAAAAATGCAATGCAAATGAAGATTAAGCTAGAATGAATATGAAAAATGCAGCTATTCTAAAACATGTATGAGAGTGTTACAATACCATTATTAAGCTATGTGAGATTAAGCTACATGTAAAAATGAAAGCTAAGCAAAGATGCTATGGTATGAGAGAATGTAGACAAGAAATAGAAGTTCTCCACAAAGCTCCAAAGAAACCTGTTAGAAAACCTGCAGCATAACAATATTCAAAAGATGGATTGATTGAGGGGGAAAGCTCTCTCCCTTTTAAAGATGTACGGACGGTGGAGATCAAGATGAAGATGGTGGATGATCAACGGTGGAATTCGAAAATAAGAGTGATCCATGTGCACACACAAGTCAACCAATAGAATATAAGTTGACTTGTCATATAAGACAAAAGTCTCACAAGCCTTTTCTTTTAATTGTAAAATAGAAAAAGGACTTTATGTGTGCACTTTAAGTGGGTTAGAAGAATGGGGTGTTTTATTTAATTAAAAGGGGACATGTTCTTTTAATCAAATAATGAACTTAGGATAGCATAGTCAAACTATAGGTTATAATCAAATAAATTGATTATTAGCAATTTGGCTTAGGTAAGTGATTAAATTAATTTAGCCAAAATGTTGAAAAGGGGGCTAATAGTCTAGATGACCATTTTTAGGTGATTACAATATGAACTTTCCATATATTTTAATCAACTAAATAGATTGAGCATCAAATTGGAATAAATAATTTGGGAACATAAAGAAAAAGATTGGATGAAATGATCAAAGGAATATTACAGTCATTTGCGAATGACTATGGTAAATAGTCATTTTAATTTAATCATGAATTATATATTTATCACCACCCCACAAAAAATTCATTAACCATTTATACAGACCCTATGAAAATTCAAGCATCAAAATTAACAAAGCATTTATGATGGGTCTGCAATAAAGAATCATAGATAATAGGAAGTTGTATACTGAAGCATGATCTCTGAATACGATACAGAAGAAGAAATACCTAAACCACAACCTACTTTGTAAATTTTAATAATAGTTTAGGACATGAGGTTGAGTGGTGTTAGGAGGCCTTGTGTTGTACAAAACTATTACAGTCCTATAGTGTCGCTTGCTGAATCCTACAAACTATTTACTTACTATGCCTAATATTTGTGATGGAATGCAACGATTTCCAGCTATAATAGGTCATTCTATTATTATAAAGGATAGTTCAATAAATAATGGAAGACTCATAAAAGATAGAACATTGTTGTGAGACACGTTACTATATTGTTATAAAAGATTGATCAGATTTGATGACTCAGATTTCAAATATATATTTTTAAATATAGATCACTGTTGTTAGCATGTTCAAAAACATATTGAATGCATTCCACATTGAGAATTAATTTTGTGATTTTCTAACAAGGGTTATTGAAAATTTGTTTAGACTCAAAATTATTCTAAAGGGCATTGCTTATTCTAGTGAACAGTATCTACTCTCAAGAAATGGGTATATTCTTTTGAATTAGGTAGAAAATGGTTGTTGAGCACATGATGTTTTTAACAATCAAATGGTTGGCACTTCCATTTTGTGTAGTTGAGATCAGCAATTCTCATTTCTCAACATCATTCATAAAATATATGTTTGTAATCACTAATTATTGTTGGAAGAAGACAACACATAGAGAGAGACACTAAAATTTCTATAAGTTCAACTAATATTCATCATCGTGACATCAAAATCAAGACAGTGACAACAATATAAAGGCAATATATAAGGCATGACAACAGTATAAGGTCAACAAAATTAATTGACAGAAGAAAATAGTATATTAGCAATAAACATTAAATCTATAAACACAAGATAGATAGGCAATGTCATGATCAATTCACCTCCAAAGTAACATCAGTAGGATCGCTTATATGGCCTTTACCATATGCAAGACTTGTACATACCCGGTAGTCTTTGGGTTGGTGGAAATATGAGCAAGAGATTAAGTTGTTTGCTGAATATAATCAAGGCTGATGGTTCTAGAATCTATTCTATGCAATTGCCAAAAGTGTAACATAAGCTTCAAGTATTTCCATATGTGCTATAGGATTTGTAAGATCTTGACATTACGCACTTTTACACTTCTTTGTTCTAGCATCGAGCCTAAAATCATCTATATCTGGGATCTTATGACATGCAACCGATGGTAATTTGGTATCATGTTGCTCCACACACACACACACACAAGATTTAAAATTTAAAAGATGAAGAGAATCACAAACTCATATAGGAATGTCCATATTTTACATCTTTCCTAATTCATATAAGAGCATCCAAATTTTACATCCTTCCTATCTCCATTATAGTGAATATCATCATGGATGTTTTATGGAATTCTAAATCCCAATAAATTGAAAAAGTTTTGATATTTCTTTGATTATTGCTTTAAGGTTTTATAATATCAATAGATATTTATTCTCTACCATGTAGATAGCCATGATGCCTACAAGATAACGTAGTTGATTTTCCAAGGTTTGAAGTTTAAATCAAGCAGTCCTGTCTTCATAATTCTTTTAATCTTCTTTGGTGCCCCTTATTCTAAGCATAGACTTAGAACTAATAGAAAAGTGTGAACACTGGACAACATGAGCCCACCCTCAACAACTAGGGTAACAATTAACTAGCCCTCAAAAATCTTTGGCTATGGTAAGACAATTGTCCTTCATGGTCCAGTTTATGGTATTAATTCTCCATAGGGTTGCTAATTAAAAGTAAGTTTGCAAATCAGAACTATATCAGGAGTGTTATTCCTATTATTGCTAGAAGAGAAGATTCAAATAGTACATAATCATGTGGAGAGTTTAGTATAATATAGCAGAGTTCAGTGACTACTCAAACCTACATACACAAAACAAATACCAGAGATAACACCCTAGATTGCATTGAAAATTCCAGCACATGCCCCTATATTGGTATGTTGTGTGTGATTCTAGACTAAGTCTCAGATATCTCCCAGACATCAATGTTATTAGCACTATCGTATTCTTCTAAGACCGTCGATGCTCCTGTAACTAGAAGTATTGACAGTTGGAGACATATTTGCAGCAATAGGATATTAGTTGTTATTTCATATTCATCCTGCAAGGTATGAGGATACTAAGAATTTGAGAAAGCAATTAAAGAAATTTCAAAGGCACTTGTTGAAAGAAACATCACTTCTGGCAGATACCAGAGACACTTGTACATGCAGATTGCTTCTGATTTTTGAATGCCATCTGGAATTTTGCTATGGCATGTGGTTGGAGGTTTGGTCAGGGCTTTAGTATTGCTGGAATGAGTTAGTTGATGGAAACTATTCATTTAGATCATATGGACAAAAAAATGATAATATTAAATGCAACTTGATCAGTCTATTTGTAAAATCAACAGTACAACTTCATCTACTATTGTTTTCCTCCAAACTGTGTTTATGATCTCTTCTGTCCAATCAAGATGACACCAAGGTTGGAGTTTCAAGTGTTTCTAGGATCCCTCTTAATAGGGAGTAGTTTCCTTTAATAAGAAGAAAGTATTGATCAACTAGGATCTCTACTTTACCAGTTCATCAAGTAGAATCATCAATATGAAACCTATGATATGATATGAAACCTACTTTAGAAGGATATCCTTCATAACAAAACTTCAAAGATTTGACAACAACTGCATTCTCTTGAATATATGAACAAACCTGTGTGCTAAGTCTATAGTTCATAAGATCAAAAGTCCCATCAGGAGGTATGAAGGATATAGTTCTATCATTTTTAAAATGAGCAAGATGAACGCACCTAACAGTAGAAATAAAAATTAACATATGCCTTTTCAAGGGAAAAAAAAGACCAAGTACAACATCAAAGGAATTTGCAAGCACTTTAATATAAGATAAAATTGATAGTTTAAGGAATTGAATAAGAAAATGAGCTTGATTGCATATTGATGAAACTTGATGTCATCCAAATCAATTGCTTTACCCTTTGACACTTTGCCTTGAGCTTCTAGTAGCACCCTGTCATTGAGTCCAAGTTTGCATTCTGACATTCTGCTGAAAAAAAGTGAATCAAAATACACATGTCATTAACAGCTAGCTATGTAACATTTCAGCAGTCATGCTAAAAGTACATTATAAATAAATAAAAATTAGAAACAACCACATTTTACACAAAACAAGCTAAATTAACCATGAAACACAATCAATAATTCAATGCCAAATATTAAATCAAAAGTTATAAAGGTTTAATACTTATGGAATATGTATAAAACAAAGAAATCATTAGTGGTCAAACTACTTCCAACACTCAATAATTATATAAAACATCTAAAGATATGTATCAGTATTTTATTCTTTTTTTGTAATTTTTCATACTGTTTTATTTCCTAGATCGGCTGTGGGGATCTAGCTTCAGCCTTGATATGGCAAGGGCACAGGTGTCCTAACCAAATTATTCCAAATACATCTATTACAGACCCGGGGAAGGCCTACAAACTGTACAAATTGAACCTGGTCTGCGTATGGGACGCAATGCAACATAATCTAAACTTCAACATTTGGTCATTATAATTTGACTTTTAATCTGTCACTCTAAGCTCTCCAAGAAATTGGACTCTGTTCAATCATCCACCATAGTTCATTATTCTTCTATATTTGTTTTATTCTCATTGAAGCATGTAGTCTGTTGAAATACACTTGTATTCAGTAATGAAGTTCGTTGTCTCCTGACCAAAAAAATTGTTATTTATTAAATCTTAACAATGAATATGAATATAATATTTGTACTTATAAAAGTTGAACAATTTGTAGATTCTTTGTTTGATGGTAATTCATAATTCTACCACGTAATTCATAATTCTACCAAGTTTGAAATATGTTAGATAGTATAAATATAGAGGTTAATTAGTACATAATTACATTCTCAACAATATCACATACCTTGCTATACTCTCTACTAGTGTAATATTATTTTTCTTGTTAGCTTTATACTTTCCATCCAAAATTAGAGCCGACTCAGCCTCAGGAACATAGGGCGGACGCTCGTACCTAGGGTTATCCTGTAAATTTTTTCTGTACTAGTCCCTAATATACTTCAAACATAAACCAACTTTTTCAAGGAGCTTGTTTCTCTCAAATGCACGAGGTCCAAAGAGTTGGGTCATGCTCTCTATAAGATCATCCTTCAATGGTTTGTCTTGGTTATTCCACCTTTCAAGTAAAAAAAACATGTTAGACTCATAAATGAAGTGAAGCTACCTTTAATATAGTTCAAGAAATGGATGAAAAGGAAAAATATTCTAGCAATGATATCAAATCAAAATAGTGGTTTGGGGTTTTAGTTAGGATATGATGTTCCACTAGGTACGCAGGGTGGGCCCAAATATTCGCAAACACTCATCACCAAGTTTTCTCCAAAAAACATCATTCCCTACAAAATAATCATGGGATCATTAGTCAATGAAGAGTGATCAAAAACTAAATTAATATTATATCACTATAGAATAATAATAACTTTAAAGTACTTGGAACTTTGGCTACTTTTAATGGAATGCCTTCATCATCACTGACGATCAATATGACATCCTTCACCATTCCCGTACTAGGAACATAGGAACATCCAAGAAATGATGTTGTAGCTCCTATTGCAAAAAGTTTCATAAGTTTCATAAGTCTTTGTCATGAAGTATAAAAGAACAAATGATAATTGATGTTAAAAAGTTGTAAAAAAAAAACTGTTTGTTACTGTCATAAGACAGTTATGAAGGGCAGTTGGTATCCAAGGAGTCTTTGTTCAGTTTGATGAGTTAGTTAGATGGGAAAAAGGCTTGAAAAAAAATTTCTTTATAAGACACAAGTGTTGTATATTGGAAAATGGGTGTGTGTGTATGAAGAAAAGATATAAATAAAAGAATTCTGCACTTCACTATCATCCAGACAGTTTTCTGATTTGCAAGATTGAGGCTAGTAACTCAATAAGGTTCTTGCCATTCAAAAGTTACTATTTTGCTTCTTGAAGAGATTGTCATGTTTGGTTAACTTTGTGTAAGAGTTTTGTAAGTTATTCTCAAGAAAAACCACTTTTTAGATCTCTGCTATCACAATAAACGTGACAGTCTGTCATTGTTTTGAAGTAATTTGGGAAAATGTGCCTTTCCCACTTTCTATGATTAAAATGTAACTTGTGGGAGAGGTAATAAGGCTTGTAAATATGATGACTTTAACATGATTTAGATGCAGGTGATAGTGAACAAAGAAAGGACTGGCAGGGTGACTATTGAACCAAACAGTGAAGGTGCATTTGCAAGGCACCACATGGTGAATATGATGATCTGAGGGTTGGAATGACTAGATACTGCTTGAAAACATCTGAGAGAAATTTTTTTTTTAAGTGTTTGAGCCATTAGACTCTGCATCAAAATATAATTACGATAATATACTACAAGAGAAGATGATCTTCAATATTACAATCTTTCATAACTAAAGATAGCTAATTGAAGTTTGACCTATAACATAACCTTGTATATCCAAGCTATGAATGGACTCGAGTTCTTATGGTTTGGAATCATAAAATTGTGAAAAATTTTAAACGTTGAGTGACTACCAAAGGGGGGTCATTGCAATCTACATCGTAAACACATAACACTTAAACACATAACAAAAGAGAGAAAAAGAGGGATTTGTGTACCAGTAGATGATGCAATAGTCGATGCTTGTAAGCTGCGTGTTGTCGACTCAGCAGTCAAAAAGATATTTTTGGTTTTCCTGGATGGAGGTGGCGTCGTCATAGGATATAATTGATCTGAAGCTGAAGAATAAAATTGTTAGAGAATGCATAAATATAGAACATGTGGACTAGCATGGACAAGATTGTTAGAGCATTAAAAAAAGGATTGTTCGAGCATGTATTGTCAATGATTATGATCATTCCTATATATATTTAGTGGAAAACAAAAGTGGGGAATGGAACATGAGATCTACCTGAACCACCTGCAACACCCTCATCATGGGAATGAGGCTTGAAATCACGCAAAAAACTCTGTAAAGACAACGCATCCATATTTTAATTAGTGCCATAAAAGAGCATAACATAAAAACCATTATTGAACTCTTGTTATAATTAAAATTTTCATTAATACTTACTTTTAAGGTTTCAGAGGTGTGCAACAATTTAGATCCCCTATCTTTTATTTCCTGAGTAGTAGGCTTTATGGTTGCCAAAAGTATAATTTCTTTGCCAATTGTCTTTAGCACCTTTTTAATCGAACCAATTGGGTCATCGGTCTCTGCTAAATCAATATAGAAAGGGTCCTCCTCAATTTAGACCACAATCTATCGATTCTCTCCCTATTTTGTTCTTCACTTATATTATCTGACATGATCGTTCTTCGCAGGAAGCAAAAATTGGGCTATGAAAACTTCGGTCTACAACTTTCACAAACTAAGAAAAACTATCAAAAGTACACAAATCTTCTTAGAAATAGCTAAATACTTTAATATTTAAAAAATACTTTCTTTGACTTTATTCCTAAGACATTTAACCCAATCACCTTTTATAACATTCAGTCAATTGCTCTAGGAAAATTTGTGGATAAGATTATTTGTAAAACTTTGACCAACCACCTGAAGGTCTTATTTCAAGAGACCTTACAACATTAAGCCACTAAAAGCAATTTCAAAACATATAAGCTAAAAGTCTAGTTAAAATATACATTAGATTAAAAAATATACAATTTTCATACCCGAGCGCGCGGCTATAACTCGTGCAACGGCCTTCTTGCTTAGCTGTAGAAGCTCTCCAACAATCAAATTATACAAGCTACAAGGCCTAACAGAAATTTAAAAACATATAAGCTACAAGGAAATACATATTACATAACATGGAAAAAGGAACAAAATTTACAAGCTTTAGCAAGACATATTAAATGATATCATAGTGCTAGAGAGATCACAATTATATGAGTCAAACATAGTCATGAAAAAGCACATAAATTAGTTATTATATGCAATTAAAAGATATATAGTTAGATAGGGACATCCATAGGGCATATTGAAGAAATGAAATAGTTAGATAGGGACAGCTGGAATTTGTCTTGTCCTCTGAAGAAATGATAGAAAATTTAAATCAAACGTCCACAAACTTGGATCAAAATTCTTAGCATGCATCTGTAGTTAATATTTCTAATGCACCAATGCCAGAACAAAGTTCTCAGTAGCCTCGGGGAGTTAACATCATCGATGCTCAACTGGATAATGATTCATAGTAGACATTAACAACTACTTCTTGAGATGTAATTGTTCAAGATAAAAATAAGGCTGATGTAGGAAGCACATCTAGTGAAGTAGTACAATGGTGTAGGGGCACCCAAGGGACACATGAACCTATAGGGTACACCAGGAGTCATGAAGGAGACCATGAAGGTACCATAGGAAATCAATGCCTAATGAAGACATGTCAAGTCATTTGATGATGGATTATGGCTATTGAAGCCATCAAAATGTAAGAAATTTCATAAAGTTGTTTAATTGTAACGTATTGCCAAGAACAGGCAATGTGATGTAAGGGGTCATTGTGAAGTCATTTGAAGTCCTAGAGTATCCTAGGAAGAGTTATAGGTTGATGGAAATGAATAATATTGTTTACATAATGTAATAAGGCTCTAACTGGTGTAAAATGCACTAAAAGTGCAAGATCTTGTAAATTGCCAATGTTAGCAACATAAGCCAAATAAGGCTTGAATGGGTTAGTTGAGATTATAGGGGTGTGAAGGTTATTTTAAAAGTCTTTTAGAAGTCCCTGGGAATGAAAAACAAGGTTTTATAAGTCCTTGTCATGAAGGATAACAAAAAAAATAATGAGTGCTATTAAAAAAGTGTTTGTTACTATCATGTGACAATTATGAGGGACAGTAAGGTCTTTATAAGACACAAGAGTAGTAGTCGAGGGAGTAGTGAATGTATCAAGAAAAGAAATCAAAGTTTGCATCCCAAAAGTGAGTGTAGGGTTATTTGTGAGAAAACCCTAGTTAAAAGCTTGAATTGGAGAACAATGGTGTGCTAGGTTGTAACTAGGGGTTCCATGGCCCAAAGGATGACAAAATCCTTTTTTTTTCTTCATAACTAAGGACTTTTGAAAGTTATAGGGTCAGAGTATATACCCTTGATAGGATTCATTTGTAAATGGAAGGCTAATTAGTCCTAGAAGCATGTAGGGTCAGCCATAGAAACATACACCAGTTAAGGGTTGAAGGATTGAGATTCATAGGGTTTCAAGAAATCAGTAAAGGGTATTTGAAAAGGTGAAGAGGTTACTAGGTTGTTTGGGAAGTTTGAGAGTAAAGTACAGATTACTTGTAGGGCAGGGCTAATTGGGCAAGCCTATTGAAGGCAATTTTGAAGATTGAGATAGAACTGATGCTTGGTAGGGGTTGGAACTCCTTAGTTATTTTTTTTGAAGGTTATTGAGGTAGTATAAGGATCAAGGGAATCCTTGAATACAGAAATCAAGAGTTGGTTGGATGAAGGGTGAATTAGGAGTGTTCCCAAGGAGAGGGAAGCTGAACAAAGGCAAGGTGAATTGGCAAGTTTAAATAAATCTTAATTCCTAGATCTGATTAGTTAGAATTTCATGAAAGACTCTTATACCATTGTAATCAATTCAACTTTTTTCTTTATTTCAACCAAGTATTTTTATTTTAAAGTTCTAATTTTGCTAATGTTTATATATGAAAATTTTAATTTTGAAATCATTAAAATTATTTTAAGCTTATTTCATTGGTAGATATAACCATTAAATTTTTATCTTTACTACTTTATCAAATTAAACTGTTATAACTTTAAGGAAAATATAGGTCACTACTTTGATTTAACTATATTTAGTTGAATGTTGATCTAACTATTTTGATAAATTTTAATATTTAAGTTTCTGAATCCTCCATTTATAAATTGATTTTAAAAATTAAAAAATAAAGAATCCAACTTTCATCTAAATAAGACAAAAGTGGAGGGAATGAATTGGCAATTGGCTGTGGTGATTAATCAAAATTTGAGATGTGTAGCTTTTTGGTCTAGCTCAAGGGAATGGAGGAATGGAACAATGTGGCCAACTATCTAGCTAAATGAGTCTCTTACGAGATGGGGCTATGCAATATTGGGGATTGAAATGACATATCTTTGGAGTACTCTAGGATTTTAAAAGATCTAGTAAGAGTCTTTATTGTGACTATGGCTTGATTGGTTGGATGTTTCTTTTACTATTTTCTTCAAATTTCAAGTCAAAATTGGTCAATAATATATTTTTTACCCTTTTCTTTTAAATAAACCATAATTCCCAGATCTAATTATTTAGCATTTCTATTTCATCAAAGCTTCTTATTACAGTTGTCTTTCTTACCCTTACTTAAAAACACCACCTTTTATAAGTCCTTGAATTACCCATCTTTATTGTTAGGTTTGGAACCAAAATTTACAAATATTGGTTATATATTTTATATCAACATGGGGAAAATTGTTGAATGAAATGAAGTTGGAAGCTCCATATTTTCTTTGATTGAGAACAAAATCTAGTAGTCATGTGGATACAGGTCCTTGTACAATGAATCCCAAGGAATGGACTTGGAAATCAGATTCACCAACACGAGCAAAACAATGCATTTCTTCCCAAAAGAGCATTAGAAATGAATCACGATATTACACCAAAATTTAGAGCTCATATGGAATTCAATGTTGAATTAAATATTCTTTCCCATCTATTTCAAGGATCCAATTCCTCTAGCTGAATACTACTCTTGAGAGGCACATATTCCTCAAATAATCTTAATGATGAAGATAAATTGTAGATTTATCAATGCTTTGATAATGCATGATATAAATTGTCTGCACAAGTAACATTAAACGAACAACTACCACAGACACCACATAAATTATTCAGTAAATCCTCTTGAGACATCCCACTCCAAGAACAACCTTCTTGTCAAAATTGCTATTAACAACCTTCTTGTCAAAATCGCTATTAATATTTGTAAACATCACAAAATATTGGAACACTATGAAAAAAGCAATGAACCTCTTCCCCTAATCAAATCCTGCTCTTCTAAATAGAAGCCACCCCATGCTTATCTCTAACACAGAAATCACATTAACCAGGTGCCACAAAGTATTGATATAACTAGTAACATTGAACGTACATAAAAAAACAAAAAAATGCTCTAGAAGGCACTTTACTCCATGAACATCCTCGTTGCCAAAAGTACCATTAATCTTTGCGAACACCACAAAACATAGGAGCACTATGAGAAATGCAATAAGCCTCTTCCCACTCTTCAAATCCTTGCTCTTCTAAGTAGAAACCATCCCATGCTATCTCTAGTATAGAAATCACAACTACTTAGATGCCACAAAATTGATACAATAGTCACGAAAACACCTCTAGCAGAACATCCAAAAAATAATTGCCTATCTAGCATACAAGCAAGGAGTAAGCGGTACTATGTCTAGGATTTGAATGGACCTATGGTGTATTATATCTTGAATAGGAATACAAATAGAATATTTGAGAGGGATTTTGATTTTGTGTTAGGTGTAAAATGTGCGAGTTCCAAAGATGAGTCAGTACAAAGCACGCATGGCAGTGTTGGTGTATTTGGCAAGCATTGTGGGTGTTGTAACTTCAATGGTAACTCATTGACAAATCCTTGGATATCAACATCCAGATATTATGGTTTCTATTATCCCATAGTTGCTTCCAAAAATAACATGTTTGCCTCTGCAAAAATCAGCTTAATCAATATACTGTGGGTGGCTTCAAAATGGCATTGTTTGAAATACTTTGAACCTTGTCAAAAATATGATACAATTATAGAAAAGTAAATAGTTTACCGAATTGCAAACAAAAATAAAATCCATGATGAAGATCGATCAGTTTTAGCCAAAACAAGGTAGGAGAAATCGAAATGTAGGGATGGTATATCGTAATCGAAAATCAAGGAAAAATAACAAATATTCCACCAAAATTGAGCTACTTTTAAAGAAATGCGTCATATCATCGACCACTAATCTTTGTTCGAAGCATTCATTCTCAGACATAAACAATCACAAAAATTGTAATGTCCCCTTTTATGAGAAAAGTTTAATGATAATACAAATTAAATATAAGATTAAATAAATGATATATATAATTATAATTGTAATCATATTCACAAAAAATAAAATTAATAAATAATTATACATTATTACTAATAATATCATATATAGGATTATTAGTAATAATTATATAATATAACAAATGAATAAAATATAAGGTATTCAACAAATAATTATATAATATGATATTTATCTATATTTAAATATAAGGCACAAAAATAATTATATATATTTATATTCATTAAATAAACTAGAAATAATTGATGAACTATAATAAAAAATAATTAGATATTTTGGAATATAATATAGTTAGTTACTAAATAAACAATTAAACTTGTCCTTACTAAAGGTTGTGACCTTTCCCATCATTAGATATATAGTAAGGGAGGAAAAATATCATTGGGATATACGGTAGACACTCCTAGATTACAGAGAAGATGTGTGAAATAAAGAGCATACTTCAGAATTAGAAGAACATGAATAGATAGAAGAATAAGAAGAATATTACCAAACCAGTGGCAATGAAAAGAGAGAATAAGACATAAATCAACATGGGAAAAAGAGGTAACAGTGATGAACATACTAATACTATCAGCACAAACAACAATCAAGTCGACAACTGGGACAACAGACCAAATCAATTTCACAACAGTGAGCCAATCCAAATAAATATAAGCAGAGAGGTTATATGTGTAAATAGTAAATAGGTCCATAGACACTCCACAAAATAATTGACGATAGGGATAAGTAGCAAGATGGGAAATAGAAAATCCAAAATAAGGATGTATTACTATACAATACATAATCAAACATTACTATGAGAGGATATATATAGTCAACAAAGACTAACGCAATTATCTGGTCATAAATATGATTGGGGATGAGATATGTAGAGGACCCTAGGATAAGAAAAAATACAAAACTAATCCAACTCAGTGATGGAGAATGTGGATTCAACACAATAGAAGTTGACACATACAGAGTTGCAGAACTTAAATACATCATGAGCCAAAATCTAAACACTTTATTGATAAGTGAATACCTCAAGGTACTTATCTCGAGGTGCAAACTATAGATACGTCCCATTGAATGACCATAACAGAGGCCATATCGAGATTTCTCCATGGAAGAAAAATGGAATGCTAATTATGATGCTAGCTATGTCAGAGCACATTCCACCTTTAGGGAATGGAAATGGAGATATCTACTGAGGGAAGAGGAGTTAACAATCACAATTGGAAAATGTTTCCACTCAGCAAATAAAAGATGAAGAGAGAATCAATCTAAATGTGGGTAAGAGTATGAAGAAAGAATACTAAAAATACTTTTGGGGTAGACTTGGGAAATATTGAACAACCCAATTTTTGGAGATGTTAATGATATCAATACTTGGGCATGATAAAATCAAAATCATAGTTAAGAACATTCAGATCAAGTCAATATCGCATAGTATGAAGAACAATCACTAGAAGCTATAGTGACCAGTTAATCTGTTTACTGAGAAATAAAATAGATTGAGAAATGATAATAACCTTTGTTCCATGAATATGATTTTAACCATAGGGAAGGTAAATTATTTTGCACTTTAAATGGCCCTAATTCCAATGCCGCACCATAGCCAATGGATGAGCAGTCGGGCCATGCAAGGGTTAAAAAAGTCCCAAATTAATTGTCAATATTAGAATGGCCTCCAAAAACTTTCCCTAAATCATCCATTGTGTCTAGTAGCAGAGAATAAGACAGTGGCGAGCCAAATGAGCAATGTTCTCTTTTTTTTTCTTATATCCCGTTAGCGTCACAATTATGACATCATCGAGCTATAATTGGAAAAAAAAATCCAAAAACACATTACATTTGCCTGCCATTGCAAATTGACATCACAAATTAACCCCTAATGTATTAGTCTTATATGAATTATATGGCCTGTTATACTTGACCTATATTGCCTTGAAATCAAAATTATCAGATATTAAACCTAAATCCCATTCTTATGAGATCCTTCTCAAATTCTTTGAAACCCTATTTATGGAAGCAATTACTTAATTCCTTGAATTAAAAGCAACAATAAATTGACATACAACCTATCTAAGCTAAATGAAATTGCACGAACTTTGCCCACTCAATCCCAAAGTAGCAAACATATGAAGTAGAGCTAGTTTATTCTTTCTCCCTATCTAAGATTAGTTTATTCTTCTTCTTGCTCTTGCTTGTTGGCCAAGGCAGTTTCTTTTCATTTAGTTTAACAAAAAATTATTCTAAATTTAAAATAGCCAAAACACCCCTAATTTGATGGTCCCACAAGTAAATTTAGCTTCTAGGAAAATCAATTTCCCCTATAAATGCAATGAGTGGGTTCATGCTCTTCAATTTATTTCTTTGTTTAGATCTACTCGAAACAATTAAAATTTACTGCACTACAATGGCTCACAAGGGAGAATCCTTAGAAGCATAAGATCAATTCTCTGCATCTTTTTCATTTTCTACCTTTGCTTGGCTAGGTATTTCCATGGATTGTTTTTGTTGGTAATAGGAAAGGAACTAAAAGGGATTTTTAGCACATTATCAACTGGTTATGGATGAAGCCATTAATGACGATAACTTAGTGGTTTGCCTTCACCCAAAAACTATGGAAAATTTGTAATTGTTCCATGGTGATACAATTCTTATTAAGGTATTTTTATGGGCTCTTTCCCCTTTGTGAGGTTAGGGTATTTGTGTTTTTGATTAGGCACTTAGGTTTTTTTTTTTTTGGTTTTTTTTTTTAATGTTGCATTTTGATCTCTCATTAGCATTGTATTGTAGGGAAAGAAAAGGAAGGATATGATTTGTATTGCCTTGGCTAATGAGACTTGCAAAGAACCTAAGATTGGAATGAACAAGGTCATTCTATCAAATCTGGGGGTTCATTTGGGAGATGTGATTTCTATTCACCAATGCCCTAATGTTAAGTATGGTAAGCACATGCATATTCTTCCCATTGATGATACCATTGAGAATACAAATGAATATTGAATGAAAATTCTATCATATCTTGAGTTATTCCTGAGTTTATATTAGTAATGTATTAATTTCAAAGAATATTAATACCATTGTGTAATTTTCAGAATACAAATGGATCTTGAATGACAATTTTGTCATATCTTGAGTTATTCTTGGGTTTATATCAATAATGTATTAGTTTCAAAGATTATTAATACTATTGTAAAATGTTGAGAATACAAATGGATCTTGAATGATAATTATGTCATATCTTGAGTTATTCCTGAGTTTATATCAATAATGTATTGTTAGTTTCAAAGAATATTAATACAAGGAGGAAATTCTGCAATATCTGTTTCTCTAAATTTTGTCTCTAAATTCTGCTATAGGGGATAGATTTGGAGAAAAGAGTGTGAGTGAAGGGATTTAGAATTATAATACCAAATAACCAATCATTTCCACCCCTAAGGTGTGATAGCCCTCATTTTTGCTTTGCCAATGTTTGAAAATTTTAAGGTAAGAGGGCCTTGATTTGTGTTATGTAGTAAAGATGATAAATTGTGACCTAGTGATCAGTACTACAAACTGCTTGAAATGTTTGTTTGCTTAGTCATGTTGTCAAAGAAGATAAGAGTGACTAAGTTAGTGACTTTTTGATGCCATCAACTTAGAAGAAAATTCAATTGATTGCACTGTTGCAGTGATAAGAGGAAAGTGATTGAAACAAGTCACAACATGGCAAAACTAGCTAAAAGGTACTTGTTCACATGGTTGTGTAGTTAATAAATGTAATACATGATCAAACCACAACTATGCAATGTAGTCAGATTGAAAGCAAAATATAAAGGGTTGTGCAGTCATGATGTTAAAGAAATAGTAGTAAAGATAAACCATGAAGTGGTGAATGAGTTAAAAGAGCATAAAATATCCTTTGCTCACATGGTCATGAAGTAAAACTATTATCAGATAAGCCAAGTTATGAACTGATGAAGTCTTAAAGTTAAACTGTATATAGTAACTTGATCACATAGTCATAGGAATAAAAACATAAAACTAAGAAAGGTGTGCAAAGGTGCAATTTCTAGATTGCTAGGGGTATTCACACTGTCACAAACAGTAAGTGTAAATGTTAATAAAATGAGGTGACTATGTGGTTAAGGTTAAAGAGAGGTCAAATATTTAAGGTGCCCAGTCTCATAGTTAACAACCAAAAATGTTAGATAGACTGCCAAGTGATGAAAAGGGTTTGAATCTATGGTTGTCTAGTCACCAGTGTTTCAGTGCTAAGGTAGAAAGTGACTGTAGAATGACAAACAAGGGATTCACTGAGTTGTGAGGATGGTTTTAATGCAAAAATTACTATTAAGGAGCCTCACTATGCCTTAAAAGTGATGTCCCATCAAAAGTGCATAAAAAGTTAGGAAACACTGGTAGTACAAGTAGATTTTGGCACTTTTACAGAAATAGAGATTTTGTCATGCACATTGATATAAATAGACATAAATTCTTTTCTTACTCTGTTGTGTGTTTTCTCTATTAATAGGTTGGTTTAATAGTATTCTAAGTTACAGTCTTTTGCACAATCTAGAGATAGAACTATGGGCACTAAGAAATTTCTAGAATTTGCAGATATTTGCAGAGCTTTTAGATGTTTGATATTGATAGATTTTTTTTTGTAGGAATTTGATTGTGGAATCATGGCACAAGAAGAAGGCAAGATAATAGCTTATATTGACATGGAAGAGTGTTCTCAAGCTATTGAACAAGAAAAAACAAAGTTGGTAACCCTGTATGTAGAGTAGTGGGTATATTTCCTTCTATGGTCTTCCCATGTTCAAACCTTGAATGCACATGTTTTTAGATATGCATACCCTTTCTATAGAGATTCCATTATACTTGATATGAATGGAAATGAGCTTTTATGGTATTTCTATCAAAATAGGTTTACAAAATCACCAATATGCAACCTGTAGATTAGGAATGTCGTAAAATTGATAATGCCAGAAGGAATAGTGGATTTTGATCTGATAAGGGCATTAATCAAATCCTACAATCCAACCACCAAAGCTTTCCATAGGAAGGATATGAGTATCCTATGGATACTAGATAGGGACACTTTCATTGAGGTCTTTGACCTAGGAAGACTTGTGACAAAGGCAATTGAAAAGGAGAAGATGAATGAAACATTCAAAAATTATAATAGTTTCTTTACTAGAAGAGTCAAGAAGAGGCACATTCCCAACTCAAAGCTAGAGAAGTGTGAGACACCAAAAAAGGTATGAGACCTGATGCTACTTGAGTTTTTTCACAAATATTTTAGGTACACTATTTTTGGGATAAATAAGATGATAGGAATTGATGGCACAAATAGTGACCTAGGCTATATATATCATTTCTTTGGATATTTAGGATCCAAATCATAATGTTGGGTATGGTTTTGTGGAGTATATCATCAATAGGATGCATGATGAAATTATTGCAGCTCAGAATGGAGAACTTGGGAACTTTATATTCTTCCATTACTTATTTTTGATGCACATCATTTTGTACAAGAATATAGGGCATATTAATTTGGACATCATTGAAGCCATTGAAGAGAATGGAGAGAAATTGCCTATGTAGATGTGGACTCACTTTTGGCAAAGGTTTTATCCATATACCAATGCTATTACTTTTTACAATGATTTTATTTTTCCTATTACAAACATGTTAGTAGATATCATTGAAAGAGTACCTAGAGGGGTAAGGATGTGCTAATAAAACCATCTACTTGTCCAAATGGAGGCAGGGTACTAAGTCATGATTGGGGTAATTTGTTTCTCTTTGAAATTTTTTTAATTATAAGGGCTTTTGGTGTCCACGCCCCCCTCATGTATTACCAAAATATATCCCTAAAAGGTTAGGCTAATTACAATTCTTTTGGCAATTTTTGATGATGAATAAGGAATATTTAGGTCCTACTATTAAGAAAGGCTCTTTAGTAGCAACAAATACAAAGGTAGATGATTTTATAATAGGAGATGTTATAAAAGAGATAGATCAGTACATGGGAGAGTTCAAGCTTCCCTCTACCTCTGTTAGGACCTATGATCCAAATGATTTGGTGAGGCATGCTCTTAAATAGATGAGAAAGTACACCCTTCCTAGAAGAAAATTAAATTGGGAAGAGGACTGCATAATGAACTGTTTAGAAATAGAGCTTTTTAGGTATAGAAACCAAAGATGGAGTAAGATAATGAGAATTGAAGAAGCCATGAAGGAAAATAATCTATCATTTTAGGGTTTCTACCATGAGACAACATACCTAGACAGATATAATAGGTGCCTTGACAATTTTGATCAAATAATGGCACAGGTGCTTGCTAAAATTAGAGACAAGGTAGATCCTTAATCCACTCAATAGGAGGATGTCATTAACATTGAGGTTGATAATGATCAGCTAGAAATTTCCTCATGGACACAAGGGAAGAAGAAATAGAAAATGATTGAGATCCCTGACAAGGTCAAAGAAAAAGCACTTCAAATTTTTCCTAAGGGATCCAATTTTTTTGACACCATAAGATACAATTTCTTGTTGAAGCAAGTAGGGGAGAATGAGAAGAACCCAAATTAAACCGAATTACAGATTCAGATGCTAGATGAGTGAATCATTCAAGCTTAAGAGTTTATGAAGGATGACGAATTCATCAAGTCAGATGAATTCAAGATATTCTTATACACAGTAAAGAAAAGTGAGCTTACCTTACAACTAAAACTAGGAGATTCCCCTAAGAAGACCACAGACCTAGTACAAAGGTTGTAGGAATATGATCCTAGCATCAAGGTCCTAATAGTAGAAGAAACCAAAGAGCTTGTAACAAGAAGTGGGATGCTTCTCTTTCCAAGATGGGAGCTAAGTTCATCTTTCATGCAAGACCAAATTAGAAGATATGATAAGTCAGTTTCTTTTGAAGGAATCAATATTGCTAGTGAGTTGTAGGTGTCTAGATTCAACATTAATAGTAAGACAATAGCTGTATGGAGCATGGATCCTAAGGGAAATAAGCTAACTCTCATGGAGATAAAAGATTCCCCCCAAGGCAATGTAATATGTTGGAATTTCACTACTATATCTAGTGATCAAATCCATAATCTATAGAACACAACATCATTGATGGGGAAGAGAAAAATGGATATGCTAGAAGAATAGGTGTATCAAACATACATCATATCCATTGATGCTAGGAAAAAGTATGAGGAATAACTAAAGAGGACTTATGTCCTAGAATAGAGGCTGGCTACCTTAGAAGAAAAGAGAAGAAGCCTAGAACTATTGTAAGGCCCATTACAAAGGTGAGAGACTAGGAAGCCCAAATAGAAGTTGATGCAACAAATGTAGAAAAAAGTTAGTAGATTGATATAGATGAATGGGATGGTACCAAGGAGGTAGAGATCAAGTCAATTAAGTGTTTGATGATGGACAAGATAGGTGCCTTATAAATTGTATCACAAAATGTGCATAGAAGCTACATTTCTCTACAAGGAGCTGAATTCAAATGCTCAAAATCATTAGCCCTTCTATCCCCTTTATTCACAACATGGGGACCATATACACAATTCTTTGATAGGATGGTTCACATATTACCCCAAAAGAAGGAATTGCCCAAGGTAGTAATTATTAATGCAAGAAAGATGATTAATAGGGTGAAATAATTGCACACGTTTTCCTTAGGAAAAATATTATTAATACAAGGTAAGATGAAGATAATTTCCATGGGGATTCCAAATTTTATTCCTACTATTCTAGATGCTAATGGTGTTATAAAGGAATGGTAGGAGTGGTCTTCCTCTTTTGAGGACATTTTGAGACATCCACAACTTTTTCCCTATTGCAATGATGAGATAGATGTAATAATTGTCTACAGCATGATTGAATTTCTATTTAGAATTGAGTCAAACATGAGCAAAGTTACTAGAAAATTTAATAACTGGTACTAAATGTAATAAATACCTTAATGTGTTGGATGTAGTTAGGGATACCACAGTGCTAGATGTGGCTATTGATATTGCCATTTAGGAAGTCATTGCTGATATAAAGGCTATACCATCTATTGACAATGACTAGGTAATGTAGGAATACAATTAAAGGTAGAGGAAATAAGAGAAAGGAAAATAAAGCAATAGGAGCATGAAGACTAACATAATTTGCAAGGATACCTACTAAAAGTACCACCTACCAATTTTGTAACTGCAACCAAGTTTTTGATTAAGTAAAAAGAATGTTTGTTATGTAACATAAGTTTTTGACATCTATCCTCCCATCTGAAGCTTGTTGAAATCGTCTATATGAGGACTTTTAGGATGTAGAGTGAGGGTATGAAGTCTATACAATTTAGTTCTTTTTCTATTGACAGTTGTTCCAAATTTTGTCAACCATATGTTGTATTCAACTTTGTAAATCTAAGTATATAGTGAATATTGAATGATTCGGTTATAGAACCTTATTGAGGGAACTTCCAAATTGAATTTTCTAAGAATTTTCCTCAAGGAAAAATGAAACCAAAATTAAGAAGCTCAAGAACAAAGCACAATATGGACCAAATGATGTATGATCATAATAACAATATGAGACTAAATTGATATACATGTACACTAGAAGTGCATGTATATAAAGGCCTCTAGAATGACTAGGAGTTAGCAAAATGATAAGCCTCACAACTAAGCACATGTCCACCAAGAGTGGATTATCCTCCATTGAGCACAAGAGTTTGTGTGATGATGAGAGGATAAGCTTACGTAGGTGTATCACATAAAAAGATGTTGTAGACACCATGTGCTTAAATGAGTTGCTAACTCTTGTGTTGTCAACAAGAGAACTCATATGATTATTCATACTCCTAGGTGTCTATATGATAAATAATAAAATAATGCATTAATTTAAGTAAACTTAAATAAAGTGTAAAGATTATTAATTAATTATTTACACTAATATTTAGGGGAATGCACTTAAGCTTACAAAAGCTAAGATGAAAATGCATGATGGGTCCTGACTACTAGGCCATGTTAGGTACTCATGTACAAATGCAATGTTGTACATACAATGCAATGCAATGAAATGCAACCTCTCTAAAAATGGAGAAAGAGGGAAAACCTCATATGAAAAACCCTCCCCCAAAAAGAGAGATAAATATAATAAAGAAGAGACGATTCATGTGACCCCCTTGGTGAAAAATCTTGCACCCCCAAGAGATCTCACAAATGAAGATACTTGACCTTAGTGAAGGGCTTGGTGAAGATGTCGGCAATTTGCTACTTTGTAGGAAAATACTACAATGCAATGACCTGCTCATGAATCAACTCTTTGATGTAGTGCATATGAACCTCAACATATTTGGTTTGTTGATGTTGCACTAGATGTTTAGAGATTTCAACGACATTCTAATTATCACAATGTATGATTGTAGATGTATGTCAAAACCAAACTCCTTTAGAATTGGTTGTAACCAAATAGCTTTTGTAGCCACATTGATAGCTCCTTAATACTCAACCTTAGTCAATGAAAGAGCAATAGAATTCTTCTTTTTACTTTGCCAACAAATGGGGCCGGAACCAAGATGAAACGTATATCCTAAAGTGCACTTGAAAGAATCAATATCTCCTACATAGTTTGAGTCTGTATAACCCACTAACTATAATCCAATACTAGCTACATAGCATATCCCATATGTATGTGTACCCTGGATATAATCTAGGATGCATATGGATGCCTTCCAATTAAGTTCACGTGGCTCTTGCATGAAGTGAGAAACCATGCCAAGTGCAAAGGATATGTCAGGGCGTGTATGTGTCAAGTAGATGAGACTTCCAACCAGCTATCTATACAAAGTAGCATCAACAAGTAGAGTGGAACACTTTTCTTCTAACTTAACAAATAAAAGGAATGGAGTAGATGTAGCCTTGTAGTCATTCATGCAAAATTGAGCAAGTAGATCAAGAGTGTACTTGGCTTGTGATAATGTGATCCCTAATGAAGAGTGATGTATCCCAATACCAAAGAAATAATGAAGTAGACCCAAGTTTTTCATTGAAAATCTATCCTATAAAGTAGCCTTGACACTATCAATAATGGATGTTGTACTCCCTTTAATGATCAAGTCATCAACATAAAGCACAAGTAACAAGTGAGGATCATTCCGCTAAAGAATGTAGACATTCAGATCAAAATGACATCTGGTGAACCCTACTAAGAGAAGGAAAGAATCCATCTTGGCATACCAAGCTCTTGGAGCTTGTTTTAGTCCATAGTTAGACTTTTTCAATTTGCAAACCAAGGTAGAATCCTAAATGAACCTTTGTGGCTACTCTATATAAATCTCCTCATGAAGATCACCATTTAAGAATGCACTTTTCACATCCATCTGATGAACAACCCACCTCTGAGTTGCTGCTGTAGCTAGTGTTAAATGAATGGAGTTCATTTTTGCAACTAGTGCAAAGGTCTCAGTGTAGTCAATGCGAGGTGCCTAAGAGAAACCTTTTGCAACAAGTCTAGCCTTATGCTTATCAACACTTCCATCCACTACAAACTTGGTCGAATAGATCCACTTACACTGAACCAATTTTCTTCCCTTAGGAAGAGAGACTAACTCCCATGGATAATTTCTCATAGCTAGTATATTCTTCCTCCATGGCTCTATCCCATTTTGGAATACCTAAAGCTTCTTTGAATGATTGTGGATTGGAAACAACTACAATATAAGCATGAGGGAGTGAGTTGTGTTGTGATCTTGCCCTCCTAGTATCTGAAGGATTCCCTACCAATGGTCCTGTTGCATCCAATGTCTACTGAGCCCATTTAGGTCTAGTGGAATATGATGTAGAAGGGATATCCTCAACCTCATCTAGCTGATGCTTGTGTTTGGGTCATGAATGAAAATCTTCCAAGTCACTATTATCACTATCACTCTCTTCAATGGAGGAAGGAGGAGTTGGAGAAGTAAAGTTGGGATAAATTTCTTCAAAGTGTACACTCCTCTCATAGAATATGTCATATGTCTCTGGATCCATTAACTTGTAGGCTTTATGTGAGTTCACATAACCAAAAAAGATGCAAGGCTTTGAGGTTCAAATGCCTTGCATTTCTGTGGAGGTATTCATGCCCATGCTAGACAATCAAAGACTCTAGGGTGCTTTATAGAAGGTTTCCTTCCAGCCTAAGCTTCAAAAGGAGTTACACCATCCAAAGCTTTATGAGGAATCCTATTCTAGATGTAGTTGACACAATTCATTACTTCAACTCAAAATACTTGATCAAGAGACTTGTGTAGTAGCATGCAAGTGGTCATTTCCTTGAGGGGTCTATTTTTCCTTTTGGCAACACCATTATGTTGAATATCGAAGGTCAATTCCCTCCTGAGTACAAAAGTCTATAAGTCATGAGTTCACATACTCCCCTCCATTGTCTGTTCAAAGGACTTTGATGACTTTCTCTAACTTCTTTTCTACTTGAGCCTTGAAGTTGAGAAATTCTTCAAACACTTCAGTCTTATGAGCCATGAAGAATAGTGAGACTTTCCAAATGATGGCACTGGAAATGGGCCTGCCACATCACTATGAAAAAGTTCAAGAACACATTGTGCTCTCCAAGAATTCCCCTTGTCAAACATTTTTTGGATGCTTCTCAAGTGTGCAACCTGAACAAACACCATCTAAAACCTAGACTTAAGGTAGACCATGAACCATGTTCTTGCTGCTAAGTTGTTGAAGATACCAATAGTTGAGATGTCCAAACCTCTCATGCCATAGTTTTCTTTCTATATTTGAATGCATTAACAAGGCTTGTGCATTATATTTACGCACAAAGGAAGATAAAGTCTAAAGCCTTGAATTAGCTTCACCTATTGCAACCATAGAATCATCCTTGATGCTTTTCACTACCACTAAATCTGGAAGAAATTCAACCTTGTTTCCACCTCCATAGTGAGTGATTTGGTAGATTGAAAGAAGGTTGGAGGTAAGATTAGGAACATAGAGTACATCCTTGAACACTCCATTTTCCATCTTAACTTCACCTTTTCCTTCAACTTCCACTTTAGTATCATCTCCTACAAAGATATGAGGTACCTCTAATGCGTCATGGAAGAAAAATCTCTCTTTGAAACACCTATTTGATTTGTGGCACTTGAGTCAATAATCCATTACAATTTTTGTGACTAAAGCTTGCCCTTTGCTCTTAGAATCTGAAGATAAAGACCCCTTTTCCTTATAAGTATTAGGCAATAGAACATTGTGTTTCTTCATGATGTTTTTCAATTCATCAATCTACTTGTGATAACATTGATGTTCATTATGACTAGTTCTTTTACAATAGGCACACTTCTTCTTTTCCTAATTATTGTCCCCCTTTCTGTTGGTATTAGGAGAAGACTTGCCTTGTTGTTGTTGATTTGATGTTGGATTTTTTGTGTTCCCTTGTTTGTTATTTTTTACTTCTTCTTTTTTCTATTTCCTTTGTTTGAACTTTCACTAGCTAAATTTTTAGAACTCTTATTGTTAGCCACCAATGCCTTAAACTTTGAAGACTTTAGAATCCCCATTATTATCAACTTAGCTTGTTCATCCTCTAACAATTGAGCATAATCATCAAAAGTTATTTTCTTATAGGAAGCCCCTAAGGTAGTCTCTGTGGTGTTCAAAGAAGGGACAAATGTGGAGTATTCAGATGACAGCTTATTGTGAATGAGATAAATCAACTTGTCATCCTTAATAGGACTACCACAATTATTAAGTTTTGTTCTTAAATCATTCACCTTAATGATAAGATCCTAGATAGAATCAAAGCTCTTAGGATCTAGGGAGACAAGGTCATCTTCATTCTTGTAGACATCCTCCTCAGTCACTTTCCCATATTGGTTTTTAAGAGCATCCCAAGTTTCTTTGGATGTATTATATTTAATGACTTGATAGAGGATCTTGTCATCAACCCCCTAACCTAATGATTCCTAGGGATTTCCTATCTATTGTTTCCCAAGCATTAATATCACTTTGAGATACTTGATCACCTATTGGTTTAGGAAAAGAACCCTTTACATATTGAGAAACTTCTTTATTCATCAATTCACACCATTTTTTAACTGATCATGTGGTATAGTTATGTGGTATTAATTTTGGAATCTTAAGATTTCCCATAATGAATAGAAAGAAAGATAACAACAAGAAAAGCAGAACACAACACCAAGAGACACCCCCCATTTTCACTCAATCAAAAAACCCCCACCCCAAATGAATGATTGTGACACTTTATACTTGGTGTGACTATAATAGCCACTTACCAATTTTGGCCTTAGTGGATTTTTTTTTTTTTTTTTGACAACCTCCTCTTGGAGTTCAAATTTGGTACTAAGCACTATAGCTTAGATGTACAACAATTTTGAAGTTTGATCAAAGCAATACAATGCAAAAAAGAGCCTATTTCTAAAAGTGGCATTTCTATTGAGACAAGCCTATAATCTAATTGCAAATCTAGAAAGTAGACAAAAATTATGTACTTAAAAAAAAAAAAATCTAAAAATGTGTCTGGATGAGCCCGTATGGAGCATTTGAAGTTGCAAAATGCAAGATTGGATAGGTATAGTCACCAAAAACTAAATTTTATAACAAATTTGTACACCAAAACTAGAAAATAATAGCACCACTGAAAAATTCAGGTAATTCTAACCAAAATTTTAAAAAAGCACTTCATTTGGAGTCCAAACAATTGAGATATGGCCTATCAAAGTTGGATTGTCATATCAAAACTACATGTGGTAAGGGATTTTCTCAGCCAAACACTGTGTTAAAATTGACATCCAAATGGTCATCATAGTAGTGCAATATGGCCTGCTTGTGACAGTCAAATGGTCATCAAATTTAGGCTCATGAAATGCAGACATCGACAAAAAACTCCATGGCTTACGTGGCAGTATGGACTGATGATGTCAACATGTCCATACTAATGATGTGGCAAGTACAGTCATTGAGGTGGCAAGTTATGTGGTAGACACATGTCACTAACTTGTCCTAGTTGATGTGGCTCGGTTGCTGACATTGCTGAGTGATGACATGGCTACTGACTATATCCTGGGAGTGTTGATGAGGTGTTGCTAGGAAAGTCTTTGACCAGCAGGAGCAGTGGGCAACATCGCCAGTATCATCGCCAATGGGAGGATTGACATTAATGGGAGGATTAATGACAAGTGGTGTGTGGGACTTTAGTCCCACATGAACCCCACTTTAAAATGTTGAGTTGTTTAAAACAAAGGCAACACGGAGGGTTAAGTGGCTTAGAAGCCACTGCTCTATGTCCACTAAGTTGTGAGATCCATCCTGGCTATGTGGATTTGACCAAAAATTTGTGATAGCAATTTATGAAGTTTTCCATGGAGTATGGAATGACCAATGATGATGAGGAATATTCCATAGTGTTATATTATGTGAGCACTTGGATTTTATCACTCGATTAGCTTGCAAAAACTTTTTCTCTACTTAGGCCAAAAAAATTCGAAATAAAAATTCAAAAATTGTAGAGAAATTCTAAAAAGTGCAAAGAAATTGCAGAGACAAAAATTAAAATATGCAAATCTGAAAATTAAATTCACAAATCTAAAAGATTCTACAAATTGGGTCTTTGGGTTCTAGTTTGCAAAATAGTTTTGCCTCAATTTTGACTATGGCCTTGGGTTCAAAATTCATCGAATCGACACTCCAAACATAATGGTGAGGTCTGCTTTGGCTTTAGACACTCCCAATAGCTGTAGATACTTTGGATCTAAATCATGGTCCTTTGAGAGGTGAAGCAAAAATTGTCTTCAATGGCTATAAAATGACACTCCTATAGCTCTGATACTATGTAAGAATTTGCCTTAAGGAAAAATGAAACCAAGATCAAGAAGCTCAAGAACAAAGCACAATATGGACCAAATGATGTATGATCATAATAACAATATGAGAATGAGTTGATGTACATGTACACTATAAGTGCCTATATATAAGGCCTCTAGAATGACTAGGAGTTAGCAAAATGATAAGCCTCACAATTAAGCACATGTCCAACAAGAGTGGATTATCCTCCATTGAGCACAAGAGTTTATATGATGATGAGAGGATAAGCTTACATAGGTTTATCACATAAAAATATGTTGTAGACACCATGTACTAAAATGAATTGCTAACTCTTGTGTTGTCAATAAGAGAACTGATATGAGTACGCATACTCCTAGGTGTCCATATGATAAATAATAAAATAATGCATTAACCTAAGTAAACTTAAGTAAAGTGTAAATAATAATTAATTATTTACACTAAAAAATTTGAGTCTAGATGCACTTAGTTTATCTTATTAATATTTATATTCTTTCATTCTATGTATAAATAAAATGAAATCCTAATCAAAATAATTAAACAAAGTAAAATTCATGTTGACCTACTCATCGTTATTGTCATTTGATTACTGTGAACAACCACATCCTACATGTAAAACTATTTTTTAGTGTCATCCCTATATCCAACTACAAGATCCAAAATGAGGTGAGTGGCAAAGCTATTGAATGAAATTAATTAATTAATAAAGTATGTTATTTTGAGCTTCACTTGGTTTTGAGAATACTTTAATATTCTCTACTTAACAAGGCCAACCATGTGGAGGCTAATTTGACCTCACCCCCCTCCCCTTAACATCAATCTAAACTCCCTATTATCATGTAATTACATACTTCATTCATTCATTCATCCATTTATGAGCTATAACATTTAATCAATACAATCACATAACATTCAATCAAAGAGTATTTTTAAAAAATAATTTCTTCTTTTTGTTTTTCTTAGTTCTCTTAAGGTAAAGACTGATAGGAGCATCGATATCTTCCTCATTCTTCTCCTCTTGTGGTACATGTAATGTCAAATTATGATGCCCCGCTCTATTTTGAGGAGCAACAAGCTACTATACTAAAGGGGCTCTATTGCAATAACAAGTAAATGGGTTAAATTTGCATACTCCTTTTTTTTTTATAACTATTAAAAGTATTTAATTAACTAGTAGAAGATAATATGCATTTTTCTTACTCAACAATGCCGCATCATGTACAATAACATTTTGACCCACCGCCACCTCAATATGCCAAACAATTAGATCATGCTCTACTCCTTCACCATGATATTCAACATGCCCTAATATATTCAAAAAAAAGTTACACATCAAATTACAATTGAAGATGTTAAATTTTATTCATAATTGTGTAATTAATTTCCAATAGAAAATTAATACCTCTACCACTATGATGCACATCATGGCCTTCATCACGTGTAGGTTTTGGGATAGGATATGAAGGCTACTGTGAAATGTTGTGTGCATTGTTATGCAATCAATTTATTTTGAAAACTAGCACCAAAAAAGAAATTTCTCAACTATTCAATTTGATTTACTTTTCATTTGACCAATTTAATTGTGTCTCATTTGGTGCACTAGATTCTTGGGTATGGCTTTCAAATTTTTGTATTTGTGTCTGTGGGCTCTACATTGAATTCGGTTTCCTATATTTTTTTCGTAGTATCATCAATTTTGCATGTATGATTTGATTAAACAAAATTGTTTACAAAATTATATTAAAAAAATAAATTATACGAAATTCTATTGCTGCTACATACAAGTCAAAATTGAAGATTCATATAGCTACCAGAGCCAAGTTTGTGTTGGGAAACCTTTTCTAGGCTCACTTTTGTAGTCACTAATGTGTCCCGCAGTCTATGGATAGTTTGAAACATGTTAGATTATATATTTACAAAGATCACTAATTACTGCATGATTACATTCTACTCAATACAATCATGACATACCTTCTTTTGCCCTTTTGTGGTTCATTTGTTTTACCATGTAGCCTTTTCTCTTTTTCATCTTCTATTATTTTATTCCACTCCATTAGTGGAATCATAGGAGGAGGATCATACTTTGGGTTATCATTTGACCCCTTCTATATTCATCCCTCATAGTCTTTATATGTCTGGATGCTCTTTTAAGAAGTAGGGCAGTGTCAATTTTTTTTTTTTTTCAAAAAGATCCTCAAAAGATGTAATGAGCTAATTTTTTAACTCAAGAACCTATTCATTCCACCTTTAAAAAAAAATTGTTGGATCAATAAATTTAATATATTACAATAAATGGAAGAAAAGAAAAATATTGTAGCAATGATATGAAACTATGTCCCTTTTATGTATGGTCGGTTCAAATAGCTTTAATTTCATTCGAAAAAGATGATCATAGGAAACACCATTTCCTACAAAAATGTCATGGGATTATCAGTCCAAAATGAGTTATGTAAAAATAAACTACAATTACACTATAAATAATAGTACTTTAAAGCACCTGGAAGCTTTCATAATTTTAACAGAAACATAGTTTTCTTGTTTAGCAACAATGTCCCCACAAATGAACCAGTACTAGTCACATGGGATGCTCCAAGAAATGGTTCAGCTTCAGTAGTACTATTCTTTTTTGTTCTATCAACTGTAGGTCTATCTATTAGTGTACGAAATATGTCCATGAATATAAAATCCACCCAACAAAAAAAAAAATGCATGATTAGCACATTACAAAATATAGCAAAACAAAGTTTTACCAATTATACTTGGCATAGTCGAAGATTTTTGCAAGGTCCTTGTTGTTGACAATGCATTTGGCAATATCAGAGTGATGATTGAAGGAGGCATCTACACTTCATCATTAGTTGAAGAATATATTGTTAGAAAAGAAATTTGTAATGAATAAAGATCAAATAGGATACTAACTAGACCAATCTAAAAATAAAAGTTAAGTGTTATAATGTTGATGAAAACAAAGAATGTTGCACTAGAAGGGCCACAATCTTCTATTTTTCTCATATTATTTCACAATGTGTACAACTATTGCATTCTTTCTTCTCATAGGAATATGAGAGTATTAGTTAAAGAGAAAGTATAATAATACTGTAATTTTCAGTAATGCTAAATATATGGATTAAATATATATACAGAGTTGGCATATATCTAACTAGTTCAAACAGAGACCCAAGTATGGAATTTCAATTACAACCGAATCTACCTTAAATAAACTCAAAGTTGTAATAATACTATAATTTTTAGTAATTTTGTAATGAGGAAGTGTTACTTACATGAAGGTTGTGTGCTACAACCTTCACCATGTTGACCACACGGTTTTGCAGGTGTCATAAAATCCTATAGAAGAGCACATAATATTTTAGATCATGATCCATATGATACTATAAAATATAAACATCTATCAAACTTCTATTATTTCTTAAGATTAATTACTTCTTACCTTCAAAGAACTGACTCTAAATATCAATTCTTCTTTCAGTGCCTCTATCTCCTTGGTTAGGTCTCTCTCAAGGATAATATGATAATATTAATAATTTCATTACTATATCTTTGTATGAGTTGGTGGGCCATGAATATGGGGTTAGCATTACATGCAATGTCATCTAGAAAAGATGCCTATGTTTCATATTGTATTTGATCTACTATCATTTTTTCTTTTCCCTATCAATAAGTATCAAGTTGTGACATCAATATCAGTAAATTTTTACCAAAGTCATAAAGAAAAGAACATAATAGTATGATATTGTTTTTGAATAATCTGTACAATTACAATAATTAAAGTTTACCTTTGGTGAAGAAGGTGTGTGAGTTGGTACATCCCCCGCCTGTGCCTTGTGGTGTATCCATGTCACCTTATGAAAAAGATTAGTAATTCTTAGCAATCAACAACAAAATGAAAGTAATAAACTTACCAAATTTTTTTTAAATAAAGTAGTAGATTGTATATTCGAGTCAATATTAATTAGAGGCAATTGGTTCAAATGATCATCATAATCACCCATCAATTATAACCATTACAAAAAGTATTGATTAGGAAGATTGAACATCAAAGGACAAATTTTTGTCATACCATTCAAGTGTTCCCACATCAAACAACATAATTGTAGCCATAGTTGTGTGTGTGTGTGTGTGTGTGTGTGTGTGTGTGTGTGTGTGTGTGTGTGTGTGTGTGTGTGTGTGTGTGTGTGTGTGTGTGTGTGTGTGTGTGTGTGTGTGCGTGTGTGTGTGTGTGTGTGTGTGTAAATATGTATGTAGTTTCCTATCAACAAATAGATAGTCACATTTTCAACAATGAGCATGATATTGTCTTTATCACCAGCTATGGAAGATTAATCAAATAATGACAAGTGAAGTGAACAAACTAATCAATAACAATTATTCATAACTATGCAAAGATAATGATTAACCATTAAATGCCCAATTCTGAAAAACAAAGGTATTATCCCAACCTATAGGTGCAAGTATCCAATAACAATGAGATCTATTATAAGAATTAATCGCATTCTCAAAGACATCATCAAATATTTCTTATCATCTATTTATCTTTATTGGATTGCTCAAGGGAGTCATTGATCATCATCTTCATCCATGTCATCATCATCATCACCATCATCATACTTATCACTTTGATCATCTTTGTCACCACCATCATCTTCATCACTATCATCATCATCTTCATCACCATTATCATGACCATCATTACCTTGATCATTACCATCTTCATCAATCATCATCATCATCACCATCATCATCATCACCACCAGAATCATCATCATGTTCTTCTTCATCATCATTGTGTAATAATTATTCGTGATCATCATTTACTTTATCTTCTAGTTTTTTAAGTATCTTCTTCTTTCATCAAATTATACTTTACTAGCCTTCCTCTTGGAACATGTCTAGCAACAAATGACCATCCCAGTTTATGTGGAATGCCAAAGTTAAACACTTGCTCACATTGGCTTGGAAGAACATAGGGCTCATCTCCAACTAGCTTAAATGACCTTCTATTAATCATTGTAAATTCACTATCATGTTCAATAACAATTCAATCATAATTATTTCGATTTAGCCATAGCCTATACCATTTGACAAAAAATAGAACTAATTTGAATGAATTAAAGTCACAGTCAAGTATATTATCTGAAATTCCATAGTATCAATTTTTAAATTGTTGAGGGTGTATGTCATTTCTAAAAAAAATATTGATGATCTCAAAGACTATACTTATCCTAGAATCTCAAGTTTTCTTCATTTTGTCTAACTTTTTTATGAAAAATTTATAGCCATGGTAATACTTAGCTCTGTGGTGTTTGATCTGCAATTATTCAAATATATACTAATTATTTGCATCAATCTGTGAGTTGATACTAAACCTATTGGTCATGATTAGTAATTTTTTGCATACCTTTCTATCTCTTAAGCTATATACTAGATCAAGTACCATTGGCATAACATTGAGATCTCCATTATGATGATCTTCTTTGACCAATGATGCAACATCATCCTATGTTAATGAGTGACTATTTTTTTGAGACTGTTGAATTCATACCATCATCTAATCAATATTGTTTGCAATATACAAATGTAGTGCATCCCACTCATGGCCACCTATAAAGAAAATAACTAGACCAGTTAGAAATAAATTATATTGATGATGGATAAGAATTAATTAACTATAATAACATCTTATAATTACAACTCGCTCTCTTCAATCTATCTTTCCCTATCAAGTACTCTTTTAATTTTCTAATCAAGTTGGGATCTCAAATGTGATCTACATGGATATTTGCTACAAAATTTAGAAGATATTCACTAAGGTACACCATGGTCTAGTATACCATATATCTCTCTATCATAGAACCCTCAGGATGTACTCTTTATCAAACCAAGCCCTTCATAAATTTTAATTTCCTCTCATCCATCCAAATTTTCCTTTCAACCATCCACATTGAGCTAGTTTATACAAGTTCACACAATTTAGTCTCCTGAACTTGATATATGAGGTAGTGTTCTTGAGCATTGAAAAAAGTTGAAGGTAGACAGTTTTGCATTTCACGCATAAGCTATGGAAAAAATTTCTTCCAATACTTTATATCTTTTTCATCAATTTATTTAGATAATAACCACCTAAAAGAGATCTAACATGCAAGAAAATATAAATGAGATTTTAGATAAAAATATACAATAGATTACATAAAAAGTAAAGTAAGTCTAAATATAATATATGTACAACAAATCTAAGAAATAACACTTCTGACCTCATGTATTTTCCAAGATAATATATTTATTTTTTAATATTGTTGTCAAACTGGTGTGGGAGGAATAGAGGTAGGACATATTGCAATCATTAAAAAATGATCCTTTCAATATATTATGAAACAATACAATAGGTAGTACATGGATTTTACATATATATTGTAAATAGAGAATATGACTTACCTTGATGAAGGTATTCCAATCATGTGTTTTCAACCCTAGCCCAAAATCACCTTTCTTTGATACAAGAATGCTTATATTTGCAATAAATCTTGTGGGAAATTTTGTTTTTTATAACTTCTTTTAATGCATCACGTTGTTGTTCTAATAATAACGAAGGAAGGGCACTAATTTTTATGTTGTCTCCATTGCTATTTGATTCAATAAAATCTTTCAGTGCATGATTGGATTCATGAATTTCATTAGAAATTTTAGAATTTTTTTCTCTATCATGCCTTCCATCTAATATTTTTCATAGTGTCTCTGTTATATTCTTTTCAATATGCATAGCATCAAACAAATACATAATTGGAAGATCCTTGTAGTATGGTAACCTACTAAATTGAGTAGGATAACTTTTTATTCCTTTAGGAAGTTGGTCATTGATACATTGACAACCTTTAAAAGAATCAATTACATCATTACTAAATTAAAAAAATATCAAAATATAAATTTCAAACTTTAGACTACAAATTGGACATGCGAATTTTTCCTTTTTCTAAAGAACTAAAAGATCATGTATAATTAGATCATGTACAATTATCATGGGAAATTTAAGCACATAACAATAATGTGTAAACGCTATAATAGACCAAAATATATGACCTTAACAATATAACATACCGTAAAAATGAGTTAGTCTAGGGGCATCATGTATTGTCCATACAAGCATTGCATGTAATTGAAATTGTCTTTGTCCTATTGGTCTAGAGATGTCATAGATAGTGACGTCATTCCATAACTTTAACAACTCATTAATAAAGGGATCAATATACACATTCATATCTTTTACTTAGTACTTACCTAGTAATTGAATGAAGATAACCATTACATAATTAATATGACTATTTTGATGCATTTTTAATAAATTAAATTAGATTAACATTAAATGAAAAAATATCTTGTATGATCATTGACAAAATTATGTGCTCCCTCTTTATGGACATCCAAGGAGGAATGTTATTGTTAATAACAAAAATAGGTTACACTAAGTAAACAAATCTCATATCTCCAAATAGATTGACATTGTCCACTGCCAATGAAAGCTTGAGATTACAAGGTTCTTCTTTAAAGAGTGGCCATATTTCTTCTATCTCTCTAAATTTGGAACCATCCATAGGCATTCGCATAATGTCATCTTGACTTCTATTGTGTGCATGGTAATCTATAAATTGTGTCAAGCTAGTGCACTTGAATAATCATTCAAGACGTAGATAATATGAATTTACTAAAGAACCTTATGAGGCACCTTTTTTGTTATTTAATCTGATTGATATCTACTAATATGACAATCAAGACAATTTGTTATAAATTCATGTTGTTTATGATATAGAATGTGATCATTGGGACATGCATGTATTGTCTGATACTTCATTCCAATTTGATTCATAATGGCAGATAATTCTTAGTACAAACAAGACAGAATGTTTGATGGTGGTAACAAAAACTCACGTATCAACCTACAAAAACAGATATGTATTGGTATTTTAACATTGGACATGACAAAAATTTCATACCTTAGCATATATGACATTGATACATTGGATAAAACATTCATAACCTTCAAGTTCACCATCAACACTATAGCAGAGAGAAGAGTTGTTTGGGAGCTTTCATATAGGGGCATGTGTGCCTTCTAAAGTATAGGTATATTAAGATCATCTTCATCATCATATCATATGCACTAGTACCATCATCATGAGCATCTTCATCATTTGTGCCAATACCATCTTCTTCAATCATATCCTCTAGCATGTTATCATCTTCTTCCATGGGAGTGTTGTCCTTAGCTTGGATATTCACACCTCTTTGTTCCTCTAGTTGGAAATCCACATTCACCAATCAATAAAAATCATGGCCCCTTTCAATGTGACCATATTGCCTACAATGACTCTAGGCTATTCTAATTAGAATTATTCAATTCTTTAAGCCCTTACGCTTTTTGCAAGGACAATTACATTTATCAACTTTCCTTTAGAACTGAGACCACAATCTAGCAACTGTCTCTTTATTTTTTTTCGAGTTCATGTTGCCAGGCCTGGTCTTTCTTCACAGGAAAATATATCTACAAAACTATTGGACATGGTGTACTTAATGTTCATATCTGCACATATGGTTTTGAAAGAAAAATTTGGTCACCTCACTCAAATTCACCCATATTATGTGCTGAAAGAAATTATTCTTAGAGATGTGACCTAGGTATTAGAGGTTACTAATGATGTTGAATGGACCAAACTAAAAGAAAATCCTTAACAATATTGTATTTATCTATATTTCTTGAGCACATCTCTTAGTTATACAAGAGTAAGCAGATCTTAGTGTATTTAAACTATTACATTCATTCAACTTCTCTCCTGCCAATTGGTGAGTGTAGTCATTCATTGAGAGGTAGTAGATCATAGAATTTAGAATTTTTTTATGTGTAGCCTTTCATGCCTCATCATTCTCTCAATGGAATTTGTATATTTACTGGTAATACAATGCTTCAAATCAACATTATGTCCAAACTCCAAAAGCCATACCTTCATGATGCTTAGGTTGTGAATATTTAGCATGGGAAAGAATATACACTAAGTTTCATTGAGAGGATTTTATCACATCATACCTAGGTTCACTATGCTCCAAACATTGAAGAGGTTGGCAATTCTCTTCTTCTCTTCAACAATTCTAAAATTTATGTTAAATATCATAGTAACAAGTAGATACCTTCTAAACTATAAAACATGATACTATTATACATTATATGCATTCGAAATCTACCAAAATCATATACACAATACAATAATACAATGATGAAGAGCCATGCACACCTAAAGAGCACAAGTTATGATGCATAAGACTAGATATATGAAAAGTTTCAATGAAAGGACTTAATCATGCAATGCTTAAGTTCACCATGTTCCAAAGAATGAAGAGGAGGGCATTTTTCTTATTCTCTTTAGTAATTCTATAATATATGTTAGATATCACAGTTACAAGTAGATACCTACTAAAATGGAAAACATGATAATACCATACATTACAGTTATTCTGAATCTACCAAAAGCATATACTCAATGCACTAAAAAATGAGCCTTGCACACCTAAAGAGCAGGTTATAGTGCATAAGCCTACAAAAAAGGTTAGAAAGCCCAAATACATGATTGGTTACATGGACACAACATAGCCAATATGAAGCCTCTTGTGGTTGTAGCAACTATACCAAATATCTCGATACACAACAATCTCTATTTTAAATCTCATACTCACCATGGGGGAAAATAATTGCTTTAACCCTAAATATTTTTGCATAGATTTTTTTAATGTAAAATTTATGTAGTTCTGCAAAATGAAAATGCTACATATATATCATTCCAACCTATAAACATTCATAAGCTTTGAGCAACATGAATTTACCTCAGGGTCTTGTTATGCTGAGAAATGATCGTATACGGTTCAAGAACAGACCAAACAACAAACTCTTGATGCCAAAATAACCCACCAAGAAAACTTGCCAAATGACAAAATGTCATGATTTTCTTTTTTATTATGAACCTGATATGGTCAAATTTTTGACCAACTTGAGCATAAAAAACTTAATTTAGTCAAGTTTTTGACCAATGCATGCATAAAAACAAAAAAGAAGAAGAAATCATAGGCCAATATGGCCTTCGGTAGAAAAAATTGGTTGAAAAACAAGGGGAAATATAATAGTGGTGCCTTAGTTAATCATGTGTTTAGAAATAACCATTCACCTTTCTCTCTACATTCATTTTGTAATGCAACATTTGGATAAATGAACTTTGTATCATTTATTTTCTATTTCCTTTTAGTTACTTAGTCTTTCCACATCTATGTTGTGTTTGCAAGTAGGTGTTTGTGTACCTTTCTTGCTTTCAAGTTAAAAGCTTGCATGTTTATAAGTTAGATAATTTTTCATAAATCTTACATGGGGAGCTATACCCAAATAATTTAGAGGGAGCTTGTGCATTCCAATAATGAAGTGATCCAACTGTTAGTGTTGATTGAGTCTTCTTGTCTTGGTGTTTTAGGGTCAATTTGTATGTATTTCTTGGAAGACAATCTGTTCACTAATAGATTTTTGGAGACTCTACTAGGGAAAATGAAAGTGAAAATTAGTATCTATTTTATTTCCTTAGTTTGCATATTTTATTTACATATGCAAGCTTGGTGACTCTATTGATTTATCATGTAGCTGAGAAAGATCGTGAAAAAGAAAGGCCAAATCCCTCATTTGTGGAAATCGACCAATCAAATGATAATGCATTGCATGAGTTCATGGACTACTACAAAAGAAATATCTCTCATGCTATGAGAACAAATCTGAGCATTGAAGATGACCACAATTCTATCTTGCTATGGGATAGTTTGTGCTATAGATTTCACAAGTTGAAAGACCTATAAGAAATTAAGGAGAAAGTGTTTCAATTGAAGAAACATTTGGAGGTGGATGATGATGACGACTCAGCTATATCTTCACATTTCATCTCATGCAATTATTCAGTTCTTAGTGAGAAAGAAATCCAAATAGCTATAGCTCAGCCATAAGAAAACCATACATGGGTAAATAAGAACACTCAGGCTGAGAGTGAAAATCATGGTAGTAGTGACATCAAAGAGAAAGAAAGCGATCTTAAAATCAAATTCCAACCTATGGATAGCCCATTGAAAATGTTAAATAATGTCCTTCTTAGTGAAGAAGAAGGAAAGTTTAGTAATCAAGAGAATCCCTCTATGAATGGTTCAACTATTGATCTGTATCTAGCTAAAAGTAAAAAACTAAGATCTTTTCCACCATGCATAGAAGATGGGAAAGGAGAAGATTTTCCCACTTTCCTTGAGAAGATAGAATCACTAGCTGAATATGAAAGTGATAAGTTTCAGCATGAAACATTCATTCAAAATGGTAAGACTATTGAAATAGAGATAGATTTGTTTACCTCTAAACTAGGTAGTTTTCAAGAAGATGATCACCTTGCATGTACAAGGGAAGCAACCTAGTTCCAACAAGACATAGTAGCAACAAGAGAGATTGAAGAAAAATTTGAAAAGCTAGGAGATAAGGTCATTTGGAGTAAGCCCAACCCACTATACCTACCAATGGGGTTTTGTGAGGATATTACTATCAGAGAAAATCCTCTATTTTAGCCTTGTGATTCACCATTAAGTGATGAAAAACTGTTCGCTTCTTTCATATTAGAAAATGTTGAAACTTTGATGGAAGGAGGAAAAGTTTGAGTTAGTTTTCAGACTATGGGTGACTTGGTTGGGATATTGAGTGATACTCTCCTCTACAAGGAAGCAGAATACATCATATGTAGATTTTTATCATCTCTTGGGAAAGGAGATCCCTCTTTGAGCAATCCAGGTATGAATTTAGAAAAAATAGACTATAAGAAGTTATTTGGTGATTCGTTATTGCATCCTCCTAGGTGTGAATATGTCATGAAATCTAAAGATGCACTGGAAGAAACAAAGCAACAAATATTTTACATATTTGATTATACACTGATTCTTGATGAAGTTGAAGCAATTTTTTATGATTTTGATCCCATGTTAGATGAATTCTATCATTTTGGTAATGTGAAACATGATTCTCATGATCATGAAAATAAGCATGCTATTATGGACCATCGTCGAGAGGCCAATGAAAAATTTCATGAAAATTGTTGTCTCCAAATTGAGATTTCTCTTGATTTGAAGAATGATATATAAAAACCATTTGGAGATGAGGAATGCTATGATGAGCTTTGGTTGTTCAAAAAAGAATGTTGGTTTGCCAAATTTTTGTATACTATCAGCTTGAGTTTTAGTATTGAAGAGATTGCTAGTGGGCAGTGGTTTGGAGATGTTCCATTAAGGCACAGATTGCTACTATGGAAAGGTTCCTACTTCTCTTAGCCAATAAATGGATTCATGTGAGTTCTTCATTCTTCTAATTCTCATGGTAGGTTTTTTTTCCTACCTTTGTATATATTGTAAATATTCTTTGGGTATGTGTAGTGTTAGTTTGAATAATATAGAAGCTTTGGGCTTGTTGGTAGTTTAGTATTTCCTTGGTTGGCTTTTCCCTACTCCCCTCCACCCTCTCTATGAGAGACTCCCTATTCTCCTTCTTTTTGACTTTATAGCCTAATGGATAAGGCACTTGTCTTTTACCCATAATTTATTGGAGTTCTCTTCTTTTGTAGGATAGGCAATCCTTCTGTAGAGCCCATGTTGGTACCCATATGTATACTAAGTAATTAAATTTTTACTATAGGGTCTTGAACCCCTTTGATTTTAGTTCAAAGTGGTTCAATTTATTGAAATAGGTTCAAATGGCTCATTTGGTTCGAGGCAATTCACACTACAAGTTTGAATTCATGATTCATATTTCATTAAGCTGATCATTATTTGCAATATTCAAGCTCAAATTCAAAGCTTAGAGGTCATGGTTTGAAGATATGAATTGGTTTAGGAGTAAAGTTTAGATTTAAGATCCAGTTTCACTAGCTCAAAGTTCAGTTTAAAGAGTCAAGGTTCAAGTTCAAGTACCACTAGTTCAAGCTCGCAGATCCAATGATTCAAGCCCAATTCCAAAGACTCAAATTAGAGTGGTTTGATTGATCACCCTTAATTTATTGAAGGGTCCTAGCTTGGAGATAAAAAAAAATTGGTGATCCCTAAAAATGCATAGTACCTTGGCAATTACCACCAAGGAAGAGAACTCTTTATGGAGGAATTGCAATTATATCTTTTGTTGTACTTGATATTTCCATGTCATTGTGATGATATATCAACATGATATGGAAGCTCCTTAGTTCAAAACACAGAGGAAAGTTGCTAAACTTTTCTATGATGAGCAACTCGACATCTAGGATTTTAGCCTAAATAGGAAGATATCAGATATATTGGTTAAAAAGACAATGGAGTTACAACTCTCAACATGGAGTCAAGGGAAGATCATATGAACTATTTAGACACATGAAGAATGTTCATCAAGTGTATGATTCTTATCCAAAATAACCACAAATTAGAAATTAGTGATGAAAATGATGACTACCACAAATATCTGATCTTATCTAGGTTTAGCAAAGCACATTGGGAATTGCCAACAATGGACAGTGACCACAAATGCATGCAGGCTTCTTCGAGTTGAGTATCGTGAAATTGAAGGCATACTCAGTCCAAAACAAACAATGACAATATCAGACTATGGTCTAATCCCTATGTTAGATAGAAATATTGGAGCACAAAATGGGTTATTCAACCATGTGACATAGATATTATCATTGTTATGCAAATTCAAAGACAATGTACAGTCAATTAAATTCAAGGGACACACTTGATATGAAAGGAGGTCACAAATTATTTTACAGCTTGCTAATTTGAAAGGGATGAGTTGAAATTATTTGACAAAATGTCACTCCATTTTTGGTGTGTAGCCCGATCAATTCTGGTGTGAAATGGTCTGAAGTTTGGCAGTGGGTGCCAAGGACACACCTAGTTTTCTTTTACAACAGAAGGGGTTTGACACTCCCTCTCCATCTGATTATAAAGATGAAGATTGACTTCCCTAGTGAACATCCCTACTCCCTGGTCACTTTTCATCATCAAATTTGTAAATATAAGAAATTACATGAGCTTTTTGGTCAGGACATATCAAAGTATCGAAGATGGGAGTTATTGATGCAGGGGCATCCGACAATTGGAAAATTTTGAAGCTTCTAGATTATAAATGATTATTGCTCATTGTGTATGGCTTAAGTAAGCCATTTTTGTGTCTTAAATGATGTGATACTTAGTTAGTGTTATTATTTTATTTTATGTGTTTCAAACTACTTCTAATCAGTCATTGAGAACCATTAGAAGCATTCCTAGGTTAGTGAGTCGGTTATGGGGAGTTAAGATACAATGTTTATAATAATTAGTTGTCGGGTTTTTGCAAACTTTTATATATATGGCATATTTTGTAACTGGATGGGAGGTGGAGATGGAGTCTTGATGAATGAGACCGAATAATGTAAAGAGGAATTGAGAAATGAAGAAGAGGGATTAAATTCTATATTCATATGTTCTATTCTTCATTTCTACGTTCGTGATTTTCTATTTTCATTAATTCTTGAATGAAAGAAGTTTAATGTTTCTTGAATCAAGTTTTTGAAGAATGTTTAATGTTCATGGAATCGAGTTGATTATTCAAAGAATCTGTTTAGATTGATGGTTTGAAAAATATAATAATATGCAAGACAGAGTTATCTTTGATGCAGATTTTAAAAGAGAATAAATAGTTTTGCCGATGTGGTTGTTGCTTGAAATAAGATAGGAGATACCATATTTATAAGTTTGATTGGGCTTAATTCACCTTATTGTTGTTGACTTCACATGAGATTGGTATTAGAGCTTGAAGATCTTTAGTGTGTGGATAGAGCACCGAGGGAGGCAATCCACACCAGGACCTTGGAGAATTGGTATTTGTCTTGTTGATGAGTTTTGGTTGTAGGTGTTTATCCATCTTGCTACATATGAAGGTTTGGATGTATGGGTAGACAAGAGAAGGTCTAACATAACCATTCTCCAATAGAGATAAAGCTGGGTAGAAGGTGCAATGTGAAGAGAGAGGCATCTTCCAGGATCTACTATTGGGTAAGATGAATGGTCAAGGGCCAATAACTCCAATCCTTCTATGAAATCACTATAATGAAGGGAATGTGATGAAATCATGACATCAGACAATTGCACAATTTGAGAGGGGAGTCTCAGGTGCAAATGTTGAAGATTCGAAGGGATTGTAACCTATGAGCTCGGTACAAACATAATCCATCCTCATGAAATCCAAGCTTCATATAACTGTATATGCTTCCATCATCAAGTGTAGATATGAAAAGTTGGAGATCGACTAATGAAGAGATGCACAAACATGTTTGATGCTATGTCCAAACATATTCAATAATGTCATTAAGACTAAAAAGATGAACTCATAATGTTCAACCATCAAAAGTAGATCGGGCTCACTAAGTTCCAAATAATCAAGCTTGATTGCTAGTTATTTGAAACTTAGAGAAATAAAACACCCCTTCCCTGTATCGAACATTGAGTTTTAAAATAGATTGCATAGGCAAGAGTTTGATGAACTCCAAAGAATCAACTCCTTGAATCTTAGCTTTAAAAAAGTTGATTATTCAGTTAGAGTTTATCAAGAAATCATCCCCCTTTCTAAAAATATTATATATTTGATAGATGGGATGCAATAGTTGTCTACATGGAAAAAACTATAATGTTGAAGAGTGAGTGGTTATCCTTATCAAACAATGAGACCTACATATGTGATAAAATATCTATTTCTTTATAAGCCACATGTCTAAGTGTAATATTATAAGATTACACTTATAACCATCAAGGATAACATATTCAAAGTGAAATTATGTTAAAGTAAAAATGATTTGAAAGAGAAGCCATCAAGACTAGAAATTCATCAAGAGCCATATTGATTTCAATATTTAGTTATGATAATTGAATAATGGTCAGTTCATTCTATTTATTGTGAATCTTTTGGAAAGAGGGAGGTTCCAATTTTTCTTGATTTTCTCAAAAGACTTTGTGCTACAACATAATAGGAGCTGTGAATACAAGGAGAGAAGGGAAATATTTTTCCAGATAGTGGTTTTCGTGTGTGTCAAACAATAAAGCCTGTATTTTTTTGTTGGGTTCAGAGGAGGGTGACTTTATACATCAAAATTTTGAGTTTTCATATTAGATTCCTAATCAGTGTTTCAGATCTTCACATTATCTTGGTTATCTCTAAATGTAGTTTGATACATATGATTATTGTCACAATTATATTTTGGACTTTGTGCTTTAGTTAATTGCATGTTTGGAAAGAACCTTTCTCTCTACATTCATTTTATAATGCAACATTTGGATAAATGAACTTTGTGTCATTTCTTTTCTATTTTCTTTTAGTTACTTAGTCTTTCTACATCTATGTCATGTTTACAAGTAGATGTTTATGTACCTTTCTTTCTTTCAGGTTAAAAGCATGCATGTTCATAAGTTAGATAATTCATTTTAAATATTACATGGGGAGCTTTACCTAAATAATTCAAAGGGCACTTATGCATTCCAATAGCAAAGTGACCCAACTATTAGTGTTGATTGAGTCTTCTTGTTTGGGTGTTTTAGGGTTAATTTGTATTTCTTGGAAGACAATTTGTTCACTAACACATTTATTTTTTATTTTTTTCTTAACACATCATCTTTCATAAACCCCCTCTCAATGACCTACATTCTAAAGACAAAATCATCTTGGACTGCCTACATGTAGGCTTCAAAATTGTCTCAAGGTTTTTTTTCCTAGCTAGGTTTGATGTTAAGTGTATGGTGGGTGCACAACACTTTTTAGGATGAATATCCAAGACAACTTCTTTGTGATTGCTACCCATGTCAAAAAGTTCATAAAAGGAATACCATCCAAGGTGGCCCCTTACTTGGTTACCTAATTTCGTCTAGGTTATATTCCTATGATTAAGTTTCCCTTAAATCATGTACCATAATAAAGAATCATAACATAAAATTAATGTAAATTTTCAATAATTACATGACACTAATGATTGTGATGTAAATCCTTAAGAATTAAGGAGTAGTATGGAATGCACCTAATGATCTTCCAAGTTATCTAGTGGTATACTTGACCTTTCTAGGTTAAGGATGGAACCCCAAAGTGGTATCTCAACCATAAATAAGAAATAAAAAATAAGCAACTCATACAAGCTCATACACTGTGAGTACAATTATCTTCCCTGACCTTATACACTATTTAACATTTGAGAATATGGAGTTAGAGATCCATTTATCAAACATGATGAGCATCCATCCTTAAATAGAGTATATAATATAATTCTCTAGCTAGAAACTTAAACTAAGCAATTTTTCATCACCCTAACACTACACTCCCCTAGTAGTAGCACACCAAAGTTGTTGTGTTTTGGAGGATGTATGTAATTTTTTAAAGATTTGTCATAAAATTTGACCAAAAGCCTCAAGGAGTCAAGAAAATATATTCAAGATTCCTTCCAAGTACACAAGGAATATTTTTTTATCTTAATATTACATTAGAGATTTTAATTCTCTTTAAAATATTTATTTTGCATTTCATTACTTATTTTCTTCACTTAATACATAATCTTCCCTAAACCCCCTCTAGGATGGCTTGTGTACTAGGGACAACCTTGACCCTAGATTGCCTATAAACATTGCTTATAAATGGGATCAAGGTCTATGTACTCATATTTTCCTAACTATGTTTGATAAGGATTGTATGATGGTACACAACCCTTTTTCAAATCAATGTTGCAAAAAATTTCTTTGCAATTTTTAGACAAAGAATTCCTTATCCTCATTTACAATTATTTGGACCTATTGTCTGTTGCTTTCTCCTTGGTCTTCACATTTTCCAAGTTGGGTTGTAAAATTTTATTTCCTTCACAAGAGTTTGATTCTCCCTCTCAAAAGTGTCAAATAGATCATTTTGTTCATCTCTTTTGATATATTAATTTTGTCAACTTTTTTACTTTTGTGAAATCCATTTAGAGAGTACTAACATGTAAATCATTAGGATTTATTGGACTTTTTGGTATATTATTATCTTTAGCTAGAGATATAACAACCATGAAGTTCATTTTTTTTGCATTTAGGTAATATGTTGGAAATACACTATTAGTATTAGATGAAGGATCTTCCTAGTGAGATCCATTAACTACATCATCTTTTAATGTTTTCATAATTTTCTTATTTACTTTGTTTTTCTGATCGAATTTTGTTGCAAAGTCATTAAAATGAAAATTTGGGTTTGTTGAGACAATTGAGTGTTTAAAAGGTGAATTGCCACTTGTATTCATGTATGCTCATCCAACTCTAGTTACTCCACCTATGTCACTGGTTCTAACAATTGTATTTTGAGAATTTATAACAACCTAAAAATGGTTCTTTCCAAATCTTGAAGTTTTAGGACTATTTTTAGGGGTTTGTCCAGAAACTACTAGAGCATACATTGATTGTAGTAACTGATAAAATTGTTGTTGTTGTCATTGTCAATTTTTTTTCCTTTTTTGCACTATATTCACCCATGCTAGTGAGATCAACTTCAATTGGATTTGAAGATTTAACAAATATTGCATTGGGTTTCCCTTCAGAAGTACAACATTTGTTTCCCTTTGTAGATGACTAGTTTACTTCCACTTTTGGATGGATCTAGTACTACAATTGGATGCCATATTCTTTCACCTCCTAGAACAAGGGCACAAAAACCTACATGATCCATGTTTTGTGTCATAGTTTCCCATACAATATATACTTGTTTAATAGGTTCATTCATTTAACAAATTTTCTTTGAGTCTTAGTTGACTCAAGATCTTAAGTAGCTTGAATATCTTCATCAAACTCATTTTGACTATCAATACCAATGTCATATTAATATGCCACATATGAATGCTCTTTATTCCAATAATCATCAAACAAAAAGTTCTTCCTCCTCAATTTCCCCAAAAGGTGTTGAGGTCTTTGGGTCACCCAAATTCTTCCCCATTTCTGAAAATTCATTCATTTTGGTTTGAGACCAAAATTCAAATTTGTATACATATTAATTTCATTTGGCATAGATTTATTAGAAGATGCAACAAATTTCTTGTAGAAATTGAAGTATGTCACTAACTTTGATTTATGTGTCTCTGATATACATGTAGTGCCATAATTTGGGATGACAATTCTTGCATTGAAATATTATTCTCTACTCACATGTTTCTCCATCTCTTTCTTAACCTCATTCCAAGAATCTATTTTTTTAAAATTTTACTACCAATGGCATCTCTTGATGTTACTATTTTCTTGCAAAGTTTCCATTAGCAATAGGTCTTTCTTTTATGTTTCATGAATCATAATTCTAGTAAGTGAAAATATCAAATCTCAATAAATTTACCAATTCATTTGTCGTGCTTTAAAACCCTTTCTCTTAGATTCTAGCCCTCCACATAAGAAAGGAAAGGAAGGAAATATCATTTTATTTTGTTGTCCATTGAATTGTTCATATGCACTCTCAATCTGGTGTAAATATTCCAATGCAAAAACCCTCTCCTTCACATGCATTAGATGTTTGTAAGGTTCAACCACAAAACTATAAAACATTAACACAATACAATTTTTCATGAAGAACTAGTCAACCAATTAAATTTGTGATGTAAGGAGGGACATTAACAACTAGGGCCAAAGGTGCACCTAACTAACCAACCACCTTGCTAAGTTAACACAATGGAAGCCAACACACACAGAACAACACCAAGGAGAGAAGGAACAAAAAATATTTTATTGATTCATGAAATTGTCAACATATATGCCCAGTTGTAAGGCCTTTTGGGTTATGACCAATACAAATATTCAACTTTTGGATCCACGATCTCTACAATTTTAACTCTAAACTCACTACTTTAGGACCATCCACTCCAAATCCTCTAAGTGATACTTAACCTAAGCCTAAACACCCCTATTTATTCTTACCAAAATGACTTACAAAAATATTCTAGATCTTTACATAATAGAAGGTCGACCTCAAAACAATATGCACACATCCCAAGACAAGATCTTTACACTAAATTCACAACCCAATATAAATACATAAGTTAGCTCACACTAGAAACCAATCATAGATACAATTGGTCAAAGAAGGAACCAAGCATCCAAAAACATCAGGTTCACTCAACACATGAATGAACAATTGACCAATATTGGACAACTCAACACATAGAAGAATGCTTGGCCAACACTTGGCAGCTTGGCACATTTAGAAACATTTGGCCAATACTGGATAACAACTATAGCTCATAAACCTAGCTCAAAAACCATTGAAGCTCAACACTAACTACCATAATGAACAAGATGAGTAGGATACCAAGGAAATCTAGGATTCTCCTGCATCAATTTGACTTCCTAGTTGAATGCAAACTCTACAAGACATAGGCAATCTAGGCATGAGATTTCTCTTAATTTTACAATAAATAGGTAATAAAAATAAGTCTACAAGATGGTTATAGTTATTATTCTTAGCACTCATCCTCATCGTAAGTGTCCATTTTTATATTTTACTTGGAGTTTCTAATTTCTTCTAGGTTTTCTAGACCTCAATATGAAGCTTGTTGTTCTTAGTCTCAAATATTGGGTGATCTTTTGCTTCAAGAATGTACCACAAGTACGATGTGAACCTAAATATATTGCATGAATATTGTTTAATGATTAGTAATTATTATTGCATAGATTCAATAATGTGTTGAACATAATTATTTCTTTCTCCTACCTCCTCAACTGAATCACCTCGATAATGGATATTATAAATCATTTCAAGAACACTAGTGACCACTTCCCTATTACTGTCCAATCCTAGAAAATTCTAACAAAGAAATTGTATTCTAAACCCATGGCACAATAATATCATAATCATAAGGAGGCTTATGATCTCTATCCAATTTAACACTATCACTAATATTATAAGTAGATTATTCAAAGCTTATTAATCCTTTCATATAGGAATCTTGAAAAACTCTTTCCAATTTCTCATAAGCCTTTGCTAGTTTATCCAATTCAATGTACATGTTAAAGCTATCTTATATAAACCCTTGGTCAATCAGAGTGTAAAATTAACTCTCAATTATGGGAATACTTGGTGTATTTTCATCATTATTTTTTAGCACATAGCATGACAATTTTCAGGCAAGGGAATACTTGTTGTATTGTCAAGTGTGCTAACCTACTAACCCATGGAACAAGTCTATTTGTATATGCATTAAAAATTTTGATAAAAATGAAATATTATTTACCCTTATGTGGATCTTCCCACTTATTACCCACAGAAAGTCTAATTCCCATGATTCTCTATCTCCATGGATAACACGATTAGAATATCATGATATTCATAAGTGAAACCTATGATTTTTACCAGTTCACTGAGGCTTATTATGTCTTTCTTTTAGTTTGAACTCATACAAGAGGTTTTTACCTATGTTTTTCTCATGTGTGCTACCAATATTTAACTTTCATGAATCATAAGTGAAGTTGACAATTTACAATTAAAATTCAAACTTCAAGCCCTAATGTACAAATTGAAGACCTACAACTCTGCATTCATTATAAACAATATCAAAACATTAAAAAAAGCCAAGTGGAAACCATTGGTATGTGATAAAACTATAAAGTTATTTGGTATCTCATATCCTTGTGAAAAATAGTGTGTTGATGCTTTACAATAATTTATGTAGCTAATAAAGAAATTCATTAAATACCAATGTGTATTTGTGGGAAGTTTCAAAAATTTAATTCATCCAAGGCAAGAAATCTATTTGAGAGAAATAAAAGGTAACTTAATTCATCTGAATACTAATGATAATAGTTGTTTGGTTGAATATAGTTAGTTATGGCATAGAATATTTTGTCATGTGAATTTTGATAGATTGGTCAAAGCGAGACAAATGCAGTTAGAGGATTGCTACCACTAGTCAAGCCAAATAATGTTGTGTAAAGAATGTCAATTGGGTAAGTTTAATAGTTCTACTTTCAATAGTAAGTCATATAGATCTGAGATTATATTGGATTTGGTGCATACTAATTTGTGTGGTCCTATGAGGACAAGAAGTTATCATGGTGATATGTACTCTTATTCTTTAATGGTTACTCTAGAATGATGCCTTCAAAATGCTTATTAAAATGAAATTGGTAATAACTTGATGTGTTAGAGATCTAACAAAGTTGGAGAAGAGTACACTTCTTGGGAGTTTGTTGAATACTTTGATTTGAATATAATCAAGAGACAAATGTCAGTACCAAGGACTCCACTATTGACATTACAGTCAAGTTTGTTATTAGGGACACACACTTATTCAGATTGTAAGTATCTACCGAGTGTATTGTATGGTTAACAAAGTTAACCAAGAATTTCATACTCTACTATTTTCTACAGTTGTTGCCAAGTTTAAGGGAGAATATTCAGCTTGTGCCAAGTATTTTCTACCATGCTGGTGATCAGCAGTGTAAATCGAGCTACATAAGGTTTACCAAGTTCCTCAGTACAAACCAAGTTGTGCAATGCTTATCGAGTTCGCAGTTAAAGTGATGTGAATCCAGTGTTGACCGAGCCACTGAGTGTTAACCAAGTGATTTAGTTTATATTGAGCTCATTGTGATAGCATTGACTGAGCTATGTAGTGTGAATCAAGTGATCTAGTTTATATGTTGAGTTTCATAGTATTCACAATGTCACTACTGCAGATTGAGTTTAGACTACTTGGAAGTGATCAGTATGGACCGAGCTTATATGTCTACCAAATGCATGAAAATGCTAAACATTGATAGTAGATGTTGAGTATTTGAACCTCACCGACCTAGTTTTCAGAACCCAAGTTCCTATAGTTGAGCCAACTTTGTGCATTTTTGTGTAAACTTTTTGATTTGTAAATTGGATTGGTATATATGTAACATGTTGTATCACATCCAATAAGATGTATGTATGGATTATAACTAGAAGAGAAGAGAAAAAGTGTGAAATACAAATTCTACAATAGTATAAGGAGAAACAAAGATTTCTCTATCTCAGGAAGGTGATCATTACACTAAAAGGAATCTCATTCATCAAACCAAGCTATAAATCAAAGATCAGCCACTATTTCATCCTAATAGGTGGATTAGTTAAATCCTTTCATAAGGTAAACTTAACAATCTTTTTTAAATCTCTTTATTGCGTGTATACTTTATTGTATGTGTGTAAATCCTTTTGCAAGGTGGACCTAGTAGTCTTTACTCCTCCCAAGAGGACAGATCATCAAAAGTGTTCATTGTAAGCCTTAACAGGCCAACTCTATACTATAGTACTAAAGCTTGTGGGTTTCATCCCTAGCCTAATTTTACTTTCTATTTGGAAGGTTTCTGGGTCACCATATTGTGTGTCAAAGTGTTATAAATGATCATAATTCACATAAAGGATTAATTGGTAATTAAAGATTAAGTATTTTAAGTTACTGATTCACTCCTCCCCTCTCAGTAACTTAGCCTATCATATATATTTTTAACAATTGGTATTAGAGCATTGTGGTTCTTAGTAAAGAAGCTTAACAACTTGAGTAAAGATTAGAGGCTATGGAGGTATTCAGACTTGATAAAGCTATTGATAATGAGAAGCTAGATTTGGAATTGGCTATTGGAAAACTCAAGAAAGAAAAGGAGTAACTAGCTCAATCCCTAAAAAGGAGAAAAGATCTTGAAATCCAGATGAATGACCAACTCTACATTGAAGAAAGAATTGAAGACATTCATTCAAAAAGCAATTAAGAAATCAAAGAACTATTAGAAAAGAATGGTTCAATTCAAGAAGAAGTTAGGAAACTAAGAAGAGAGAAAGAAATTTAGTAAGTATTATTGTGTGAAGTCATGGAAGAGAAAAAAAGGATAAAAGAAAAAATAGAAGGAAACAAAAATGAGATTCAACACCTATCCCTTCAAAAAGAAGACTTCATTGATCAGCTCACCAATGCAAATGAAGAAATCATGAATCTAAGATCAGAAAATGAAAGATTGCAAAATGATCTAAACACTAAAAGGCAAATCAATGAGAGGATGATGAAATCTCAAGCAAACATGGATCAACAAAATGAGCAAATCTAATACAGACAAAAAGAAAAAGTAGGAATTGGATATACATAAGAAGGTGAATCATCCAAGCAAGGAGCTCAAAAGAATCAAAAGAATCAAAGACATGCTTGCAATCACTATGGTAAGATAGATCATACATCAAAAAATGGTTGGAGAAATGGGAAAGCTAAATTCAATGGAAAATGCTACAATTGCAATCAAAATGGTCATATAGCCTATTAATACAAAGAGAAAAATAAGTTTGAAGAAAAATGTCACAAGTGTAAGAAGCATGGGCACAAATCTTCTCAATACACACTAGGAGATTGAACCCAGTAGAATAGATTGTAAAAGTCATATTTGGTTGGGACTATAACACTTGGTGCAAATGTCATTACTATGGAGAATTTGGACACATTGCAATGAATTGTGTAAAACATCACATGAGGACAAGAGACACTACCAGAAGATGTTTTATTTGTATAGAACTTGGTCATCTTGCCAAGAATTGTATGAATACTAGAAGAATTAAAGATGAAAAGAAAGACAAAGATGATAACATCAAATGCGACAACAATGGATTCCAAAATATTTTGAGAATGCAAGTCTGAGCATTGAAGAAAATGTCACTCAAGAATTGGGTTCAACTCAAGTATTTCTACTTGATCTCTCATAAGGAGTATTAGAACTAGAATTCTAAAGAAGACATCTCACATCAGTTCCAATCAATAGAATGAAAGACCCATATCAACACTCAAGATGCAAAGGGATCATCATGCATACTAGTCATTACCAAATGAGGTTGGGTTGTAGACCTTATCAAGCAAGGTCGGGTTGCAAGACTTTGCCAAGTAAAGTCAAGAGTAACTAAGTTTTATGAGGATACTAAGTCATGCATGACTCTACCAAGCACTCAATACAAGTGAAGTGGATGACAGACTATCATTTGAGTGAACAATCATACCAGGCATTTGTGGCAATCGAAAGACAAAATTTGATAAAAATGGAAAAATCAAAGTCACTTCTCACTATGAATTTTTGAGAGCTATTTGTGTAGAATATTATTTGTGTAGAATATTCTTAGTGCATCTGAGGAATCTGTGCAAGTTACTATTAAAGATTTCCATGTTCTCTCAAACCCTACTGAGCAAAATGACATCCACTAGTAGCAAATTAAAGAAAGGATCTGATATGTTGGTTTGAGGCATGGAATGGAAGGCACCAGACTTCAAGTTGAATCTAGCTATTGCAGAAACCTTAGATCCAAGTGGAGCTCAATCACAAATTGTATCAAAGTTACTATTGATTAATGATATTCATTCACATTTTTGGTGTGTTATTCAAGATATTGGAACTATGAAAATGGATGAATCCTTGAAAGAATTGTGTGTGAATGGTGTTTTAAAACTGAAGCATCAACACCTTGAAGCAAAGGGTCTGGCTCACATTCTACACATGTCATGGGACTTTCAAATCAAATAGATAAGATTTATCCTTAGCCATGTACATAATGGCCATCTATGGTTGGAGAAACCTATTTTGATAACAAAGAAGATGATCCATAGGATCATTGGTCTTCTAATGTTGGCAAAAGAAAAAATGACTAAAACCTTAAGTCAAGTTGAACTAGAAAAGAAAACCCTTCTTGAGTGGGATGGAAGGGAAATGAAGATCAACTATGTCATGAATATAGAATTGAAGTTTGGGATACATGTCATTACACATAAAATATATAGCTTGAGAAAACTCAACAGTGTATCATGTGAAGCAGTAGATCTCACATACAAAGTGTTCAAGAATAACCTGTCACTTGACCTTGTTGAGTTGATGCTGAATCAATTCAACAAAAATATAGAGAGTATAAGAACTTCAAAGAGCAATCCTTGAAATTTTGGGAGAAAACTATGTGAGTATTATGGATTATTACTTTGATACATTCAAGAATAAGATGAATATTAGATTTAGGATCTAAAAGAAACTTTTTGATGATAATGGTTGATAGTGATAAAGTATATATACAAGCAGTAAGACTGAGAATTATATGGGTTAAGCCTCTAGGTTATGAGGTTAACATAGATGAAACCAAGGACATCATTGAAGCACTAATAAATGAGCTTTTTGACCCAAATTCTACTTACTTTGGCACCTATGATGAAGCAAAGGAAAGAATAGAACTTGAAATAAAACTCCCTCAGGTGGTCAACAAAGGGAAGAAGAGAATTGCAATATTGATAACCAACTCCACTCTTCTGTTGACTGAAGGCAAAGGTGATGAAATTGAGGATGATGAAGCAAAAGATGAAGAGAAGTTAGAAGAAGAACCTATAAAGAAGAAAGGTAAGGTTATTATAACCAAGCCTGCCAAACCATTTATGGTTGTGCTCACAAGGAGGACATCTAGAAAGAAACTTGATAAAGAAGGAGGAGATCTGATCTTTAAATGGCCTTCACCCACCTTTTAGGAAATATTGAAAGAAATAGAGTCAAGAGTAGGAATAACAAAAATTAGATCACTAAAGTATGAGACTAGGATTGCAGAGGAGAAGAAGAAAATAGAAGACATGATAATGTCTAAGATGGGTAAATGGGAGTATTCAAGTGATTTAATAAAACTCTTGTAGATTTCAAGTGATTTAATGGAGAAAATCAAGCCAAGATGGGAGAATGTTATAAAAACTACTAAATATATTTATGAGCAAACCCTAAGGAAACTAATGCCAAGCTTAAATGACAAAGAGGTGAAAGAATCCATCAAAAAGAATGAAGAAAAACTTACCTTGAGATTCAACACTTGCCTTATATTGATGAATGCCATTGAACATGTGGTAAGAAATGCCACCAACACATAGAAAAACATTTATGTTCTTTAGAAGTAGAGTGATTTTGTTATTAATGTCAATGAAAATGATGAAGATGATGGTGAACATGACAAGGAAGAGGAAACTAATGATGAAGAAGTAACACATTATTATAACATAGATGATGAGGAATAGGAATAGGAACATGAAGCTATCGAGGAAGATTTACCTAAAGTTTAGAACATTGAGGAGACTGACCTAGAGAAAATTATAGTAGCAGTCATAGCCTCACTTCCTCATTCTCTAAGCAAAACATTGAAAACATCAAGCCCAAAGAAAGCTACTATAGGATTGACTATGTCAAACATTATAAGTACAAGAACTCAAACAATTTTTGCACCTGTACAGCACAATACTTCATTTATAGAAGTGAAAAACACTTCATCTATCAAAAAATCAATACTTCCTCCTCCATCAATTTTGGTTACACAAGGTATTTCATCAATAAGTGCAGTATCCACTTTTTCAACCAGTCCTACAATTTCTACTATTGTTTTTATTCCTTGCATGTAATTAATAAGTACAAGGACAGTTGAGACCAAGCATCAACTGAGTACAAAATTTTTGAATAAAGGCAAAGAGAAGGAAGAAGAAATTAATCTTGATTAGGAGATTGTTATTCTGAATTGGGAATCTCCAATCTTAATCTTGATCAAATGCATATATTTGGAGAGATACTTTAGAAGAAAGCTAAGTAGTAGAGGCTTAGATATGAAAGAAATAAGAAATTTCAAGTGCTTGAAGATGTGAAGAATATTCTAGCAAAAGCACTTTGCATAGATGTTGACATTCTCAACCAATTTTGGCTTAGTTAGTAGAGGTAGTCCATAAATTCAATGAAGATTTGAATGGATAGGAGATATTATTGTAGAAAGCTGAGAAGAAGTTTGAGAATAAAGTTTTGGAACTAGTAGCACAATAGATTGCTATTCACTAAGTAGTCTTGTCTACTATTTAGGCTCATTAGGGAACTCTTGCAACAATGTGAATTCCTTATTCGGTAAAATTTGTGATAATTCAAGTTTCACCAAGGAAATTAAAGATAAACTTTCAAACATTGATGAAGATCTAAAGGAAAGTGCACAACAATTGCAACTTGACCCGAGTTACAATTCTACCCACTAAACAAAGATCAAATTCTTAACTGATATGTAGGGAGAATTGCTAAGAGAAGAAGCCAGGATATGATTCTCCTAAACATGGATGCATTACAAAAACATATTGCACATGCAAAAACAATCATCCATGATAATGACTTCTCAATTGTAGATCACATGATAGAACTTTCAATAGAAATTCAAGTTGCATTACACACATGCAAGGTGTTGCAAGAAAATTGGGACAAGACTTTGACACTAATCCTAGAGGTACATTAAGATTTTTGTCACTTTTTGGCATTTATTGTATAGTATATAGCATACGTCTTTGGCATTAATTTCAAAAAGGGGGAGAAAATGTATATTGTAAAGGGGAGAAGATACAATATAAGATGTAGTAAACATAAAGGGGGAGAAAATGTATATATTATATGTGAAAATATGAAAAGATGTAAAGTATATTATATGTGTGTGTGTGTGTGTGTGTGTGTGGGGGGGGGGGGGGGGGGGAGGCATTATCATGTACAAATATTCAGGGAAACATCTTTTACAAAAGCAATTTTGAAAAATCCCAAAAGCAGAGTACTCTACCAAGTTGGAGACACAAGATGATGGATAAAAGGTGTTCTTGAAATTTTTGAATTCAGTTTTGTTTTATAAGTGTTTTTTGTCACCAATGCCAAAGGAGGAGATTGTTGAAATTATAGTTAGGTTTGTTACAGCGACACAAACTTATTTAGATTGTAAGTATCTATTGAGCATATTGTATAGTTAACAGAGTTAACCAAGAATTTTAGACTCTGCCAAATTCCATAGTTGCTACCAAGTTCAAGGGACAATATTCAGTTTGCACCGAGTAGTTTCTACCATGATGGTGATCAGTAGTGAAAACTGAGCTACATAAGGTTTAACAAGTTCTTTAGTGAAAATTGAGTTGTGCAATGCTTACCAAGTTTGCAGTTACAATGATGTGAATCCAATGTTGACCGAGCCACTCAATGTTAACCAAGTGATTTAGTTTATACTGAGCTCATTGTGATAGAATCGATTGAGCTATGTAGTGTGAATTAAGTGATTTAGTTTATATGTTGAGTTTCATAGTATTCACCGAGTCACCAATACAAACTGAGTTTAGACTACTTAAAAGTGATCAGTATGGACTGAGCTTCTACATCTACTAAATGCATGATGATGTCGAGCATTGATAGTAGATGCTGAGTATCAAAGACTCACTAAGCTAGTCTTTAGAACATGAGTTTTTACTGTTGAGCCAACTTTGTGCATTTTTTGTGTAAACTTATACTATAGCCGACTTTGTTGATTTGTAAATTGGATTGGTATATATGTAAAGTATTATATCACATCCAATAAGATGTATGTATGGAATATAACTAGAAGAGAAGAGGAGAAGTGTGAAATACAAAGGCTACAATAGTATATGGAGCAACAAAGATTTATGTATTACAAGAAGGTGATCATTACACTAAAAGGAATCTCACTTAGTAAACCAAGTCACAAATTAGAGATCAACAAATATTTCATCCTAACAAGTGGATTAGTTAAATCCTTTCACAAGGTAGAATTAACAGTATTTTTTAAATCTGTTAACCAATTACACACTTCATTGTATGTTTGTAAATCCTTTTTCAAGGTGGACCTAGTAATCCTTATTGCTCCTAATATGGCAGATCATTAAAAGTGATTATTGTAAGCCTTACTAGGCCAACTTTATACTATAGTACTAAAGCTTATGGGTTTCATCCCCATTCCAATTTGACTTTCTATTTGGAAGGTTTCTACGTCACCATATTGTGTGTCAAAGTGTTATAAATGTCTTATTTCTTTTAGTTTCTTATGCATGATTAGAATTCACATAAAAGGATTAATTGATAATTAAAAATTAAGTTTTATAAGTTACCGATTTACCCCTCCCCTATCAGTAACTTAGCCTATCATATATATTTCAAATATCCACAACAAAAAAGGATTGTAGAAAGAAGGAACCAAACTACATCTTATACCCCCACAACCATGATGATCAAAGGAGATGTAGCCAAGATGTCTTGGAGAGAAGAAATTATTATTGTAGTCTACACCATGAACCAGGTACAAATAAAGAAAGGAATCAGTAAGAATATGTAATGTCCTCTTCTCACTAGCACTTTGATTTAATGGAGTTTGGCCTATAATTGGACCCTCTTAGGCCAAGGTGTGGAGGAGAGGGTTATGTGGGCAAGTCTTACTATTGTCAAAGTCTTCTTGTAGCCACAAACTTTTGGTAGCCATGGGTTTCTTGTAGCCATGAACTTCTTGTAGTCTATGATATTTGCACTTTATATCAATTATATTTTTTATATTACTTTATAAGTTTATAGTGCAATTAATTATTATTGTAAGAAGGGGTGAATCTTTTAGAAAGTGAAAATAATAATTATTATTTATTTCTTCTAGAAGGAGGCTGACCTGTTGGAGAAAAGAATAAATAAGGAGTGAAGCCTCATTGTTGGATATTTAATGTGTTGCCATCTACTTTTACTAATAACATGTGGAGCCAAGGGTTTCTTCGGTTTGCTACGTCCATTGGAAAAGTGATAGATTCTCCAAAGGGCTGCAACTATTGTAGAAGAAAAATTAATCTTTTCATTGTGCTGAATTTTTAGCCTAGGGCTAGATTTGAGGAGTAAAGTTTGAAGAAATAAGTCTGATATAAATCTCCAACCATATTGCAGTAGGGATGAGATATTTGGTTAATGATTCTAGAAGAATTGAAAGACTTTCCTATAACTGAAGGTGAACATTGTCATTGCTAAAATATTTTTCTATAGTATGGTTGCTATAGTAAAAATCCACATTTTTGGGGGGTGGTTTCCAAGTTCCTATCCATTTACATTTTTCATTGCATTGAGGTTAGATCTAAATATCTTAGGGTATTTATTAGGATTTAGAAATCAGTTGTTGAAGTCTTGTGATCTAATTTATATCATAGTCCTATATAAAAAAATTTCGAAAGGGATTAGAATATCATTAAAAACCATAGCAGGCATTGCCCTAATGTATTACTGTTGTAGATGCATATTTTATCATTTGTAACCAAATGCTACATGTTTCAAGAAAAATACTACAACATTTTCATCTTCATTGTTGGATGTTTTGGAGTTCTTTACTATAGTTTGGCATTCAAAAATAAATAAGAATTTAGATTTACAATGTATATCCCTTCTATGAAAAGTGGTTGATGAAATTATCAAGTTAAGGAATCAGAAAATTTAATTTAGAATTGGAAGGGATATTATAGTGGTATCAGAGCTTTGATCCTACCATCTTGGAGGGTTGAAGTTCATATACAACCACATCAACAAGGTCACCTTAGGGTTTACACTCATAGAAGAAGAGAATGAGAGAAAAATCAATTTGAGATTCTACCCTTAGAAGAGATGGATGACATGGGAGGAGGAGAACCACCAAGAAATGAAGGAAGAAACATAGGAGACAATGAAGAAAGAGAAGAATGAGAGATTTTAAAATATTTGGCAATGGAGAAATAGCAAGTGGTTGAAGATCTACGAGTACTTACCTCCATGATACAACAAACAAACACTTAAGATAGACAAAACCAAGTGTTGGATAATGATTGAAGTATAGCACAAAGTTATCCCGCCCTTACCATTGATAGGCCTACATTCCTTACCTTCATGAGGGATGAAATTGAAGATGATAATGTTGAAGAAGGAGAGGCAACATTTGGATATCATCTTATAGCAATAAATGTTGAATGGGAATTAGAAACAAGAGGCTAGGAAACATTTGAGCTTTGAAAGATTTCTACATCAAAGGATAGTCAAGCATTACAAGATGAGATGAGATTGAAGACCAAGAGATCAAAATAAAGATATGAAGCATGTAACCAACAGATTCACATTACCTATGCTTGATAGAAGTGGGGAAGTTACAATTTAGTCTTGGATTCATAAGTTAGACACTTTCTCAAATCTTTGAACCATGAAAAGGGAGTATGATTTTATGTCTTCTAATTCTAATAATGTATGTAAAAAATTATATAATGAATTTGATAGATATGAAAATTTAAATTCAAAAAAAAATATGATAGATTTGGACAATGATTTAACTACATCCTCCTTACAAGAGGATTCACAAGAGATTATGGAAGTGGCCTTGGATATTGACACTCAAGATACTAGTGTCATGAATGAAGATTGCATAAACACTTTTGCTTTTATAATAGCAGCTATGAAACCTTGCATCTATAAGGGCCAATAGTGCAAGACACTATTCTTGAATTATCACATGGTAGTACTCAAGAAGTGGGTACTAATGATAAATTGTATGATGCAGATTCATGTTATGACAAGTTTTATTTTTCAAAAATGCTCTTAGAAAATGAGTTTGAAGATTCAATTGTCAGCATGGAGTTTCAAGAATTTGAGCAAGATGAACATGCAATTGAGTTATGTATTGAGTTACATTGTAATAGTTCCTTAGATGTGGGTGTGTGTGTGGATGATAGAACACAACATAATTCTTTTGATTTAGACACATTTGAATTGGACAACTTGTTCTAGAATGGATTGTTACAAAGGCCTCATCATTTTTATTAAGTCTCGTAAGGTGAATATGAGGATTGATCCTATACTTAGTGGAGCTAACCTTAGTATTTTTATTAGAAGTGATGAAGGTAAGACTTTACAATGACAAGATATCATTACTGATTTTTTTAAGAATAATTATGTTATGCATCATCATTTTAATGAAATAGAAGCTTGTAATAATGAGAAAGGCAACACTATGATATCATTCATTGGTAGAATTCCTACGCCCATTAGTAAACACAAAGATATCAATCATATGAGATATGGTTTGACATACTTTGACATTAAAGAAGTAAAGAGGTTTAAATAAATGAATGATGAATGGTTGTAAAAAGCTAAAAATGCCAAGTTGGTGGCTACCAATATAAGACAACATCTTCAATAAGTCAATGGAAAGGAAAATCTCATCAACATAGAAAGAAAAAGAGGATGGATAACATTAAAATCCTCTTATTTCAATCAAGGATGGAATCTAAAAATGTACCTAGTTCCAATGACAGAAATGAAGTTGATGACTTTGGATGATTAAAGGATTTGGTAATGATTCTAGACATGAAGAAAAAAGAATAGTTTGAGAGTTCTTCATGTGCACCTGAAGTTGTTCATAGCTTGGAGACTTAGTTGAAGGTGGAGGAGGATGAGATTAGTGCATTAGAATCTCATCAGAACATGATGCCCAAACAAATTGAGGATCATCTTTGGTCAATTCAAAAAATGGTAGATCCAAAGTGGGAATCAACAACCAAAACAACAAACAACTATACCTAAATTGCACACTTGAACCCTCTTTATGATGATTCAATACCTTGAAAATGTGTCCACAAATAGTGACAATGCTATAAAGTCCCAAGATATTTTTATTTTAAATTTCATAGAGATTGGAAAAGTGTGAGCTGATGGAAACTATTAACATAAAATATAACAGTTCATTACACGACATTTAGACTCAGTTTATAGCTTTGAATAATTAACAAGAAATGCAAAAACCTACTTCCATTCTTCCAACTACTCCCAAATGATTTTAATGAATTTTGTAAATGCAGAAGGTTAGTGTCTTGATTTATCAATATCTTATGTATGTAACATAGTTGTATTTATTGAGTTGAAGCAATATCAACTAAAAATGATAGAAGTATTGTGCAAATAAATAATTCAACTTAATAATCTTTATTTGAACTCATTGAAATTCCTATGAAAAGGTAAATGATAATCACACATACAAAGATGATGTCTCAAAGTGATTTAATTTTTAAAAGTGTGATTAAAATATCCCAAGCAAGCACAATTGACAAAAGTAGAGAAATTTCTCAATATCAGATCAAAAAATTAGAAATCGATACAATTTAGAGTTTTATTACGATGTCTTTTAGTCTTGATGATAAATATCTTAACAATGAGTATCGAATATTGGGAGATGTATTCAGTTTTTGATCAATTGGGATGAACAATGTCAATTAGATAAGATCAGTATGATGTTATAACTAATTAGATTGTATTGTGAATGAAGTATTTACATGTAGAGTTGACAATATGAAATCACAGATGTACATCAAAAAATATGTGAACCAATGCTTATAAAAAATGATGATGTATTTATTTCTTGGTTTCAATGGAGCCATTGTACATATAACTTAGATAGTTGCAGTTATAGGTTTCACAGTAATGTCGATATGATATTCATAGAGCTTCAAATATTTTGACTGATTGTGCATCTCTTCTAAGTTCAAAGATACAATATTTCTCTAGTCCATGAGTTGCTATGGAACCATGGATGAATATGTCTGTATGGTCCATAAAACTGAGCATCAATGATGTCATAGATTTTGATATCAATGCAAAATAATGTTTCTTCTTCTAAAAACAATGCTTCTAGAGAAATAGAATACTGAGGGACTCTCACCTTGAATCTCCTCTCCAAATCGAATTCTCAAATAAAAATTTCAAACATGAGAAGATGAAATAATTAATATCTAATTATATAAATGGTAAAAGATAAAGACACGTACAAAGAGGGTGTCTCAAAGTGATTTGATTTTGAAAAGTGAGATTGAAATATCCCAAGCAAGCACAATTGAAAAACATAGAAAAATTGCTCAATGTCATATCAAAAAATCAGAATTCAGAGTATGACAACAATCTATGATGTCTTTTAATCTTAATGATAAAATCTCCAAACAATGAGTATCCATAATATGTATAACCCCAAATAATCATGTAGAGATGTCTATAGTATGAGTAGATCTATAAAACGAACCATGGATCTTGGACCTTACTCTCTAGCATCTTAGATGGTCTAGATGTAGCAAAAACACACATATCCTATTTTTTTGCATTATTTCTCTATATTTTAATAGAACTACCATTCTTTCTTATTAGAAAAAGTTTATAAATCTAAACTCAATCAATATAACATTTGGAATTATAAATATTATCAAGAATTATGTTAGCAAACATGCTAGAGATAAATATAGTTAAGATAAAGCTCTTAAAAATAAAATTGGTACCAAGAGACAATCCAAGTTCACATATTCGACCAATTATTTTATTTTTGTAAGTGTAGTTGCTGACCCAACCAGCTTTGAGGTAGAGGGCCACCGTATCTACCATAAGCACACACATTTAGAAAATAAATAGTAATTCCAAGATGCAATATTTATCATCAAATTCAAAAATAAAATGCTCAAATTCTTTATCAACTAGCTTGAGAAAAAGAAAATGTACCTAATTTGTATTTTAGGATTGAAAGGAATTACTAGAAATATATTGTGAGATTAAGAAGGTTGCATGCTTATCCTGCCAGAATACTACTACTATTTTAAAAGTTTTATGTAACAAGACAAAAACTTTGGGAGAATAAAAAATAATTCAAATAAGATAATCAACATGCATCAGAAGGCTATCAAAAATTAGTTGGTTTTTATAGATTTGAAATATTGAAGATTATACCCATATAAATTTCCCATTTGTGACCATGCTAGGATTGTTGGTCCCCCAAAGAAAGCATCTAAATTTGATTTGGTGAAATTGTATCTCTGTCATCAACAATTCCATCATTCACTATTAAAAAGCATTCTACGTATGAAAGAAAACATAGTAAATCTTTTAGTTCTTACTACGAGCAATAAAACATTAGTTCACCCTATAAATAAATCCTCTAACAAAGTATTTGACACTTTTCATCTAAAACTAAAGTGTTCCTAATTACCTAAAAGTCCCACTTGATAAAAAATATTAAAATATCTAAATATTGAAAAGTGAAAACATAATAGAAGTTAAAAGACTAACAACCAACAACTTGTCAAAACACAAAACTAATGCAAAAGAATATTAAAACTAGAAATCTCTAATGATGAGCTTCTAATTCAAAAGAAGGAGTTGAGAGGTAAGAAGGTTTTGTCTCAAGGGAAGACAGAGGAAAAAGACATCAAGGAGACAGATGCTAGAAAAGATACTCTAGATATGGATGAGGAAAACTTGAATCAGAGCATTGCCCAAGATGAATAGGGGTATATGAAGGGTATCTTTGGAAACCTGGGTGTGATGAAAAGGGAAATTATTAGTATGAAGGAATAGATGTATGATATAAGGAGGGATTTTGATCGGCTAAGTAGGACTATTAGAGGTGAGAGGACTTTAGGTTAGCATTTAGATAGACTCTCAAATGTTATTGGGAATGAAAAAGTCAAGAATTTAATAAAGAGAGTCTCACTACTAGAAGCAAACAATAGAGCTATGGAGCATATGATAAAGGACATGCAGTAAAAGATGGATGTGATGGGAAACATAGTTGATAGTACTAAGAATGTGGTAAAGAAACTTGTAGACTATAGGTGTTTCATTTGAAGACTATTGTAGATAACATTAAGATTTTGTTGGACAAACTAGAATAGGGGAGAATTCAAGGTTCTAAGGATATGAAAGAGGACCAAGGCCCTAGTAAATGAACAAGGGAAAATTCAAAGAAGATAGATGTTATGGATGACAAAGAAATTGATGAGTTGAGGGCCTCTATTGTAAACATGAATATACTTGTAGATCAAGCTACTCATTTATTAAAGACCTTATAGTTGTCCTTATGTCTCATTGATGTCTTGTTGCTATTTGTTTTCTTGTTTGATGTATCATGGATACTTGTCATAGTTTGTATTATTTTTTAGTGTTGATGCACAGTTCCTCAAGAGCTTTCTTAGCTTTTCTATTTGGTACTCTATAAGAGGTTTCACATCCTATCAAAACCTATTTTTACTTAATCAAAATTGGAGATCTCTTTGATGTGCTCATTAGATGAATCTACAAAAATGGTCTTCACAACCCTCTATAGTACAACCTTCTTATGGTAAGCCCTATCAAACCATTTTAACAAAGGAGTGCATGAATTCTTACATAATATAATCTAGTAGAGACAAGATATGAAAATAGAGATAGATGTCCATGATTTGTTCTCATAAATATTTTAACAGATGAACACACATATTGCTTCCTATTGAGAGGGGAAAGTTACCAAAGCTCCATGATAAGGATAATGATATATTATTAATGTGCAACATGCTAGTTCCACTGCTGATTGGAATCCTACGAGCCCTACCAACTTGATGCTAGGATATCCAACCAGTTATGGCCAACTTGACAAAACTAAATAATGTAATCCAAGTTCCTTGCACTTATGCCTCTGCAAGGCCAAGGTGAGTACACCTGATCTTGGATAACAACTTAGATCCAAGATGCTTAAAGAAGATCAATTAGAATTTGAATGAAACTTTCTTAAATGCCAAGAATTGTAGAAAGCTTTTTAACTTGAGAATCACGAATTTATAATAAAAAATGAATATATGAATTTTTTTGAATAAGAATAAGTATGGATTAATGCAAAAATGAATATATTAATTCTTCAAAGGAAAGATATGAAACAATTACCAACATATGGATTATGAATCAAGAGTAGTATAAAGACCAATGCTTAATTAAATTGGCAAATAGAGTCAATATTATAAGTTGAGATGTACAACTTTATAAATTTCAATGTACTTAAACTATAAATAGATCAATAATCTAGATGTGACGGATGAACTATACGAACACAACTTTACACTACTCTAGAATGCATTAATTTAACTCCTATGATATGGAGACAAACTAGACATAATTATAGAAACAATTAAATATCACAATTTTAAAATTCTCTAGAATACATTATAAATCCTATTATATGGAGACAAACTAGACATAAATACATAAACAATTAAATATTTCATAATATATGTTTATCAAGTATTAAATGCAATAACGATCCAATGCACTTGTCTAAATATTAAAATATTTATAAAGGACACAAATTAATAATAATTTAAATTCTAAATTTTTTATACAAATAAGTAAAATAAATATGCTTACTAATTATGCTAGAATTAAAATTGCAATGAAGACACTCCTTATAGATGATCCATCCAATGCAATTAGATTCCAAAAAAGAAGTAAAAAATTGTACTCAACGATCCAAATCCATGATCTTTAAAAAAAAAAATTCATTCCTTTTCCAATGAAAGAATATAATATTTCAAGAGTACATAATAATATGAATATGTATAATTTTTGGAAATTGTATAACTGATCCTAAAGCATCACATCACTTCAGGCTTCTTAATCTAGTTACAACTACATGGTTGTAGTTTACATCATGGCTACTTCAACATGTAATTGGAAATGGGAATAGTTTCATCTCACTCTAATTATATCTAGTTGTTGTTTAGATTAAAAATAACAACATAGGCTAACCATTTTTCATCGCTATCCAACTTTAGGAGATATAATCTCTATATCAAAGCCACACTACTTCCTTGTTATCATGCACCCATAGACCTATGACAAGCATATGATGTTGTTAGATTTAAACTACTTAAAAATGACTAATAATAAAAAACATAATTCCCCCTCTTAAGGAAGCCTTGTGAAATATAGGTATTGAAATTTGCATTATTGTGTGATCCTTTGGAATAGCAAATTTGTGTATATACAAAACCCTTGATGTTCCTTGATTCTCCTCATCCATTATTACTTGGCCATGTGATAACCATGGAGCTCCCTAATTGGCTTAGAATTCTTAGTAATTTGTCAATGAGGCTTCTTCATTCAAGTGTTGTGGATTCCAAATAATTTACTGTATCCCCTAAGTGTATAAAATCTCTTCACTGTGTCATAGGAGTATGATGATGGACACACTTAATTATTATCTTTCTCTAGCGGTCCTCACTATAAAGGAGTTATCTTTTGGTCCATTTCTTTGGTTTTGATTCCATTTTTTTCATGAGTGTTTGAGATCTCATATTGGGGTCTTCTTGGCATTAATCAAACTTTTGATATCATCAAGACTTTAAAATCATTATGTTTGAAACTTACTCTATATTAATCAATGCAGAACTGATGACATTCTTAGATGTATGAAATATGATACATGTTGCATATCCACTCAATCCTTCATATCATATTTCTATTTGCTATTGTTAGCTCTTTATACTTATTGCTTTCTATCATTGTTGGTCATGCCGGTCAAAGGCATTAATCTAGTGTGTACATTGCTCATTGTTTGACATCATCATTAGTACTCTAATCACCATTTATTGCTTGTTTTTAGTCTCAAATAATTTTTGTTGTTTCTAGATTTTTAGTTTTATGTAAAACAAGTCTTTCATATTATCATATCTTCACATGCAAATTGCACAGCTTGTCTTTTTAACTAAATGATTATATCCAATCATCACATTAGTTATTCCTATACACATATGCTAGTATAAAATGAAGGTTGTTGCTTAATCTCAAAATGAGAATTTAATTATTTTGGGACTAAATGTCTAGAAACCATCTCTCAGCTCTATAAATTCATCATTAAATACATTCCTTTTGGCATCTTGTTCACCCCTTTACTATTTTTCCTAAGTTGTAGTTGTTAGTGGTTGTTGAATCATTGATGGTCCCAAGGAATAATCTCAAATCATTGTTGTGTGTATATTTTCTCATCTTTATTTTACTGCTAGATGTTGCTATTTGTTTTGAAACCAAATAAGCATGCTTGCTTTTCATGGTGAATATCTAGGAACTTTTGAATAATATGTTGGGGCTCATCTTGTATCATTTCCCCAATGTGCTTTAAAAGATGCATTCAAGATTTGTATATTTATATCTCTATACTTATTCTTCCTTGATCTATAATGTATATGTATATATATATATATATATATATATATATATATATATATATATATATATATATATATATATATATATATATATATATATATATATATATATATATATATGGCATTTTCTATCATGACTCCTCAATATTATTTCACAAATGGAAACAAAATTTTTTGCTTCATCACAACAAAAGGCCAACAAGAGGGCTAAAGGGATTGAGAGAAATAGGGTAGCAACCCAACTAACAGTGGGACCACCAAATGGTGTCCAAGGAAAGATAGAGGAACAAGAAAAGAACTAAAGCAAGAGAAGATCCCCAAACCAAGAACAACAACCCAAAAACCTAACTCCCCCAATCTACTAGGAAAAAACCAATAATTGATGGATATATAGTAGGTAACAACATCCTACAACACCTATAGGGACCTCCAAAGTCATAGAAGTAGAAGGAAGTCATTGCTAATTGGAGGATCTATGTGGATTCACTACCCTATGGCATCCTCAAGGGGAGAGGGGTCAAGTGTCCACTTGATGCCCCACTTTGAGAGTTTCATTGTGAAGGAGGTGATGAGCAGGTCAAAATGTGACCTTAGAGAGAGAATCAACTAAAGGATGAGATCCATAAGCCTCCATGTCTCCTTTAGCTAGAGAAAAAGACATCTTTAATCAATATGTGTAAAGAAGGTTGGAAGAGATTGGACCACTTTGAATAGGCACTAGAATCCCCCTTTGATCTCGTACTAGATGTGAAAGTGGAAAATGAAGAAAGTCCTCATCTTGGCCTCCCCTAAATCACAAAGATGGAAAATCTTGTACTCTCTAGCTAATGGTGGTAATTCTAGATGCAGAGTTGATGGGACCCCACTCTAAAAGAACTAAGAGAGATAGAAAGAGTATGGAACAACCCAAAGAGAGCTAGGGGGTGCACACAATGATCTCATCTTGTAGCTCAAGAAGTACTCCATAAAGAAATCCATCTTAGGAAAAGGTCCCTTAGAGGGATAGGTCCAAGTGGTATGCCTATTCAACTCCTATAGCAAAAAATGAAGCAAGTACTCATCTCAGCCTCCCCTAAATCACAAAGCTATAAAATCTTGTCCTCTCTAGACAAATGGTAGTCATTCTAGATGCACATTTGATGGGAAGCTACTCTGAAATAACCAAGAGAGCTACAAAGAGTATGGGACAACCCTGAGAGAGCTAGGGGGACACACAATGATATTGTCTTGTAGCTAAAGAAAGTCCTCCACAAAGAAAGCCATCTTAGGAAAAAGTCCCCTAGAGGGACATGTCCAAGTGGTATGCCAATTCAACTCCTATCAAGATAGAAAAAGATAAAATAGGGCATCCAAGGAGTACTAAAATAGGAGAGGTGGTCAATGTTGATCTTGATAGATCACAAAAAGATGATGCTTGCAGGAACTAGCAATGGGCACAACCAATAGGGTCTGATTAAACAATAGCCTTTGCAAGAGTAGTGGACTAGGTAGGAATATCTATAATACCTCTCTAAGGAATCCATGAAATTATGGAAATGATGTAATAACCAAACAAGATAAAAATTAGTAACAAGTTTGAAAGGTTGAACCCCAAACTTGATGAGAACAATATGTGAGGTAGACTATCTGAATCTAATGGTCCACCTAAGAAACAAGATCTACATCTACTCTATTGAAGCCCAATCATAATCAAGTAAAGATGGACCCCATGCCACAAAACCATAAAGAATAGTTTGTCTAAGAAAAGTATCCAAAAGAGTCAACTTATATTTCATATCCTCAAAATGATTTATGAAGCATTGTCTCTCAATAAGGGCTAGAAATGATCCCTAACCCTTATTGATGCAAGGTTGAACTGTCCATCTCGAACTGAAGTGAGGCCTTGAGAATCTAACCCCCAAATAACTATCAGAGGAAGGAATATCAAACACCTCCCCCTATAAAAGAAAGAAAAGGTCAAAGTTCTTGAGCTAAGTGAAGACCATCAATGTGGTCTTACTCATATTCACTATTAGTTGTTACAAATTGCATAAAGCATCAAGGTGGCTAAGGATTCTCTAAGCCCCTCTAGAAAGGAGGCCATGAGGACCACATCATGAACAAATAGTAGGTTACAATCAACACCTAGCTTAAGTAACAAGAAACCTCATGTGACAAGTATATATACAAGAACCCATCTTACTCATCAATGTAGAGTCACAATAGCACATGAGACAAAGGGAAGCCTTACTTTTCCCATATAGTACTATGGATGAAACTTGACAACCCATGAGGGGTTTAAAGTCACATGATGGAACTCATGAGAGTTGTCAACATACCAATATCTTGCAATCTCTAGAATAAGGCTATCCTAGAAACTAAACCAAATGCCTTGTTAAAATCTACAAAGCAACAACAAACCTTAAAGGAGTAAGGGCATTATTCCTTGATAATAGCTCTAAGAGTCAGAATGTAATTTGTGGTTTGAAAATATGGATGAAAGCTTTCCCACCCTCTAGCCCAAGCATATCATTGATCAAGCTCATGAGAAGGAATATCATGTAAAATTGTAGCATACAATTTAGAAAAAGTGTGCTCCACCATGATGGTCCTAAACTATTGGGTTCTAATGTAGGCCCAATCTTATGAATTAGGTTAATAATGTAATGTGACCAAGAGGGGGTAAACATAATATCCCCTTTACATTAAGAAATCTAAGATTAAATTACATATTATAGGGTCAATAAAATATAAATATAACTATTAGAAAATATATAAGATTATTCAAGTTGCTAAATGAAACATGTAAAATATGTTTTCCTTACCACATTAAATAAAGGAAAATATATGAATCACTAATCTTTCTAAACCATTTCTAACCCCACTTATAACTAAGCACCATATTAAAAATTCTCCTCCAATTCGCTAAACAATTATCCACCCAAAATGAATTCACAAGCAATGGGAGTCTATCCTATATTGTGTAACATCTTGCATATTTCAATGAGCTTAAGAGAAGTTGACCTAAGTTCATAAGAAGACATGATATTTTAATAAGAAAAATTACTCCCTTGGTAAGCAATATTTCCTATTGTGAAGAGAAAAACATTATAAAATAAACTTGATATATTATTAGAATTTAGAATGTTTACCAATCTAGAAGATTTTTAGTTTTACTAATCTACAAGAAAGTTTATGGCCAAGATAAACTATATTTAACTACAAATTAGTGCCTTCTCTTTGTGAGGCCAAATCCTATTATGAATTCCACACATGATATTTTGGGAAGTCTATGACAACATAAGAAAAGGTTCATTAGATGATGACAAATAATGTAAGAGTGGCCATTAAATGACAACTGAATCTCATATTTATAGCTCTCCAATTTGACTGTAAGTTTTGTTGCTCTACTAAAATTTAAAGGAAATATTCATATCTCATTTTAGACTCCCTGTTGTAGTTTTGATATTTTATAATTTCTTGTAAAATTGGGTGGATAAATTTAAAATCATCATTTGGTTAAAAACTTTGGACATAATATCCTAGGGGGATATTATTGTTATAGTGGTATCGGAGTTGGTTTCCTGCAAACCCATGGGATTTGTTGAATAATAGATATATCTAAAGGGCTTTACAAATTTTCCTCTAGGGGTTTGAATTTGTGAATATTGGAAATAGATAAAATTTGTTCTTGAATGAGATGATTAAATAGCTTGGTTTTGTGAAGGAAACACAAAATCAATGATTGATTAGGTTAAGCAACTAAGTAGGAAACATGTAGGGATCTACTAGGTATCTTTGTCCACCCTTAGATTAGTTTCATTCACCCCCAAGTGCCTATAGCACTTTAACACCTGTTGTCTTGCACCAAACACATAGAGATCTTTGGCCTAGGGTTTGCTAGAAAAAGTGATTGCCTTGCTTTCCATCACTAATTGAAGGGTTTTTCTGCACTCGAGAAGGAAGTTCAGATAACTTTAGTTGTAGAATATTTTAAACTCTCAAAACCATTATCATTCTTCTACCAATATGTTCAAGTTACCAAATCAATCATTTATTCACCTATGCCAATCCATACACTATGAAAATGAAATGTTTTACAAGTAAAACAAGATCTTTTATTGATTCAAAATGCAAAATTACATATTTTGTGTGTCTCTATCTTCTACTTGCCTGAAAGGGCTATTTGAAAACCTTTCCCGACTAATCCAATTTATTTTCAAAGGTTGTGATCTTTGGGAGTGATTAGGTGAAAGTTTATTAAAAGTAACAAAAAATTGTTAGCCTTGCTGAGTAGTCAGTACTAGATGAGCCTACGTAGTCATTGAAAATAGTTCCCCTATAGGTGTCAAGCATTTCATTTTAAACCAAGTTTAGAGATAGTGTCAATTGAGTTGTGTTGATTAACAAACAAAATTTATTGTAAAATCTACACCAGTCAATTCTCAAGCATTGTTGAGCTCCCAGTATATGTCAAGCTCTAGGAACATGCTAAGTTGGGCCAGTTAACAAAGGATTCCTAGTGTTATCTGAGTACCTAGATTTAAAATCCTAAGAACAAACCTATCCTATTGTAGGACTAAGATGTACCTAATGACCATAGTCAAAAACCCATGGGTTATAAAATACCAATGGTGAATAATCCTTACAAGTGGCTTGATTTATTAGAAAACTATTTCTACCTATTATAAATGTCTCTTAGGCATAAATTCCCTTGAGTAGAACTCATGTAGAGTTGCAATGATAAATTCTATGGAGAATGGAAGGTTGGGTGTTCCTGCACCATACTCCCTTTCTTGAAAAACTCAAGTCCCACTTGAAGATAGTTTTTGATTAGAGGTTTCATGCCTAGCAATGCATTCTTCACTCATCCACGTAGCATCTATGTTTGGAATGCCCTTCCACTTGACCAAGTAGTTTATATAGGTCTTCTTCCTTGTCTTCTTGACCACCTTAGAATCCAAAATATTTTCCAACTGAAGTGGTTGGCTAGGTGGTAGATCCTTGATCCATTCTACATGTTCATCAACATCCTACATTACATTATTAGTCTCTACATCACCTTTAAAAAGGGTGAGATCAAAAACATTAAAGATAGGAGAAATTGATATGTTAAGAGGAAATACAATTTCATAAGCATTCTCTCTAAATTTTTGTAATATTTGATAGGGTACAATCTTCCTCATCTACAATTTTGTGTGTCCCCTTGGTAGTCTTTCCTTTTTTAGATAAGCACATACTTGATCTCCTTCATTGAATGAAACATATCACTTTTTCTTCTCTGCCTGTTATTTGTATCTTGTAGTGTTTTGATTCAAAGTATCTTTGACCTTATAATAAATTGTTTTGATCCATTCTAAGAACTCCTCACCTTTTGTACTAGTTTTGAACTCATCTATGACCCCTCTAGGATGGAATCCATAGTTTACTTGGAATGGTGTCTTCCCTATTGGTTTGTTGACTAATTATTGAAGGGAAATTCTACTTGGGGGAGGATCACATCCCATATCTACTCATGTTTCTTTGTTAGACACCTTAAAATGTTTCCTAATGATGTTTTGACTACTTCAATCTACTATTCTATTTATGGATGGTAGGAAGAGCTGAAGGATAAATTTGTGCCCAACTTTTTCCATAAGGTCCTCCAAAAGTGACCTTGGAATTTCACATCTCTATCTAAGATAATTCATGTTGGTAGTCCATGAATCCTAACTACTTCCTTGAAAAATAGATTAGCAATGTGTGAAGCATAATTAGACCTCTTACAAGGAAAAAAATGAGCCATTTTACTAAATCTATCTACAATATAAAAAATGCTATCAAAACCTTGTCTTGTCCTTGGTAGACCTAAGATAAAATCCATTCTCTCATCATCCCATGATTGGAATAGGTAAGGGTTGAAGAAGATCTTGATTTTTCATTACTTCCTTTACTCTTTGGTATATTGTGCAAGTCTCAACAAATTTTCTAACATTAGTAGGTAACTTAAGACAATAATAGTTCCTCCTTAGGTGTTGTAGAGTTTTTTCAATCCAAAAATGACCTCCTATGTACCACAATGCTTCTCTTTAATTAGGTTTTCCCTCATGGAGCATCTAGGAATGAAAATTTTTCCTTCTTTAAAAAAATAGACCATTCTAGAATAAATATTTAGAATATTTTGTGTTATATGCATTAGATAATGTACAACAAACCTTATGAATTTCTCCAAAGTTTGGATCATCTTTGTATAACTATTTAAGGGCATCAATCCCCATGCTTTGCACTCAGACTTCTTCCACCAAGGTGGCTCTCCTACTAAGAGCATCTGCTACTTTTTTTGTAATACCTTTCTTATGTTTAACTGAAAATGTGAAGGCTTGGAGTTGCTCAACCCACTTAATGTGTTTGCAACTCAACTTGTCTTGGCTATTCAGGAAGATTATTGCATGATTGTCTATATAGATAATGAATTCCATAGGAAGTAAGTAGTGCCTCCATTTCTTTAGAGCCTAAACCATAACATATAGTTCTAAGTCATATGTACTATACTTTTTCTTTGCATCATTTACTATATTGAAGGAGAAAGCCATTGGTCTTCCCTCCTAGCTAAGAATTTCTAGTATGTCAAGGTTACTTGCATCATTTTCTAGTGTGAACAGTTTGTTGAAAGAAGGTAGTGCCAAGATTGGATATTGTGCTACCCTACCTTTCAAGTATTCAAATGACCCATCTACCTGAGTAGTCCATCGAAACTTTTTCTTCCCACCTCCCTTGATGGCATCTAACAGAGGTGCACATATGTGATTGAAATGTTTGACAAATTTCCTATAGAAGGTTTCCAATCAATGAAAACTTCTAACTTCCCCTATTGTCTTAGTTGTTGGCCAATTAAGGATAGCCTCAACCTTTTCAGGATCCATCTTCAAGGTGCCCTTTGAGATGACAAAGCCCAAGAATTTTAATTCTGTCTACATGAATGCACACTTTTCAAGGTTTATTTCCAACTTCTTTTCATGTATCTTTAAAGGACTAGTTCCAAATGTTTTGTGTGTTCTTCTTTGGATTTGTTGAAAATTAATATGTCATCAAGATAGATGACCACAAACTTACCTATAAATTCATGAAGTACTTCATTCATCAACCTCATGAAGGTGCCAGGGGTAGCACCTAGACCAATTGGCATGACAAGCCATTCATATAACCCTTCAATGATTTTGAATGTTCTTTTCCACTCATCTCTAGGCCCAATCCTTATCTAATGGTAGCCTGATCTATGGTATATTTTGGAACAGTAGCATTCTCCTCCAAGCTTGATGTAGGAGCATCCAATGGTGTAAGAATAATCTTGTATCACCCAAAAATATGCTTAGTATTAGTTTTTGTTTAAAGTGTTTTCATTTTTGAATACCCATTTTGGTCAATTAAAGATTTCAACTCTCATAGATCCACTATTGGTTTTTTGGGTTAGAGTTTTTGAGAACCTTGGGATACATGCCAATGTAGAAAATAGGTTATTTTTGTTGAGTTTTATGGATCTCTAATAGATAAAACAATTACAATAATATGAGAACAATAAATACTCTTAGACAATAGGTATGCCTACTTGTATTGCAGTAGTGCTAAGTATTCCTTCAATTAATGGTGATTTGTATATTACTTGAGATCAGTATTTCCTTTCTTGCAAATCACTAATGATATGGATTATATTCCAAATATTCTGATGCTCCTATAGGTTAGACTTTATAAAATATATACTAAACAAATATTTATAATGCTTTACTTGCAGATCATAGGGTCTAAGATGCCATAGATAGATGTCTTCCCTCAATGATCTATTCTCCCTTGAGTATATTTGTGGAGGGCCATAACCCTCGTAGATTCATGACTCTATGTGGCCTTTGGCCACATTGACTCATGCCTTTACGGTGTCATGACTTACCAAATTGTTAGTTAAGATAACCATAATATAAGCAGTGCTCAATAACAAGGTAGTAAGAACATGTCGATTCCAATAAGGACCATCAATAGGCATTTTTATTCTCCCGATAATTACATTGTGATTGTGTTAATCCAAAAACACACACACACACACATATGTATGATAAACATTAACAACAATTTATTTGAGAATCCAAAATCATAGATTTATATATGAATCAGATGAGCATCATTACTTCTACTAATGCTATACATTAACACTCCCTCTTAGCAAGGGAGAAGTAATACACAAATGAAAAATTTGATCACATTGTCTGAACTTAACACTTAGAAACAATGACTAGTCAGATAAAGATTTTCAATTTATAAATACTATCATAAAGTATGTTATGATCTCTAATTGTTTGAAACAATATCTAGAGTAATAAAAATGTTATCTATAATCTCTAGTTGCCCAATGTAATGTCTAGAGATGTCCATAGTAATAACATGAAAATTTATTACCCATGATCTCTAATTTCCCAAAGCAATGTCTATAGATGTCCATTATAATAACATGCAAATTTTTTACTCATGATCTCTAATTGCCTAAAGCAATGTCTAGAGATGTCCATGATAACACGCCTATCATTTACAAGATCATCACCTTGTAAATAATTATCTTCTAAATAAGTATTTCCATGAAAGATCATCACCTTTCATTACATATTTGATGCAACTAAACAAAAATAGAGACATAAACTCACATGAATTAAAACTTTTAATTAAATATTAAATATTACAAATTAATCATACCAAGTTTTTCTCTAAAGTATTTCAACTTCACTTTAGCAAGAGGCTTTGTAAAGATATCAATTATTTTTTGATTAGTACATATGTACTCTAGTTGAATGACTCCTCAATTCACCATATCTTGAATGTAGTGGAAAAGAATTTCAATATGTTTGGAGCGATTGTGAAAAACTGGATTGGTCGAAAGCTTGATGCAACTTTGACTATCACAATGAATCACAGTGGGCTTCAAGGGTATTTTGAACAAGTTTGCTAACAACTTCTATAGCCATACCACTTCTCTAGCACCCAAAGAAGATGCAATATATTATGCTTTGGTGGAACTTAATGCAACTAAAGTCTATTTTCTACTGGACCAAAAAACCATTCCAAATCTTAGACTGAAGCAATATCTAGAAGTACTCTTACATTCAATAGGACCGCCTACCTAATTAGAACCTGAATATCCATGAAGTTTGATGTTGACTTTATCATATTTTATTCCTATTCCAATAGTACCTTTTAGATATCTCAAAATGTATTTAGCTACATGTAGATGTATCTTCTTTGGTGCACACATAAACTAACTCAAAGTGTGAGTAGCATATCATATGTTAGGATGAATATTAACCAAATATATTAAAGATCCAATAATCTACCTATAGTAACTACAATTTGTAAGTTCTAATTTGATCATATCATCTTTCAACTTGTGTAGGTTTACTTTCATAGGAGTAGCCACTGGTTTACATTCCATCATTCCAAATTTTGTTAAAATGTCGACTATATATTTTCCTTGATTCAAAAGAATGCAATTATCCTATTGCCAGACTTCTAATCCAAGAAAGTAGCAAAGTAGAGCTAAGTATTTCATTTCAAACTCTATTGTGAGTTCTTGTTTACATTTCTTTATGAGATATTCATCACCTATTATCAACAAATCATCAACATATAACACAAGAATAATCATATGATCACCATCTTTTTTGAAGTATAAGTTGGGATCAGTTTCATTTTTGAAATATCCTAACTTCTTTAGATAGTTGTCTATCCTTTCATACCATGCTTTGGGAGCCTGTTTGAGACCATAAAGTGCTTTCTTTAATTTACAAACATGAATTTTTCTATCATGAGTATTGAAACCTTCTGGTTGCTTGATACAGACTTCTTCTTCAATCTTGTCATTAAGGAATGTTGTTTTGACATCCACTTGAAGAACCTTCCATCCCTTGGATTTTGCAATAGCCAAGATGGTTTTGACTAAAGTATATATAGCAACTGGAACAATTTTTCTTCATAATCAATTTCTTCTTTCTATGAGAAACCCTGTGCTACAAACCTGGCTTTGTATTTTTCAATGTTTCCATCAGATGCATGTTTAATTTTAAAAAACCATTTGGAAGAAACAATGGATTTATTTTTAGGTCTTGGTACAACATTCTATACACCATTTTTTAATATAGAGTTATATTTTTCAATCATTGCTTCTTTTCAAGACTAATTTGAAAGTGCTTCTTTGACACTAGAAGGTTTTGTTTTTATAAGTTTAGTTAACAATGCAACATAACATGATTGATTTCTTGTTCTTTTGCTCTCTTGCATTACTTCATTAGGCTCAACCTATTTTTCTTCTATCATTTTCCTAGCCCAAAGTGGCCTCTTTTTATTATTGACATTTTTAGAATCGTCATGATTAGACATAATGGAAGAAGATGGTTCAATATCGTTCTCTCACTCAATTTTTACTTGTTGATTTTCATCTACTTTAGGAATAGATTCAATAATGGATTCATCAACATTTCTAAAAATATTAAAGTCAATATCTTCTTCAAATTTTACATCTCTACTAATCTCAATTGTTCTTTGACTTAGAATGAATACCTTGTATCCTTTTGTAGTTTTACTATATCCAATAAATATCCCCTTTTCCCCAAAAGCTTCTAGTTTAGTTCTTTTCTCTTTAGGAATGTGGATATAAATTGGACATCCAAATATTCTTAGATGGCTTGGATCAGGTTTAATGCTGGTGAATACTTCTTCTAGAGTGGTGTTCTCTAATACTGAGTGTGGGCATTTGTTTTGAATGTAAATTGTCTTGTTAGATGCTTTAGCCCAAAAGGAAGAATGAAGGTTTTGATTGTGCATCATAGCTCTGGCATATTCCATAATTGTTCTATTTTTACATTCAACAATTCCATTCTATTGAGGATTATAAGGCACAAAAAACTCCCTCTTAATCCCAATAGCTATGCAAAAATTCTGAAAAATATCAGAGATGTATTCACCTCCATTGTTTGACATTAGTGTTTTAATTTTCTGTCTTGATTGATTTTCAACTAAGGCTTTAAACTCTTTGAATTTTGATAAAACTTCAATTGATTCTTTCTATTTTAGAAAATAGATCCAAGTTTGGTTGTAATCATCTATGAAAATTATATAGCAGAAGCACCCATTGAGAGAAGGTACAAACATAGGACCACAAAGTTCAGTGTGGATAAGTTCAAGGATGAATTTAGATTTGCGATTACTTTTAGGAAATGATTTTTTAGTATTTTTACCTAAAGAACATCCTTTGAAAATACTTAAATCATCATTTTTAAGACTAAGTAAAACTTTTACAATTTTTCCTATGGATGACAATGCATGATAGTGAAGGTGACCTAGCCTCCTATGCCAAATTCTAGTAGAATTTGAAGTTTCATGACTAAGTGCTATGTTTTGATTATTAAAAAGTTTATAAATACTTCCATCTCTAAATCCAATGGAAGTGGCTTTCTTAATATTAGAGTTCTTGGGCCAAGATAGAACTTTGTCCTCTTGAAATGTGATTCTAAATCTTTGTTCAACAAGACCAAAAATAATGACTAGGTTTCTTTTTATTCCTGGTACATATAAAACATTTTTTAGTTGTAATGTAATTCTTGAATTTAGTTGTATTGAATAGGAACCAATTCCTTTAATAGGATTAGTAGAGTCATCTCCAATGGTAACTTCTTCTGAGGCTTGTTTAGAGAAAGTTTCAAATTTGTCTTTAGAACCAGTGATGTGTTGAGATACTCCACTATCTATGATCCAAGTGTTGTCGTTAGAGTTTAATTCACTTGAAAGAGCTTATTATAAAGAATAGTTTTCTTTTTCTTCTTCCTCTGCATCCTTTCCTTTGATTTCAGCTAAGGCTATTTCAATTTTCTTCTTTTTAAGGTAGAAGCTATGGGAGTGACCAATTTTATCACATTTAAAACATCTAACTTCAGACCAGTCATGTTGCTTGTATGACTTTTTAGATTCCTTTTTGTTGTATTTGAATTTTCTTTTCTTGTTTGATTTCACATGGAGTGCTTGAATTTCTCCCTCTTGATTTGTACATAGTCCTCTTGAGACTAATCTAGATTCTTCTTGTTGCATTCATTCTTTAATAAATCGAATTTTGGGAGTTCTGGTTGAGAACTTAAACCTTAATAAATGTTTCCCATGATAAAAGAAGACATCTTAGAGCGATCATGCTGAGTTCTTTGTCATTAACTCAATTTTCCATAGTTGCAAGTTGATCTTTTAGTTTAGAAATCCTTGAAAAATATGAAATTATAGATTCTCCATTTTTCATCTTTATATATAGTAGATCTTGTTTTAGAGTTAATAATCTTCTAGTATTGTTGATTTCAAATATTTCTCGAATAGTGGAGAACATCTCAAATGTAGTCTTCAGACTAGATATGGATGGGAGAATATGATATTTTATAGATTCTATTATGATTTTCATTTCTTTATTATTATGTCTTTTCCATGTTACCTTTTCTTATTCAATTTTAGGCATGAATATGTTTGATTCAATATATTCCTCTAACTCCATTTCTCTTAGCATTATCATTACTCTAATTTTCCATGAAGAGAAATTAGATGCACCCTCAAACCTATCTTCTAGTCTCACATGATTCACCATTTTACTGATTTAAAATTTAGCCCCATTTTCTTTTAGAAATCTAAGATTTTATATTTATTCTGAGTAATGGTTTTTCTTATCAGAATGACTCTAATACCATGTTGATTTTTATGGATCTCTAATAGATTAGAAAAATTACAATAATATGAGAATAATAAATACTCTTAGACAATAGGTACTCTTACTTGTATTGCAATAGTGTTGAGTATTCCTTAAATTAATGGTGATTTGTATATTGCTTGAGATCAGTATTTCATTTCTTGCAGATTGCTGATGATATGGATTGTATTCCAAATATTTTGATGCTCCTATGGGTTAGGCTTTATAAAATATATACTGAAAAAATATTGATAATGCTTTACTTGTAGATTGATGGTTCTAAGATGTCATAGATAGATGTCTTCCTTTAGTGATCTTCTCTCCCTTAAGTATATTGGTGGAGGGTTACAACCCCCATAGAGTAATGCCTCTATGGAGACATGGCTTAACAAACTATTAGTTAAGATAACCATAATATAAGTAGTGCTCGATAACAAGGCAGTAAGAACATGCTAATTCCAATAAGGACTGTTGATAGGCATTATTAGTCTCTCAATAATTGTATTGTGATTATGTTAATTCAAACACACACACACACACACACATGATAAAAGTTAACAACAATGTATCTGAGAAACCAAATTCACAAACTTATATATGAATCAGACGAGCATCATTACTTGTATTGATGCTATACATTAACAATAATTTATTTAAGCCATAATTACAATGAGTTAGAGGGTCTAAGTTGGAGGGATGATTATAATTATAATTTAAAGCATTCCAAAAAAAAGAATCAAGTCAAAAGGCTTTATGTTTTGAAAGTTATTGTAGTTTTAAGTTGCTTGGAGACCTCCTAAGAGCACTTCAAAGTCAAATTAGAGACACTAAATGGCATTGTATGGGCCCAAAAAATGGGGGATAAGAAAAGCTATCCATAGGGATATATAATACTTGGAGAGCTTTCTGGAAATGTAAATGGTTCATCAATTGGAGTCTTGGATCAAAAGTTATGCCTCTTGGAAGTTGGACTACCATTTCTGGATTCTTCTAATTTTACACTAACTTCTGACATGTTTTCTAGAACCTTCTAGTTTGGAGGTGGATGCCAAATGGTGTATTATAAAATGTAATCCTAACTCTAAACCTAATTTGGTTTACTTAAGGACATTTTTAGCATTGTAAAGGCAATTTTTGGTGGAGTTTGAGAGAAGGTACTGGAGGAGAGTTTATCTCCAGGACAATGCAACATTGTAAGCCTATAGGACATGTCTTTAGGTCTATTTTCATTGTACTAAATGTCGCAGTAGATCACTTTTGATAATAATATTCCCCTTTTCCTATTGTGTTCATTTTTCTCATGGGTTGTGTTTTCACCAAGTCATGTCTATTATGATTTTCATTGCTTTATTATTATGTCTTTTCCATGTTACCTTTTCTGATTCATTTTTAGGCATGGATATATTTGATTCAATATATTCCTCTAACTCCATTTCTCTTAGTATTATCATTACTCTAATTTTCCATGAAGAGAAATTAGATGCACCCTCAAGCCTATCTTCTAGTCTCACATGATTCACCATTTTAATGATTTAAAGTTTAGCCTCTTTTTCTTTTATTTGAGATTTGAGATTTATTCTGTGTAATGGTTTTTCTTATTAGAATGGCTCTGATAAAATATTGAGTTTTATGGATCTCTGATAGATAAAACAATTAAATTAATATGAGAATAATAAATACTCTTGGACAATAGATACTCTTACTTGTATTGCAGTAGTGTTGAGTATTCCTTGAATTAATGTGATTTGTATATTGCTTGAGATTAGTATTTCATTTCTTGTAGATTTCTGATGATATGGATTGTATTCCAAATATTATGATGCTCCTAGAGGTTAGACTCTATAAAATATATACTGAACAAATATTGATAATGTTTTACTTGCAGATCACTGGATCTGAGATGTCATAGGTAGATGTCTTCCCTCAATGATTTTCTCTCCCTTAAGTATATTGGTGGAGGGTTATGATCCCCATAGAGTCATGCCTCTATGATGGCATGAGTTAAACAATTGTTAGTTAAGATAACCATAATATAAGCAGTGCTTGATAACAAGGTAGTAAGAAATGTCGATTCCAATAAGGATTGTTGATAGGCATTGTTAGTCTCCTGATAATTGCATTGTGATTGTATTAATCCAAATATATACACACATATATATGATAAACATTAACAACAATGTATTTGAGAAGCCAAAATCACATATTTATATATGAATCAAATGAGCATCATTACTTCTATTGATGCTATACATTAATGTTTTTTTAATTGAGCCATAATTATAATGAGTTAGAGGGTGTAAGTTGGAGGAATGATTATACTTGTAATTTAAAGTATTCAAGAAAAAAAAATCAAGTCAAAAAGTTTTATGGTTTGAAAGTTATTGCAATTTTAAGTTGCTTGGAGACCTCCTAAGAGCACTTCAAAGTCAAATTAGAGGCACTAAATGGCATTGTATGGGCCCAAAAAATGGGGGATAAGAAAATTTTTCCTTAAGGCTATAAAACTCTTGGAGAGCTTTCTAGAAATGTAAATGGTTCATCAATTGGAGTCTTGGATCAAAAGTTATTCCTCTCGAAAGTTGGACTACCATTTCTGGATTCTTCTAATTTTACACCACCTTCTGACATGTTTTCTAGAACCTTCTATTTTGGAGGTGGATACCAAATGGTGTATTCTAAAATGTATTCCTAACCCTAAATCTAATTTGGTTTACTTAAGGACATTTCTAGCATTGTAAAGGCAATTTTTGGTGGAGTTTGAGAGCATGTACTAGAGGAGGGTTTTTCTCTAGGATAATGCAACATGGTAAGCCTATAGGGCATGTCTTTGGGTCTATTTTCATTGTACTATATGTAGTAGTAGATCACTTCTAATAATAATATTCCCTTTTCCTATTGTGTTCATTTTTTTCATGGGTTGTGTCTTCATCAAGTCATGTCTATTATGATTTTCATTGTTTTATTATTATGTCTTTTCCATGTTACCTTTTTTGATTCATTTTTAGGCATGGATATGTTTGATTCAATATATTCCTCTAATTCCATTTCTCTTATTATTATCATTACTCTAATTTTCCATGAAGAGAAATTAGATGCACCCGTAAGCCTATCTTCTAGTCTCACATGATTCACCATTTTAATGATTTAAAATTTAGCCCCTTTTTCTTTTAAAAATATAAGATTTTAGATTTATTATGAGTAATGATTTTTCTTATCAAAATGGCTCTGATACCATGTTTGAGTTTTATGGATCTCTAATAGATAAAACAATTACAATAATATGAGAACAATAAATACTCTTAGACAATAGGTACACTTACTTGTATTGCAGTAGTGCTAAGTATTCCTTCAATTAATGGTGATTTGTATATTGCTTGAGATCAATATTTCATTTCTTGAAAATTGCAGATGATATGGATTGTATTCCAAATATTTTGATGCTCCTATAGGTTAGACTTTATAAAATATATAATGAACAAATATTGATAATGCTTTACTTGCAGATTGTTGTGTCTGAGATGTCACAGATAGATGTATTCCCTTGAAAATCTTCTCTCCCTTAAGTATATTGGTGGAGGGTTATGACCCCCATAGAGTCATGCCTCTATGGTGGCACGACTTAACAAAATGTTAGTTAAGATAACCATAATATAAGTAGTGCTCAATAACAAGGTAGTAAGAACATGTTGATTCCAATAAGGACTGCTGATAGGCATTGTTAGTCTCCTGATAATTGCATTGTGATTGTGTTAATCCAAGCGAACACGCACACACACACACACACACACACACACACACACATATATGATAAACATTAACAATAATGTATCTGAGAAACAAAAATCATAGATTTATATATGAATCAAATGAGCATCATTACTTCTATTGATGCTATACATTAACAATTTTGTAATTGATCCATAATTATAATGAGTTAGAGGGTGTAAGTTAGAGGGATGATATATTTGTAATTTAAAGCATTCCAAAAAAAAGAATCAAGTCAAAAGGCTTTACAATTTGAAAGTTATTGTTGTTCTAAGTTGCTTGGAAACCTCGTAAGAGCACTTCAAACTCATATTAAAGGCACTAAATGGCATCATATGGGCCCAAAGAATAAGGGATAAGAAAATATTTTCATAGGGCTATAGAACACTTGGAGAGCTTTTTGAAAATGTAAATGGTTCATCAATCAGAGTCCTAGATCAAAAGTTATGCCTACCAGAAGTTGGACTACCATTTCTGGATTCTTTTAATTTTACACAGACTTTTGACATGTTTTCTACAACCCTCTATTTTGGAGGTGGATGCCAAATGGTGTATTCTAAAATGTATTCCTAAACCTAAACCTAATTTGGTTTACTTAAGGACATTTTTGGCAATTTAAATGTAGTTTTTGGTGGAGTTTGAGAGAAGGTATTGGAGGAGGGGTTTTCTCCAAGATAATGTAACATGGTAAGCCTATAGGGCATGTCTTTGGGTCTATTTTCATTGTATTGAATATAGTAGCAGATCACTTCTAATAATGATATTCCCCTTTTCCTATTGTGTTCATTTTTGTCTTGGCTTGTGTCTTCATCAAGTGGTATCAAAGTGGGTTTTTTTGAGTGTATAGACAAAGCACCAACTATGAGGTAGTTTGCACTAGGTTTGTGTGTTTGTGGGTTTTGATACAAGAATATTCCTCTATGAAAGGAGCATGGTGAAAGTGCTAGAGTTGTTACTCCTGAGGTCAGAGAACTTCAGAGACAAGTCTAGGCATTGTAGGAGGAGATCAGTAGAGGGATTAATGTTGACATAGGCAATGCAAGTGAGGAAGAAAATGAAAAAAGAAATATTGGGTAGGATGGGAAGGAGATAGAGAAGTCCTAAATGAGGAAAAGGAGAAGATTTTTAGTGTCATTTCCAAGCTTGGAAAAAGACCTAAAATTAGCATCAACATGTTTTCGAGAAATCTAAACTCAGATGAGTTAATCAATTGGATCAATGAGGTGGAGGAATATTTTGAATATGAGGATATCAAGAACCCTAATAGGATTAAGTTTGTGAAGGTCAAAATGAAAGGCCATGCCAAAATCTAGTTGCAAGAGATTTAGTTGGAAAGAAATAGAAGAGGAAAGGAGAAAATCACAAGATGGGATCGCATGATGGACAAACTAAAGAAGCAGTTCATTTTTGTTGATTACAAGCTTGATTTGTTCAAAAAGATGAAAGGGTTAAAGCAAGTAGAAATTTTTTTCTAGGAATACACAAAGGAATTCTACCTAGTCCTTATTAGGGTGAGGCATGCAGAAGCAAACAAGGAAAAGGTTACTCATTACCTTAGTAGGTTAAGACCTAGTATTCAAGAGGAGTTAAGTCTAGTTAGAATTACTAGCATTGAAGAGGCATACCATTTTTACTTGCGGGTTGAGGAGAAGCTAAAAAAAAGGTTTAATGGAAGGAAATGAGGGCACAGTCAAGGAGGAAGGGGTGGTGGTAGGTCATTTGGAGGCTAAAATGAGAACTAGAAGAAAAATGAAGATGTGGGTATTATCCAAAATCAGAGGAATAAGGGTTTCAACCACTCCCATGATCAAAAATTTGGAGATCAGAGAGTGAGAGGTAGAGAACATGGACAAGGTTCAAGAAGAGGAGGCTTCCATGATACCTATTTTCATTGTAATGGAGAAGGTCATCATGCCTTCAAATGCCCTCAATGCCAAGGAAGGATAGATAGGAGAGTTGATGGTCAAGCAAGGGTTTCTCATGTGGATGATGATGCACAGTCATCACATTCAAAGGATGTAGAAAGAGGAGAGGTTCTAGTTAATGAAAGGGTCTTACTAAGTGGTGAGATTAAACCTAGACAAAGGAGGAGTTTTTTTTGTACCAAGTGCAAGTGCGAGGGTAAATGTTGTGATGTGATTTTTGATGGTAGAAGCACTAACAACTTAGTATTAGAGGAGATGGTCTCAAAGATAAAGTTCAAGAGGGAGAAACACCCCCAACCCTATAAAATTGCTTGGGTGTAGGATGATCATAAGGTAGATTGGGAGTTACCATGACAAGGCTCTCTATGAAATCATTCCAATGGATGTCTATCATTTATTATTGGGAAGACCATGGCAGTTTGATAAGCATGTTATACATGATGGTCGTGCAAATACATACTCTCTAACAAAGGATGGAGTTTGCCACAAATTGAAGCCCTTGATAGCAGAGGGTGAAAAGGTATACAGTAGTGCTAGGGTATGTCTTGTTGATGGAAAAAACAATTTTGGATGGCATGAAACATCATCATATGTGTTATGCTTTAATTCCTAGAAAAGATAAGGAACGTAGTAGTGAAATTCCACTTGAAGTTTTAGGTCTATTAAGTGAGTATGGAGATGTCATCTTTGATAATTTTCTAGAAGGGTTGCCACTAATAAGGTAAATCAATCATCAAATAGATTTAGTCCCTAGAGCTAGTTTTCCTAACAAGGTTGCTCATAGGATGACTTCTAATGAGATTAGGGAGCTAAACAGATAAGTTCAAGAGCTATTGAGGAAAGGTTTGATTCAAGAGAGCCCGAGTCCATGTGTAGTACCTATAGTACCAGCACCAAAGAAGGATGGAGAGTGGAGAATGTGTATAGACTCTTGGGCCATAGATAGAATAACCATCAAGTATCAGTTTCCTTTGCCAATAATGGATGACCCTATGGACTATTTGAGTGGAGCTCAGTACTTCACAAAGATAGATCTCAAGAGTGGTTATCACCAAATACAAATACAAGAAGGAGATGAGTCAAAGACTACATTCAAGACCAAGGAGGGTCTATATGAGGGGTTAGTCATTCCCTTTGGACTAACCAATGTGCCAAGCACCTTCATGCGGCTTATGAATGAGGTACTAAATAAATTTTGGGGAAATGTTTTTATCATCTATCTGGATGATTAATTTGAAGAAGTGTAGCTTTTTCAAAAAGAAGTTAGTCTTTTTGGGGTTTGTTGTATCAGCTAAGGCTCTCAAAATAGACCAGAGAAGATGAAGGCCATCTTGGAATGGCCTACTCCAAGGTCTATCATTGAGGTGAGTTCATTCCATGATCTAGCTAGTTTTTACAGGAGGTTCATTAGAAATTTTAGTAGTATATGTGCACCCCTAACTGAAATAGTAAGGGGGGATAGAAAAGAGTTCAAGTGGATAGGAGCTACAAGGAGTTTTGAACTACTAAAGAAGAAGGTGACAAAGTAACCTGTGTTGGCACTTCCCAATTTCAACAAAGTATTCTAGGTAGATTGTGATGCTAGTGGCAGTGCTATTAGGGGTGTGTTGAGCTAAGAAGGTAAACCTACTTCCTATTTTAGTAAAAAATTGAATGATGCAAAGAAGAGGTATTCTATTTATGATCAGGAGTTCTATGCAATAGTTCAAGCCTTAAAGAAATGGAGACATTATTTATTGCCAAAAGAATTTTCTTTGTATACTGATCACCAGGCATTGTAGTACCTAAATAGCCAAGGTAAATTGAATCAGAGACATTTAAAATTGGTAGAGTTCATGCAAAGCTTTACATATTTATTAAAACATAGAAGCAAAAGGTCTAAAGGGTTGCAAATGCATTAAGTAGGAGATGGTTGTTACTGATAGTAATGTAGGTTGAAGTGGATGGGTTTGATGAACTCAAGAATCTGTACCCTAAGGATCTTGACTTTGTAGAGGTTTGGAAGGCTTGTAGAGAACCTATTACTCTAGATAGGACTAGGTGGCTGGATTACATGATTCAGGATGGTATTGTTACAAGCTAGAGTTGTTGTTGGACCAAAAGATTGACCTATTAATGCCTGATACAACCCACTAGACTTATAGAACACACAAGAGGCAATTAAGCTATGTCACAAATCCTGAAGGGTAAGGCTAGTGGTTAGTCCAACAATTCCCCCCTTAGCATTACCTGAGGGGATTTGAACCTATGACCAAGCTCTAATACCACTTGTTACAAGCTAGAGTTGTCATTTCACCAAAAGATCAACCTGTTAATGCCCAACACAACCCACTAGACTTATAGAACACATAGGAGGTAGTTAAGCCATGTCACGAATCCTGAAAGTGAAGGCTGACAGTTAGTCCAAAAGGTATGTTGTTCAAGGGAAGTCAATTGTGTATTCCAAGGAGTTCCACGAGGGAGAACTTGATTAAGGAGAAGCATAGTGGAGGGATGGCAAGACACTTTGGTTGAGACAAGACTATTGCCATTATTAGAAAACATTATTTTTGGCCTCAATTATTACTGGATGTGAAGAAATTTGTGTAGAGTTGTCAAGTATGTCAAATAACCAAAGGATTTAGTCAAAATACTAGACTCTATCAGTCATTTCCTATTCCATCAAAGCCTTGGGAGGACATAAGTATTGATTTTTTTCTTGGATTGCCAAGGACAAAAAGGGGTAATGACTTAGTATTTGCGGTGGTTGATAAGTTCTCCAAGATGGAACATTTCATATCATACCACAAGACTCATGACACAATGCATATTGCAAATTTGTTTTTTAAAGAGATGGTTAGGCTACATGGTCTCCCAAAAAGTATTTTTTCTGACAAAGATACTAAATTTGTGGGTATTTCTGGAGGACTTTGTGGAAGAAGTTGAAGATAGAATTGAATTTAAGTTCTACACATCATCCATAGACTAATGGATGAACAATAGTGGTAAATAGAAGTCTGGGAAATTTATTGAGTTCTTTAGTAGGAGATAAACCCAAGGGATGGGTTTGATCCTACCATGAGCATAATTTTCTTACAATAATTCTATAAATAGGAGTACTAGTAGATCACCATTCCAAATTGTGTATGGGAGTAGTCCAAGGACTGCACCAGAGCTAAGGAAGATGGAGAAAGGGGAGAGGACAAGTGTTGAGGTAGAATACTTTGTTGAACATGTCAAGAACTTACATGAGGGTGCGAGCACATATTACCAAGATGAACCTATAGTATAAGTATAGGGAAAATGAAAAGAGGAGACATAAATAGTTCCAAGTTGGAGATCAAGATATGGTATATTTGAGGAAGGAATGATTTCCAATGGGTACCTAGAACAAGATTAAGATGAAGAAATTTGGCATGATTCTAGGAATGCATATGAGGTGGAGTTACTAGATAGGATTCTTTCTTCTATTTTTTAATATTGCAGACTTAATAGAATATCATGATGATGGTGTAGATGAGGAGTTGATGCTAGAGCCATGTCCAATTCCTACTTTTGAAAAAGAAGATATTGAAGAAATTTTGAATAGTCGAGTGGGTTGAAGGACTAGAAACATGCAGTATGAAGAATACCTAGGGAAGTGGAAAGAATGACCAATAGAAGAGTCAACTTGGATATTCACAATGGAGTTTCCCATTTGGGTTTTTCTCTACCAGTTATAAAGTGACAAGGTCACTTTTCAATCTACCTTGGGTGTCTGATGTAGGAGCATCCAATGGTGTAAAAGCAATCTTGTATCACACAAAAATATGCTTAGTGTTAGTTTTTGTTTAAACTATTTTCATTTCTAGATACCCATTTGGGTCAAATAAAGATTCCAACTCTCATAGCTCCACTATTGGTTTTCTAGGTTAGAGTTTTTTAGCACCTTAGGATACATGCCAAGTTAGAAAATAGGTTTTTTTGTAATTAAGCCATGATTATAATGTGTTAGAGGGGGTAAGTTGGAGGGATAATTATACTTGTAATTTAAAGCACTATAGAAAAAATCAAGTCAAAAAGATTTCCAATTTGAAAGTTATTGTAGTTTTATGTTTCCTAGAGACCTCCTAAGAGCACTTCAAAGTTAGATTTGAGGCACTAAATATTCTATAGAGTTCTTGTAGAGCTTTTCAAAAATTAAATAGTTCATCAATTAGAGTACTGGATCAAAATTTATACCTCCCAAAAGTTGGACTACCTTTTTGTGGATTCTTCTAATTTTACACTGACTTCTTACATGTTTTCTAGAACCTTTTGTTTTGGAGGTGGATGTCAAATGGAATATTCTAAAATGTATTCCTAATCCTAAACCTAATTTGGTTTACGTAAGTACATTTCTGGCATTGTAAAGGAAATTTTTGGTGGAGTTTGAGAGAAGGTACTGGAGGAGGGTTTTTCTCTAGGATTATGCAACATTGTAAGCCTATAGGGCACATCTTTGGGTCTATTTTCATTATGTTGAATGTAGTAGTAGATCACTTCTGATAATAATATTCCTCTTTCCTATTGCATTCATTTTTGTATTGGTTTTTTTCTTCATCAAAGTTGGTCTACAAGATCTTCAATCCTAAGTATAGGGAACCTATACCTAATGGTTATTTTGTTGATTTCCCTAGAGTCAATGAAAAGGCTCTATTTTCCATCCTTTTTTGGGGCAAAAACACTAGGGATTGCACAAGATCTAAGACACTTTTGAATGAGTCCTTTTGCTAATAGATCACTGATCTATCTGGATACTTTTGCATTCTAATAAGGGGTAATTTTATATGTAGCCTTGTTGGGAAGAGAAGCACCTGGTATGAAACCAATCTAGTGTGAGATGTCCCTAAATGGTGGGAGTTCATCTGGGGTATCTCCTAGAAGTATCCCTTTGTACTTTTGTAGTAGATCCTTTACTTGTTTAGGGGCTTCTTTGCTAATTGCTTCTATCTTAGGTTTGAGGACTAGGGCATACCTTATTTGAGAGTCTATAATGGTACTCAACATTCCTTGTTCACTTGTTGATCAACCAGCTCAGTACCTTAGTTACAAAGGATTGGACATCCTTTCACACTAACTCCATGATTAGACAGAAACATGTGTTTTCCTAAGAATAACATACTAACTTCATTTTATATTGTCAACCCAAGAGCATAAGCTAGAGAGGGTGGCTACAAAGTATATGCTCTAATTCCTCTTTAAGTCATTACAACTAAAATAGAAGGGGAATGTTAAAGGAGATTTAAGCTAGGAATTGAAATGACATCTATTCTTAGAGCTTAAAGTAATGTTGTAAAAAGTAAATCTATCTATGCAACTATGTTGCAGGAACAATTTAATGATTCTATTATCAATCGCTATAGGAACAACAAAAGTCTACCTTGTAAAGAAAAAAACTAGGAAATGCAATCTATTCTAATAAATTAGTTCACTCACCAAGTGGGCCCCCTTGGATGAGTGAATAGCAAAGACAATCAAGATAGAAGATGGAAACTCAAACTTTGTATTCTATTCATTCATGGTAAGAGATTACATGTGATTAAAAATCAGATCACACACTACTATTAGAAAAATTGATCTATTCTATCTTTCTCTAGAAAAAACTTCTTTCAAAGCTATAATGGGCATTATTTAAAGGAAAACTACAACAAATTCCTACTTCTATGACCACTCCATCAATGAGGATCAATTGTAGATTCACAAAGTTTACAACAGAAATATCATTAACTATGATTTAACTCCTCCAAGAATATAGTAGGTTGAGGAAGCTATATTTGTGTGCTGCCATAACAAAGCACATAACAAAAATCACAAAATAATATGCTTGTTGCGGTGATTCATCAATCTAAATGGCTTTGACTTAGTGTTGAAATACTAACCTTGAATATGCACAACAAGTACCTATAGAACATTGAATGAATACAACTTCTACATACATATATATTTATTTCATCAATGTTAGAAAAGATACAATGTTCACACTATCACTCTTTGCAAATCCTATGGCCACAAGAAGGAATCTACTCAAATATAAAATGGATGAGAAAATATTCATTAGCATGTAATATTTCTTCATTATACCATAGAAGTCCATAGATTCAAGAAAATATAGCATATCTAAACTATTTATACTTCAATCAACGTGTCTTAACATATAGATAATATATTCATAAAAAACATAAGTTCCTTTGCTTAAACCATAAAGTCATAAAATGTTTCTACAAGATAATTGCCTAAAAACAAGATAAAGGTTTCTCAAAATAATGGCCTTTTAGAGGCTCATCATTCCCCCGAACTAATCTATTACTAGTCTCTAGCAATCATGAAATTCTTGATCTAGCCTTGCACTCTCCAGTCACTAGGTGTCCTTTCTCCTAGCTCATTCTTCACATAATCAAGGTAACTATAATTTATCTTAAGCTTCTTCCAACACCAAACTTTAGCAGTCATGTCATGATCTTCTACATTGTCATTTGCTGCTAGTAGTGGCTATAGGAGAGCTGGGAATTGATATCTTAATGGCAACCAATGTTTGCACTGATTTCTCCCCAAGTCAATATACCAAGGAATCCTAATTGTAGCGAGTCAAGTTTTGTGGAGAGTGGGATTCTCTTATTTTTAGATCATGTAGCATTCTAATCCATCATTGACTTGGGGTAATAATTGTTGTCTCAACATCCTTAGATGAGTGTTGTTCCTAGTCTATGAAGGCCCATTCTCTAACTAAACACACCTTACCAAGTCTTTTAGGATTGCAAAAAATAGAAATCCAATCCAGATATGTTTGTCTGGAATGTTGAACTTTTGGTCTCATGAACAATGGTGTTGTCATTTCACTCTCCCTGTAAGGTGGAGCTTGATGTTCTCTGCTTATTTTATTTTGTATCTATGACATCACTATTCTTAACTTCAAATCCCATACATAAAGGACAGGCTTCCACTTTATGTCATTAGGTATTGTCAGATTATTAAGATACAATTCACATAGTAAATTTTTCAAAGCCATGGGAATAGATCAAAATGCATCATAAAACTCATGTGGGTTAGAGACAAAGGGATTAAGACCTTCCACAATTCTAGTTAGTTTATAATTTGTAAAATGTTCTCTAAGAAATAAGGCATGCATTGGTGATGGTGACCTACATTCCATTAATTTAGGAATTAATCCTGTGATCTGTTGAATTCTTCTCTTCTATCATGCCCAAAATAGACAAGGAAAAACACAACCTTTTTTTTTTGTTGAAAGGTGAACTAAAGGATAGCATGAAACAACCTATACTATGTTATGAATATTCTATCAAACTATGGGTTGATGGAAATATAACAATTCATGTATCCTTGAGAACATTGTAATTTTTTCTCATTGAGTTTGGAGATGATTATTATTTTTTTGTTGATGTGGGAGAATTTATTTTCATTTGAAATTCTAGACTTCAGGTTTCCACAGGAGGGCAATTTGTTTCCTATCATTAATTGAAAATCTACGTTATGACTTAATAGTTAGGTGATGTTATCATATCAGAACTTCACACCCTATCCTTGAATTGAGGCATTACATATGTAAATGTGAAGCACAAATTTTGCATCAATGTTGTTGTAATGGTTCCATAATTGTGATGGTGTAGATGTCTTATAATTTCCCTAGGTAAATAACTTTAACTCATTGCATTTCATGTCCAAAACTATTCTAGTTATTATGATATGGTAGGACCATTTTAATGAGTTTCTTATGTTTTATCCTTTATTAACCTCGATCATATTTATGGCTTACTAGTTAAGTACTACTAACTGGACTATTAGATTAATCATCAACTATGTTTTATTATTTTATTTTCTATTATTTAGTCATACCAATTTTAATGAGTTCTTGGAAGTTGTTATTACATTAAGTTCCTAACTACTCTTGTACCATTAAGTTGACTATTGACAATGTATTTATATATGTACTATTTTATTTTTATTATTATTTTAATTTTTTATTAACACCTAAATTGGATTATATGAAGGTCAATACATTAAGTTTATATCCTAACTAAGGACCATACCATTATCAATTAATGGGTTAAATAATTTAAGAAAATATAAAAGCTCCAAATAAACATTACAAATCTATTTTCCAATTTACTCCCTTCATCTTACCTTACTACTTCACTATGATAAAGTGATGGTCAAATGAAAATAAATACATACCACAAATAACTTAAACCCTATATTTAATTAAATCACTCTTTGCCACCTACATTTAATTACTCACCTTCTAACCCTTTAATACATGATTAAATATCTAAAAGTATTATTCTAACCCAAAATACAACTAAAATATTAACTTACTACACACCACAACCCCATACACTCACAATAATAAATCCACCCTTAACACCACAACTTAACCTATACTAGAAAAACATCCCTTATCCTAACCAAGTGCCTAGTCCCACTTGTAAATATACCCTACAATTTCCTACCTTCTATCCTAACTTGCCACCTACACCTTCCCTTTCCCACCTAAGACTTTACCATTCCCCAAAACATTATTACTGATCCCCATAAAATGTCATAAGTTTCCCTTACCTCAACAAGGAGTTAGTTTTCAAATTGCCCCTGTCCCATCCCATGTCACCTTTTCCTAAGACACCTAGGTAGCTAGGAAAATGCACTTCTCCTTGTACCAAGGTAGAGGCACCTAGGGAGATGGATCTAACTTTATGTCAGTCTGTTGCCCCCTCTTGAATACTTTATCACATGCATCCAAGGCTGTTAGGAAGGGTAGGCACTTGGGTTTCCTAAATTTGTTATTCTTTTTTTCTTTGTTTGAAATTTTATTATTAATTGGTGGGGAATTTTCATTTGAGTATTACCTAGGTCTAAGGAATAGATGTCTAGGCTTTTCATAATCCTTTACTTGACATGGTCTTAGTTCACACACACACACACACACAGTGTTCATTTCTAAAATAGTGACACAAGGATCACATGATTTATAGGAGTCCTTTCTTACAAATAATTTAGGAACTAGGTGTTCATTATTGTTTGAGTCTTTCTCTTAGCACATGCATTATTTTATTAACATTCTAAGCACAAGATTATTAGTATATTCCTTCTTAATAATTATTGGACTATAATAGACATCCACTCACTTTATTTTATTTTTCCTCATACAAATTCCAAAGAAGTGAAGTGCACCTACAACTAAATTTTCTTATATATTTTTAAGTTAAGTCATACAAGGTGTTATTTTCTTTCACTTCAACTATGAAGCTAAGGTGATTGGTTGATGATGAAATTTATGTTATCTCCAAATCTATGTAACCTTATAGGTTTAATGAAGTAAGATAACTCAAGGTTTATCACTCCAAAATATAGGTCCTATTAGAACTTGAAAACAAAATGAGCCCATTTCCATGCATATACAAATGAATTGTCAAAGAAAATATAATAAAAAAAAATTTCATTATATCTAATGCATGATGTATGATTTTACAATTCAATCACCTATGTTTTTGAATTGAGACAACTATACCAATAAGAATATTCCACATAACAACTATGAAATATTTATACTAATGGATTTATAGAACAATATAAGGAGGAGTGTCTTATTCACATGACTTCTCCATGTTACATTCAATCTCATAATTGTGAAACTTACAATGATTTACTCAATCTACCCTGCATAATTTTTTAACAAGGATTATCCTACATGAAGACCCCATAAGATTTAACTACAAACTAAGTGCATAGATCTTCATATTTTCAAGAGCTTGATCATCTCATTTTAATTTTCCTTCCCTCACAATGAATATTTCCATGCAAAGAAAACTATATACATTTTTCTCAAAACTCCAATTTACACAATTACAACAACATACAATAAGAAGTAAACCTTTTTTTTCTTTGCATTACAATGAAACAACAAGGAAGGCTTAACATCACAAAAAATTGAGAGGTGACAATGGGAAAGTTTGTCTCTCCACACACTTGACTTTCAACATTTCCAAGAGTGAAACCCTAATATCTTCATAGGAATCATCCTTCTTAAAAAACTTGCAAAACAACACAAATTTTGAAACCATGGAGGCTCACCTTCCATCCTAGGCTTCTATGAAGCCACCCATGGAGTAGGGGAAACAAAGTCCAACCAAGGATACACACACATAACATTGCTAATGCATGATGAGATCACCCAACACAATACATGCAATCCCTTCCATAGCTTGCACATTGATTCACCAATAGAATCATAAATACATTAGGTGAGGGTGGACTCTTCAAAGAGGATATTTCCATGTCAAGACAACTCACACACATTAAATTTCACCATGCCTCTACAAGGTTTACATCATACATGCTTCTCTTCACAATTTCCACTTATCACCCCCAAATTCATATTTTCACTTGTCACCCCCAAACCATAATATCAAGACAATGGCTTCAATGGAGCCCATACTCCGTGAAAATTTCTCCCCTTCTCTCCAAGAGAAGAGGCTCTCTACTAAATTGTTGAGCCCAAATAACCCCTTCACCCAAGACTTCTCTTCCCTCCCAAGGGTGAGTGGGGCCTTCACACCCATCAACACTTGACATTCAAATCAAAAATAAGAAGATAAAGAAAGAAAGCCAAGAAAATTACATGAACACAATACATATTCACACCATCAGAACACAATATCAAAATCTACAATACAAAGATTCACAATACAATGTATAATCCCATAACAAATACTCCATGCTTATAGATTCATTATGCAATACTAAAAGAAAGAAAATGGTCATGGTATGAACACCAACCTTAGTCCAAGCTAAGGCAATAATATTTTTTGTAGAACTCCCTTAGTCTTCCTCCAAAACCCTAACTGTCTCTAAACTTAGAGAGTGGGTGAACAACCCACTTGTCCAAGGCTCCCTAAAAGGGCTTTCCCACTAACTGCAAGCCACTTCCTCTTACAAACTTCTCTTCCCCTAATTTTTCTATATTTGACTTAGTGGAAACATGGAAGAGAACACATGTGATAGCTCCATTTTTGAATTGGTGGGAGAAGGCATGTAATGGGCCTCCTAGACTACCTAGGCATTAACATGGTCAAAATTACATCCCTAACATGTTATACATATGGGTAACTTATTTTCACATAACAAACACTTTGGGATCACCTAATGACCCCTCAAAACCATAGCCAAGTCCAATTTTGAATTTTTTTTTATTGTGACCCATCCTACCCCTTGTCAAGTGGGTTTACTTACTCATTAACAAGGTAATTATGTTTAGGGTAAAATGCCACCATGACCAAAACCCTAGATGACATGTCATTAACACACAAAGTCCACAAGTGTTAAGTGACACATAAAAGCACATTCCACATCATTATGACATGTCCCTAATGGATCTTTGAGATTAAAAATTTCACACACAAGAAAACTTACATTTATGAAATAAAATATATCACAATGAGGCTTCTGAATCTTTCAAGGATTTGCTTTGGTTAAACTGTGTTCACATAGGTTTAGAACTTGTTTTCCCCTAAAAATTTCCATGGTTCCACTTCTTGCACATTAAACTCAAGCATGAGTAGTCTAAGGAGGTCATATAAAATATATATCATAAATGCATATAATTTCAAATGTTACATAATCCATATTAACATATTTCAATTAAATTTCCTTTCTTAATCATTTCAAATAATTCATTTGAAATGTTAGAATATCAAAATCTACATATCATTAATCATTATAATCAAATTAACATCTATTTTCATATCATAAATCATCATAATCCAATTAGAATTTATCTTCATATCATAAATCATCATAATCAAATTAATATTTGGCATCACATCATAATCTAATTCTATCATGTCATATAGTTGCATCCATGTGTGTTCGATCATTCCATTCACAATATTAGGTTCTTAGTACATATCTTAGATGTAAAACACTTGTGTAATGTCAAAATAAATAGATAAAACAAGCCACTCTCCATCTAAGTCTCAAAAAAGTGTCAAAATATCAAAGTCCTTAATATCAAAATGCAAGTACGAATATCTATGCTATGACAAGTTGGGGTGAGGCCTCACATCTTCAGGACTTCATTTTGATATTAACTCTATTTTAGCTAGTAACTTTGCTCATTATTAACATATTTTAAATTTTATTTCTCTAATTTCCATTGAGCACTCTCCCATAACAACTATTAAAGCAAATTTATTCATACATACAAAGGTGTAGATAGATTGGGTGGTGGCAATGACTCTTGATTAAAGAGGTCTATCCTTTCAGGTGCTAAATGAGAAGTTTTGTTCACACTCTATAGTGTGGAGCATTATCCCTTTCTTATGACAACTATTGTCACCACATTTTATTCCCTACTAGATTCAGTGGTTGCTATAGCTAATGTGTCTAACCTTTCTTGATCCAATTTTTCTGTTACATCCTTAACAATTTTAGGTCTAAATTTTAGATAGTCCTCCAAAGGGAACTCTACAAAATTTTCACTAATATCTTGCATGTTAGGGTTTTCCTCAAAATCCTTAGATATTTAAAGCTCACCAGACTCCTTATAACTATCAATAAGAACATAATCAATACTACAATCAAATTTTGATTGTAGATTATGGGTTTTGCTCTAATTTTCACTAGCTTCATTTTGCTACAATTTTTCCTCCAAAGAGGAATCCTTTTCACATTCAGAAAACTTATGGGTAACTATGGGAACAAAGGCTTTAGGAACCCCACTCTTGGTACTTCACCTCGAGGGTGGTGTTGACAAGCATGAAGGATTCTTTTGTTTCCTCTTGCTTACAGGTATTTCCACCACATGCACTTTAGGAGGTTTTTCTAGATCTTCCTCCACTTGAGTGCACAGGCTTCATTAAGTTTACTCTCCTCATCTAGTTGTTGTTCTAACCTTTCTACTTCAAGTTCCAAAATTTTACCTTGGACTTTCTCAATGGGAGACCTATTCTTAGCAAATGATGGGGCCTCAGAGGCATTAGCAACTTCTACATTTTTGCTTCTCTTTCTGCTAGAAATGGAGGGTTCATCTTTGTAAATTCTCTTCTTAGTTAGTCTGAAACTAGAGGGAGAGACTTCAGGAGCATTTTCAACTTTGGGAATAACTTTATAGAAGCTAGTGGATGTTCTTTCCCTACGTCCAACACCCTAGCCTCTAGGGCTAACCAACCTAGGCTCTACCTTTTTTTAACTACAAGAACTCCTCCCATGACCCAATTTCTTTCTTATTTAGTTCCCTTTCTACAATTAATTTTATCAAGCAATGGTGATAAATAGACTGGTTCTTTCTCGATCACACTAAAGAAGCTTTCTTCTTAACAATGTTAAATAAGAAATTTGGAAGGTTTACCTATCCACATTCATACCATAGGTGAGCCAAAATATTGAAATGTAGGGTATGCAGGTATATGTAATGTCCCTCACACATAAAGTACTAGATGATAAACATTATTGGCTGAATAAACTCCATTGGCAAGGATAATATAGAAGTACCTTGGAGGGTCTTGGTGAACATTGAATTGTGCCCTAGTTATCTGTAGGTCAAACTCTTTCTCCCAATTTTTGCCTTCTTGGGGCAACCTGGTGACCTCGACTACCACCTCCTCTATGAACTCAATTCTTAGGCCTTTAACTACTACAATGCCATCCTTTAAGGTGCTCATGAATTGAAGAGTGACCTCTTTATCAAATCCTTTTAAACTAAGATAATAATCCAAGCATCCCCTTCTTCTAAACATTTCAAAATTAACTCATCACCCAAAAGAACCCGATGATCAATTAACTTGTTCCTCTATAGACCTCCACCCCTAGTTGTTTCTAGCCAAATTGTGGAAAAATCCATGATGTTTCAAATCTTGGTGAATCAAATTTTGCAATATTATGGCACTAGCACTGGTTAATTTAGAGAAAAAATGGCATGTACTTGGAGATTTTAATGCACAATATCACATGATATACTTCTTTCATCAAATTTCATAATTTTTGCTCGTGTATAGGTGAAAATTATCATTAAAAGTTAATTAACTTCTTTTAATATCCTTAATTTCATGATGATGCAATCATAGAAGGACAAGTCATCAACATGTGACATTAAGCATGCAATTATTTCATGTCATCTCAATGAACTTTTAAAGTTACATGCAATTTGAAATTGATTTGAAAGAAAATATTAAATATTTCCCTCCTTGCAACTAATAAAATGCAAGGGTCCCACCAAGCCAAGATATGCAAGCATGAAATAATTATAAACAATACCAAATCGTAACAAAGCATGAATAAAATTAAATAAAATGCATGCAAAGTAATGCGGTAGGTACCTGGCAACTACTATAGGAAAGATGTTCTAGAAAAGATCATTGGAATTGATAGAGTGATGGGATGGAATGGTAAGATGAGAGAGAGAGAAGGTGAAGTGGAGTGAATGTGAAGAAAGTACTTTCAATAAGAAAGTGTTTATTATGAATGCCTTGAATGGAGTCAAGAAGTATCAAGAGTCAGGGTAGGAGACCCAAACTCTTTGGCTATAGGAATGAAAATATCCTCATTGTGTTGGAATTACTATAGGAACTCTTCATGGCTAATTGGTTTATTGTAAATCCTCAGGTGATTCCCATTGAAAAGTAACTTGAAGTAGACATGATCAATGGGAGATAGTTGAACTACACCAGTTGGAAATATGACAACAATCTGATATGGTCCTAACCAACATGTTTGGAACTTTCTTGAAGTATGTTGGTACTTTGAGTCATAAAGGATTGCCCAATCTCCTATAGCAAATTTTTTTAATTTTATAAACCTATCATGCCACTATTTCCTCTAGTGTTTAATGAGCTTAGTATTGTTCAATGTAGATTTCCTCCATTCATCAAGACCATTTAAACTCAGGTTTTGATCCTATTGTGCAATAGTGAGTTCTATCCTAAGCTCCAAGGTGGTACTCAATGTTTTATATTCAAATTCTATAGGCATTATTGCTGACTTACCATAGACAAGCTCAAAGGGAGTAAAACTAGTTGTGGACTTCTAGGTGGTTCTATAAGCTGAGAGAGCTTTAGGAAGGCATCTAGCCCAATCCTTCCTATGGAGTGCTACAGTCTTGGTGAGAATGGATTCTAGCTCCCTATTAGTAACTTCTACTTGACCATTAGCCTGGGGATGGTAAGGGGATGATTTACCATGCTTGATAGTATATTCCTTCATAAGAGCAATTATTAAATTTGATGTGAACTTAGTCCCCTGATCAGATGTCAATTCCCTAGGAATGTCAAACCATGTAAAGATGGATTCATACAAAATCTTTTCCATGTTGATATACCTTGGGTGTTTCATGGCTTCAACTTCTGTCCATTTGGTTACATAGTTAGTGCACACCAAAATGTAGGATTTTCCTCGTGAAGTAGGTTTGATAGGTCCTATAAAGTCAATCCCCCATTTGTCAAAGGGTGTGATAACTACTTGAGGCTGCAAGGGCATTTCATCTGATTTAATGGGTCTTCCTATTGATTAACACTAGTCATATTTCTTCATATATTTGGTTGCATCCTTGTGCAAGCTTAGCCAATAATACCCAGTTGTCAAGATTTTGAAGGTTGTTCTTTTGGCTACAAAGTGGCCTCCATAGGGATCATTATGACATGCCTTCAAGACATCATATGTTTCATCCTCTCTTAGACACCAAAACATGACTTGATCAGTTCTAGTATAGAATATATATTCAACAATCCATGAATAATTAAAGCTCTTCTTTGCTAGTAACTTTCTTGCTTGGGTAGAGAAGTGAACTAGCATTTTACCTATGGTAACGTAGTTGGCAATATCTACATACCATGAGTTTTCTATAGATAATAGAAAAAGATGCTCGTCTGAAAAAATATCATCAATGGTTGTAGGAACATTAGGGACATGTAACCAAGAGAGAAAGTTGGCTACCACATTGGAGTTACTAGGTTTATCAACTATGGTGATGTCAAATTCTTGCATGAGTAACAACCAACAAGCCAATCATCCTGAGAATGCAAGCTTGTTCACCAAATATTTTATAGTAGAATAGTCAATGTGAACAAATATTTCATATCTAGTAATGTAATGCATGAACTTATTGAGGACATAGATTACTACAAGTAATTCCTTTTTAGTGACTACGTAATTAAATTTTTCACCTTGCAAATTCTTACTAATGAAATAAATGACATGTTCAATCAAGTCTACTTTTTGTCCTATCGCAACACCAATAGCATAGTCTAAGGCATCTATATGAATTTGAAAGGTAGGCCCCAATTGGGTCCTCTCAAAATAAGCATTGTGGTAAGAAATTCCTTAACCTATAGGAAGGATATTGAACAATCAGAGTCCCAAGGAAATTTAGAATCCTTTTTGAGAAGGTTGTAGAGAGGTGTTGCAAGTTGACTGAAGTTTTTAATAATCTTCTATAATATCCAACATGTCCCAAAAAACTATGTACATCCTTCTACTTCTCTGGCATAGGCAAGATACTAATGACTTTAATCTTTGCTAGATCTACTTCGATGGCCTTAGAAGAAATCAAATGGCCTTGCACTACCCCTTCCTCCATCATCATAAAACATTTCTCACTATTAAAGGAAAGGTTATAGTCCTGACATATTTTGAGTAGCATTTCTAAATTTTCTTCTGCTTCTTCAAAAGTAATACCATAAATAATAAAATCATCCATGTATATCTTCATATAATCAATAGAAATATCTAAAAAGATATTAATGATAGCTCATTGAAATGTGGTTGGGGCATTGCACAAACCAAAAGAAAAGACTGAGTAGGAAAATGTTCCCCATGGGCAAGTTAAAGTTGTTTTTTCTTGATCTTTTGGGGTTATTTGTATCTTATTGTAACCACTGAAACCATTAAAAAAAGAAAAATACTTTTTGCTAGCTAGGTTGTCAAGGACATTGTCTATAGATGGAGAGGGAAAATGGTCCTTCTCAGTGGCTAAATTGAGCTCCCTATAATCTACACAAACTTTTCATTTTCCTCCCTTCTTGAGTACTATAGCTAGGGGTGAGACTAATTGGCTATCAAAGATGGGGTATATAAAACCAACACTTAATAGTTTCTGTAATTCATTCTTAACTATATGTTTTAAGACAGGGTGAACTCTACTCTGAGACTGTCAAACAATTTTGAAGTTAGAGCTGATATAAATCTTGTGAGTATAAAGAATAGGATCTAATCCTTTCATTTCCATGCAATCCCAAGCAAATGTGCTTTGATTCTCTTGTAGTAATTGTAACATAACCTTCTATTGAGAAGGTGTTAAGGTATTATTTACATTTAGTTCTTTGCCAAGACCAACTTCCATCTTAATAACCTTATATGCCATGAATAATTGGGAAACATGAGAAGAATCCATCTCATGAGGTAATAATGAGTGGAGAAACTATGAAGCTTATGAATGATGTGGTGAATTCAAGGATTGTAAAATGGTCTCTAAGATACATTTAGCTTGAGGGCGCACTTGAGATTCTATTCCATATTCATTCAAAATAATGGATGAAATTATTTCATCTTCTTCTTGAGAAACTATAAATGATTCTCTACCTATCATCATCAACTGATGGATGGATTTGACTTTTGGATCATCATCACCCAAGTCTAGCTAGATTACTTGGTCATCTAGTAACAATGGTTGAGCAAGGGGGTATAAACTCAGGTTATTGGTATGAATGCCATTGGGTATTGTCATCTTTCTAGATCAAAAAGCTATATAGGCAGCTGTAGTGGCCAGCCATGGCCTTCCTAAAATTAAAGAATATCTTCTCATATTAGCCTTTAGGGAGAGAACAAAAAAATTAAATAGATACTCCTAGGATTCTAATGTGATTATAACAACTTCTATCATCCCATCTAGTTTAATAGTAGAGCTATTAGCAAGTTGAAGTATGGCAGGTGTCTCTCTAAGGCCAATGATATGTAGCTGAGACAATATCTCCTTTATTGTGACATTAATAGATGCTCCTAGGTCACCCAAAGCATTTTGGGCTTGGATCACATGAATAGTGACTATAACTACAAGACTCCCAATGTCACAGTATTTAGGTACAATTAATTTCTCTAGCATTAAGTTAGATAGTTATCCTAGGATATGAATAGTTTTTGGATCTTTTTTCTTCCTTCTTGGTTGCTTAATGCATGATTCCTTAATATCTTTATTATAGACAATGACTTCCTTAATAGAATCCAACAATGGTATTTTGATGGTCATCTACTTTAGCTAATTAAGAAAATTGATGACTGCATTATTCTTTGTAGGTTGGCTTTGTTCTATCAATCTATGGGGAAATGGAGGTTATTTGGCTACAAGAGAGGTCTATTGATTTGACTTATCTGTATGCTTTGTTTGAGGATCTTCAAATTCAATTATTACAGTCTTTTGGAGTGTAGGAGGTGCCTAACCTTAAGTGAATATCATTCAATGAGATGGCACAGCTTTGTTGTTGAGCCTATTGTTTAGTATAGTTTGGATTAGGATTAGGTTGAACTTGTAGTTGGGTTTTCTTGGGAGGAGTATTAGTGGCTATAGGAGGAGGAACTAGATCTTGCTTCTAAGGTGGTGACAATAGGGTTTGCTAACTATATTCGGTATTCTAATTCTAAGTTTTTTGCCAATCCTACTAAGCTTGCTACCAACCTTGCTAAGGTTGCTGCCAGCTATTATTTCCACTAAAACCAATAATTTGAAATTTTTTCCATTGATTATTATTATTATAACTTTTAAGAGGATCTTGAGGCATACCTTTTCTTTGAGCCCACAACCTTGTTTGAGTGACATAAATTACCTCTCTATTTTCATCAATGGCTTTCAACTCAGTCAGCATTGGTTGTGTCTCCACACTTGTAACAAACTTACATCTATAGTGTCTTTTCTTTTCTCTACAATGTGGACAATATTTAGTCAACATGCCATTAGCTTCTTCTTTCTTTCTTATGGCTTGCATGGTGTCTAGCTAAGTGGCTACATCATTAGTGATGTATTTCTTGAAATCTAACAACAAATTGGATAACTACATCTTGGATACTCCTGAACAACCATCAGAATTATGTCAATGTGGTACATCTCTAAGTTCCCTTCCTTTCTTCATAGTAGCTCTAGAATAATTCAGGCATATACTATGTATATTAGTCCAAGACTTTTGAGTGATATTTCCTCTTGCCATAAGATCTAGAGCTTCAATGCTTCCATCATTTACACCCCTCAGGAAAAGATGTTTCTTTGATTCCTCATTCAATTGATGTTGTGTATTACACTGTAGGTTGAATATGAACTAGGATACATAATCTTCCAAGGTTTCATCATCTTTTTGGGACATTTTGAAAATGTCATTCCCTTTCAAATCTTGAACCCTATAGTATTTCTTATACTTTGTGTGAAACGAGTTGCTTATTGCAGACCAATCTCCTACAACATTTTCACCCAACCCCATTAACCATCTTAGAGAAGCTTCTTTAAGTGTAGAAGGAAACAAATTTAGCTTGTGGGCATCAGTTGTATAGTCATAACTTCTACATAGTACATCAAACTCAAAGAGAAAGGTTTCAAGGTCTTTAGTGATCAGGCGATAAAACTTGGGAAGTGTAGTAGTAGATATGTTCTTCAAATTTTGGTTAACTTGCTGAGGGGGGATAGGAAAAGGAAATTTTGGTTGAGGCTGAGCCATTCTTAGAGGGGGTACTGGTAGTGGTGCTTGATAGATGACAAGGGAAAGTGGATTATCTAGGTATTTAAGTTAAGTAAAGAGACCATTCAAATGCAAGGATTCATTAGAGGATGAGGGTATTCATTCTTGAGCAGCAACAAATAGATTTTTGAAAGGTTCTTATTCATTCTCATTGTGAGGTTCTTTAGGTTTAGGATTAAAAATGTCTTCTTGAGTATTATGGGGAAGAAATCTCCCAAGGATGTCTCTTCTTCTATGCATGCAAAATAATGCAAAATCTAAACTAACATAATAGGGTTGAATTAGATTGACAGCTTCCCCAACAATGATGCCAAAAAGGGGTGGGAAACTTAATACCCCAGTAACAAAGGATTGTACATCCTTTCACATTGACTCCATGATTATACAAAATTATGTTTTTTCCTAATAATAACATACTGACTTCATTTTATTTTGTCAACTCAAGAGTATAAGCTTGAGAGGGTGGCTACAAAGTATATGCTCTGATTCCTCTTTAAGTCATTACAACTAAAATAGAAAGGAAATGTTGAAGGAGACTTAAGTTAGGAACTAAAATGACATATTATCTTAGAGCTTAAAGTAATGTTGCAAACAATAAATCTATCTATGTACCTATGTTATAGGAATAGTTCAATGATTTTGTTATCAATGGATGCAAGAACAATAAAATTCTACCTTGAAAAGAAGCAAGTAAGGAAATGAAATCTATTCTAACAAAGCAGTTCACTCATCAAGTGGGTTCCCTTGGATGAGGGAACAATAAAGACAATAAAGACAGAAGATGGAAACTCAAACTTTGTATTCTATTCATTCATGATAAGAGATTACATCTGATTACTACTATTATGAAAATTGATCTATTCTATCTTTCTCCAGAGAAAACTTCTTTCAAAGCTACAATGGGTGTTATTTAATGGAAAACTACAACAACTTCCTACTTAATGAGGATCAATTATAGATTCATAAAGTTTACAATAGAAATATCATTAACTATGATTTAAATTCTCCAAGAATATATGAAGTTGAGGAAGCTATATTTGTGCACTATCATAACATAAATCACGCAATAATCTGCTTATTGTAGTGATTCATCAATCTGGTTGGCTTTGACTTAATGTTGAAATGCTGACCTTGAATATGCATGACAAGTACCTAAAAAACATTGAATGCATACAACTTCTACATGCACATATATTGACTTCATCATCAATGTTAGAAAAGATTTAATGTTCAAACTATCACTCTTTTCAAATCCATGATATAAGATATTCTCCTTGTTAGAATCGCATTGAGGTCTTTTTCCTTGTGTTCCTCTACACCCAAAGCTTCCTTTTCTTATATTATTCTTTCCATTATTTCTACCACTTGGTTCATTCCTTCTCTTGAATATTTCCTCGACTTCGAGTGCCAACTAATAGTACTAGTTTACAATGGTAGAGCTTGTAAAACTTAATTTATCTTGAATGGTAAGCCTTAGTCCTTTCATATACCTAACAAGTTTCACACTTTTAGATTCAACAAGTTTGAATTTCATCATGAACTTCAAAAATTATTCAGTGTAGGTAGGGATGTCCATCTCTTTCTACCTCAAAATAATTCTCTTCTAATGAAGTTAAACTTAATAATCCTCAAGGACATAGGTCTCTCTGATTAAATCTACCATCTTCTACCATGAGGTGATTGGATTCTTTTCATTCTTTACCCTATCATATTGAGTGAAGTTCCACCATGTAAGTGCAGAGCCCTTGAGTCTAGACTTGGAAATCTTCACCCCTTGGTTCTTAGGGATATCTTCACAATCAAGGAAACTTGTTAAGGCATCTACCCAATCCATTGTAGCCTCTGGGTCCATCTGCCCATTCTATGTGGGCAAGTCAAGCTTAGCATCCATGGTTGTCTCCTCCATAGATTTAGAGTCCTCACAAGCAGCCTCTGGTCAACAAGACATTGTTTTTTCTCCTACTCAAGGGGTTCTTCATCACTCCCTTGTTTGACTTCTTCAGAGTTTTCACTACTTTTGTTACAAAGATCTTCCTTAAGCTTATCCATCTCTTGCCTCATCAACTACATCTCTTTATCTCTTTATTCATCTTGCCTTGTCTTCTGTTATCTAAAGTATTTCACAATATATGCATTGGTTATCCTTGAAGATAACCCTTCTTTATCTTCTCCTTCCATGTTGTTATCAAATTTCTTACCCAAAGGGATCTTAAGTTTCTTTGATACCACTTGATGTAGAGCTCTCCCTTAAATAGGCAACTATGGCATGGTGTGGCCTTAGATTTCTTCAAGTACTCCAAAATGGAATCAAGAGAGGGCTCTACACCTTTGAAACAAAGTTACTTGAAATCATAGCCTAGGCACCCAAAATAGCACAACTAGGTCTTAAGTGTTAAAGTTGATGAAAGCTCAACCCCAGAGCTCCCAAGAATCACCTGCATGTAAACACCTATCATAGAAGAAAAAGATGAGAGGAGGCAAGGGTTTTCTCTAAAAACATGCAAATTGTATTCTTAGATAAAGAAAAAGATAATGATTTACAAAGAGATCAATCCTTATAAAAGGATATCGAAACCTAAAAATAGTAACCTAAAAATTACAAAGGGGAACCTAGAGGTAAAAGGTATTTAATAATTACTAATTAATTATTAAATAGAGAATGCAAAAAGGGCATAAAGAGAAATCTTAAGAAGGGAGAAAAGGTAATTTAATTAATGAAATTAAATTAACCATTTTCTCTAATACCCTCCCCTAAGATGAGGAACAATGCAGTTACAAACAATGCAAAAAGAGCAAGAAAACTATAATGCAATGCTGAAAAAAAAATTGGGTCCTAGAAACAAGGCCCAATGGGGTACCCAATCACATCAAAATATCTATGAAATGGAGAAATAGAGAAATCCTAGTGGGAAAACCTCTACTCAAAAAAGAGATAGCTAAAAACCTAGTGAAGGACTAGAGAAGCCTCCAATTAGAGGAATGTTCCAAAAAAAGGAACAAAGAGTGATCATGAAGAAAACCACTAAAGCATGTAGAAGATGCAAACTCTGTCAAAAAGAAATTGTTGATCCATAGAACCTCATCTGAAATAGAACCTAACCAAGTAGAGAAGAGTATAATCTGCATTGAATCATTAGGCAAACAAAGGAAAACAACTAAACTAAAAAATAGAGATGGCATAAAACACCAAAACCTAAAGAGTTGATCAATCAAACCAAGGAAGGCTGCAACACAAGTAGGAAAGAAAAGAAGAGTGTCTATATGGTAAATGATCCATCTCACTGAAATGCATAGGTACTTGGCCACTATAATCGCCCAGTACATAGGATCAAATACTCAATACATAGCTCACTCCATCAAACCAAGGAAGCATGGGAAACAACAGAAGAACCCCCTCTAATGTAGACAAGGGTGAGGTGATAGGAAACTAAGAAAGTGGGCCAATATCTCTTGCAAAAAAGAAAGAACCAAGAACATTGAGAGTGAGGAAGAGGTAAAAACACCTATAAAGGCATGTGTTATCAACACATCATGGGGCTAATGTCATGGAAGGGATACCCACTTGACAAAGGAAGAAGGCACTAAAAGGAAAATAACTATCCCCCCATGGCACTTTATAATGTAGTGTGAGTACTATAAATCACCATGATGAGAAAATCCTAAAAAATGCAAGGAATGGCACTTTATCTCAATGGGTTTGAATAAAAATGCTTATAAATGATATCAATAATGATAAAAAAGGGCAAAGAACTATTACAATAGATAGTACAACCCAAAAGAAGAAATTTCATGCCACAAAAATGATCTCCTAACCTAAAATGTCTAAGATATCCACCATAGTATAATAAAGTAAAAAACATGATAGAAAGAGCATGCAGCAGAATGCGAAAAAAAAACTAGCATTTTTGAAAAGAGAACTGAAGCAGCTTTCCAAAAATATAACATTTTCAAAAAATAGAGTTGGGATTCTCAAGATATGCTCTCTAGAGTGAAAAATAGAACACTTGAATTTGACTGCTCATATAGGAAACCAAACTACATTAAAACTCCAAATTGTAGGAGTTGATGAAATCCAACTCCGTAGTCACCAAGATCACTTGTAGTGCAAATAGCTTGTCGAAGAGAAACCTAAGGAGCAAGAGCTTGAAGAAAACAAAGCAAGAGAAAATATTTCACAATAGGAAAATGAAATTGCTGGGAATGGATGAATTTAAAATGAGAGAGAGACTGCTTATAAAGGCCTCAAGGAAGCTTGTATAACAAGTTGGAAGGAGGTAGAAGATAAGGTTGACAACTAAGCACTCATCCACAAAAAAGTGGAACATGCTAGAAGGGAACAAACTCTTGTGTTGTCAACAACTCATCACTACAACTATTAACTACTAAATATTAAATAAATGCATTAACCTAAGTAAGCTTAAGTAAATAGAATAAATAATGAATAATTAATTAATTATTTACTCCTACACCCCCCCTTAAGTGCAACTTAGGGGAATGCCTTAAGTTCACAAAAAATTAAGAGAAAATGTAGAATGGGTCCCAACAACAAGGCCATATTAGGTACCCATGTACAATGAAAAGAAATGCAACTTCTGAAAATGGGGAAAGAGGGAAAACCTCATGGGAAAAACCCTCCCCCAAAAAGAGGTTAAAAACATGCTAAAAAAAATATGAAGTGAAGGAAGGAAGGAAGGCCTCAACAACACCCCCCAAGGACAACTTCCACCAAAAATGTTTCAAGAGACTCTCTCAAAACCATAAGTACAACCAGCACCCCCATGGGAATAGACACCAAAGCCCCCCCAGAATGATGGAGCTCCTGTAGAAATGATCAAACCAATGAAACTCCAATGCAGAAGGAACAAAGGCACATAACAAGAGAACCCCTGAATGAGAGGGGAAACTGGAAGGCCTAGTTGATGCCCAAAGGAAAAATTATGAGGATCCAAAAATGGAATCCCCAAGGTAGGTGTGATGACACTATCATGAATGTCCACTATAGTATCCGCAAAAAGTGTACCTGGAGTCTCAATGAATGGAGCTAGAGGATAAGGCAGAGCAAAAGAAGAAGAATCCTATTGAAGAGAATAGTCCTCAACTAGATGTGGCGTGGCAGTCAAAATAGGTATCTTAGGAATAATACAAAGGTTCAAGTATCCTGACTGCACCACATGATGCTCTTGTGAAAGAGAAGTAGTGTGCTCCAACAATGGAGATGGTGGACCAAAGTGTGAAAAGGTGTAGAGATGAGTGGAAGGATCAACTACCCCTATAGCAATGAGACTTCCTGTTACACGATCTTGAATGAAGATTGAATCAGTAGTGAACTCAACTATCTTCCCTGATCCACTATGTGTAATCTGAGAAATCAAGAGAAGGTTGGTAGACAAAGATGGAACATACAATACATCATTGAATATACCATCCTGGATGTGAACTGAACCTTTCCCACAAACTAGTAGTGCAGTGTTATTCCCATGAGAATATGAGGAATAGGAGAAGCCTCAAGAGTAGAGAAGACACCTTGAGAAGATGTCATATGGTGAGAAGCACCTGAATCTAGTATCCAAGGAACCTGTGAAGGAGATGCAATGGTATCTTGTAATGCATGACCCTTTCCAAGATCCAATGTAGATGGTGAAGATGTGGAAGAAGACTGAAAGGCAGACCCCTATGAAGTAGAAGAGGATGGAGAAGAGACAATGTACTTCTAAAGAAGAGCTTGCAAATCCACAATTTGTGTTTCTCATAGCCATCAAATCTCTCCTAAAAATAATGTGCCTCATCATGAGATCCTTTTTGACAATAGGAATAGGTAGGAGTCTCAGTCTTCTTTTTCTCCTTCTTCTTAGAAGATGATGAACCAGTAGAAGAGGGATCTGATATCTGCTTTTGATGGAGACACAACCCAAGAACAAAATGGACACAATAGGAAAGGGAAACTTTATTAAGTATGAAAATATGATAATACACTCATTTTAGAGAGAATAGACTCCAAAACGTGCCTTACAGGCTTACAATAGTATAAATTTGGAAATAATTTCTTCTTCTAGTACCTTCTCTCAAACTCCACTCTGAACTTCCTTTTACAATGTCAGAAATGTTCTTAAATAGACCCCAAAGGATTAAGGATTAGGAATATATTCTAGAAAGTGCTAGTTGGCATCTACTACCAAAATGGAAGGCTCCAAAAATTTCTTTAGCAGTCGGTGCGAAATTAGAAGAATCCAAAAATGTTAGCCGAACTTTCGAGAGGCATAACTTTTGAACCATAGCTCTGATTGACAAACCATTTATATTTTTGGAAAGCTCTCAAAGTGCTCTATTGCCTTATGGAAAAATTTTCTTCTCCCCCATTTTTCAAGCCTGTACAATGTCATTTAGTGCCTCAAACCTGACTTTGAAGCATTCTTAAGAGGTCTCCAAAAATTAAAAAACTGTGATAACTTTTAAACCTGTAGCCTTTTGATCTGATTCTTTTTCTGGAATGTTCTAAATTAAAATTTTAATCATCCCTCCAATCTACACCTTCTAACTCATCATAATTATGGCTCAATTACATAGTCCTTTTTTTTGGCATTTACACGTATCCCAAGGTGCTTAAAAAATCTAACCCAGAACACTGATAGTGGAACTGTGAGAGTTGGAACCTTTATTTGACCCAAATGGATATCCAAAAATGAAAACACATGAAACAAAAACTATCTCTAGGTATATTTTTTTTGGGTGACACAGGATTGCCCTTATACCTCTAGATGCTCTTGCATCAGCTTCGACTTCTGCTCTTGTGTATCCTTGAAAAGTAATGCCTACGACTGTGAACCTAAAAGTGAATCCATTTGATTGATCTTGGAATGTTCATGAGTTAATTGATCACAAAATATCTCAAATGAAGGCATCTTATGTCTATCACCCAATCTATAGTGGAGTAGAAAGTAGAAGAGAAGATCTGATACTATCCCCTCAACTTTGAGAGTATCAAAAAGATACACTCATCATCTGTCTTGGTTTTCCCACATCCCTACAAAAGTGTATGCAAAGATTTGAATTTCATCAAGAAGTCCTCAATGGTGGGAAAGTTGTCAGGTTTCAAAGAAGTCAACTCTATATCAAGCTGAAATGCTCAGAATTCATTCATTGTGTCAAAAAAAGTCTAAAATTTGAGCCAATAAGCCCGAGGAGTGGTCAAACCATCCAAGTAAAATAGCAGATTTTCTAAAATGTTCAGTGCAGTCAATCCCATGGCCTCATCCATTTTGTTCCTGTGCTAAAGAACCTTAAAAAGGCGCGTGAGAATAGGTTGATTCTCATCTAGACATGACCATAAGCCTCTTGACATGAGAAGCCTTATCATTTGTGTCTTCCAAGTGTGATAGTTGTGTGGCGTGAGATGGGTCACAAATGGATCTATCGTTGAGAGAGAAGAAGATGGAAGTAAAGGGTCTTATTCTGAATTAAATTACAAAAAAGAAAATGCTCCCCCCCCCCCACAATGTATAAATTGGACACTCTTTACTTAGTGCGATTACAATAGCCAATTTAGGGCCTATTTTTGAAAGTAGTATTTCTATCTATAGAACTTCTAATCTAATTGTAGATCTAGAAAGTAGACAAAAAATATATATACTTTCAAAAAAAATAGAACCTATTTATGTGTCTAGATGAGCTTGTACTAAGCATTTAAAGTGGCAAAAATTGAAAATTGCGAGTTGTAAAAAAATTTAGGAATAGAGATCTCAAACCACCTACACCAATGTGTAGATCATGAAATCCTACCCTAAAACAAAAAAAAAATTCTCGAAAAAATGAGTCCGTATGAGGGAGATATTGCTATTTGAAAATCACCTCTGTAGTTATTTTTTCTGAATCACTGTTGTCGCACCTCCAAAAAATAAAGAAAAAAGCCCAAAAAATATCAGATCTGTTATGCCAAACCCTCTTTCTTCTTTTTCTCCAAATAATGAAAAAAATGCTCTTCCTCCCGATTGAAGAAAAAATCGCAAACAAACTAGGGTTTGTGTCTCCGAATTGTAGCTTCAAAAAAATTCTTCAAACAAAAAACAACAAGGAGGCTCTGATACCATGTAGGAGTTGATGAAATCTGGCTCTATAGTCACCAAGATCACCTATAGTGCAAATAGCTTGTCGAAGATAAACGTAAGGAGCAAGAGCTTGAAGAAAACAAAGCAAGAGAAAATATTTCACAATAGGAAAATAAAATTGCTATGTGAATGGATGAATTTACAATGAGAGAGAGACCATTTATAAAGGCCTCAAGGAAGCTTGTAGAACAAGCTAGAAGGAGGTAGAAGATAAGGTTGACAACTAAGCACTCATCCACAAAAAGGTGGAACATGCTAGAAGGGAACAAATTCTCGTGTTGTCAACAACTCATCACTACAACTATTAACTACTAAATATTAAATAAATGCATTAACCTAAGTAAGCTTAAGTAAATAGAATAAATAATAATTAATTAATTAATTATTTACTCTAACACAAATAACCTACACCATCATGGTAGGCTTGGAAAGAGCTTTCTAGTGATACTTTTGGATCAAAAAATGGAGTTTGGATGAACAAGTTATTGTCAAAAACCCATAGACAACTTTTTAAGACAAACCAAATCATAGAAGAGATGGTTTGAAGGCCATCAAATTTCAGCTCCAAAATTGCTAACATCACACTTGTGACTGTTAGACCTGCAGCATTAGTACTTGGACTGGCATGCATCAGTACCTTGCTAACATATGTGTCCTTAATGATGCAAGCATCACATGCTTTAAAAAAGAAGAAGAAGAAAGCAAGTGTTTTTTGAAACCTTTCTTTTTGGAAAAAACATGTTTTTAAAAAAAAACTGGCTTCTTCTTCTTTTTTATTTTTTTAAATTTTTAATTAAAAAAATCATCACCTCATGAAGTGTGCCCAAATCTAAGAGCAATTTTTGCCTCAAATTTCAACTATGTCCAAATTGGACAAATTTTATATAAAAATAGGGGTTTTTTGGGTGCTACGAATCCAACGGAGAGGTCCATTTGGGCTCAAAATACACCAAAAAATGACCCCCCTAGATCCAATACAAAATAGTTCTAAAAAATGAAGCCCTCTAAAATTAAAAAAAACATAGATATGAAAGCCAATCCACACTTCTCAGAAACAGAATAGGGGCATGAAGATCTAGAGCTTTGATTCCATGTTGAATTTGATGAAAGCTCAACTCCAAAGCTCCCAAGAATCACCTGCATGCAAACACCTATCACATAATAAAAAGATGAGAGGAGGCAAGGGTTTTCTCTGAAAACATGCAAATTGTATTCTCAAATAAAGAAAAAGATAATGATTTACAAAGAGACCAATCCTTATAAAAGGAGATCAAAACCCGAAAAGAGTAACCTAAAAATTACAAAGGGTAACTAAAAGGTAAAATCTATTTAATAATTAGTAATTAATTATCAAATAGAGAATGCAAAAAGTGCATAAATAAAAATCTTAAGAAGGGAGAAAAGGCAATTTAATTAATAAAATAAAATTAACCTTTTTCTCTAACATTAAGTAGTAAACCTCCAAAAGCTAGGTTTATGCTTGAAATTGGAACCTAGGATTTTATAGGGGAGTGGAAAGGTTCCAAAGTACCAATCTAACACAAACTAGTGGGTTTGGTTTGCCTATCTTGTTCCCAAGGATCATAGATAGCAAAATTTCCTTTTGGGCCTAATTGTTTGGTTTTGTGAAGGAAATACAAAATTGATGATTGATTAGGTTAAAGCACTAAGTAGGAAACATGTAGGTATCTACTAGGTATCATTATCCACCCTCAAATTGGTTTCATCCATCCCCCAAGTGCCTATAGCATTTCAACACCTATTGTCTTGCACCAAACACATAAAGATGTTTGGCCTAGGGCTTGCTAGAAAAAAGTGATATCCTTGCTTTTTATATCTGATTCTTTAGGGATCATAGTATATATCTTCCTAACTTGCATTTTACCAAGTGGGATGGGGTTTCCATGATGGGAATGCAAGTTAGCACATTATTTCTAAAACTAATCACTAAATGGAGGGTTTTGTTGCACTCGAGAAGGAAGTTAAGATAAATTTAGTTGCAAAATATTTTAAACCCTCAAAACCACTTGCATTATTCTACCAAGAGGTTTAGGTTTCCAAATTAATTGTTTGTTCACTTGTGCCAATCTGTACCAATCTATACACTATAAAAATGCAGCATTTTACAAGAAACATGAGATCTTTTATTGATTCAAAATGCAAAATTACATATTATGTGTGTCTCTATCTTCCACCCATGTAAAATTTTTATTTTAAGACCTTTCCCAACTAATACAACTAATTTTCAAATGTTGTGACTACTGGGGATGATTAGGTGAATGTTTATTAAAAGTAATGAAAAAGTGTCAATCTTGTCGAGTAGTCAGTATTAGTCGAGCCTACTCGATCATTGAAGATAGTTCCCCCATAGGTGCTAAGAATTCTAGTATTAACAGAGTCTAGAGATAGTTGCAACTGAGTTGGGTCAGTTAACAAAGGAAAGTCAACATAAAATCTACACTAGTCAATTCTCAAGGACTGTCAAGCTCCTAGTGTATATCAAGCTCCAAGACCATGTCGAGTTGGATCGGTTAACAAAGGATTCCCAGTGTTAGCTGAGTACCTAGATTTAGAACCCTAAGAACACACCTATCCTATCCTAGGACTAATATATTCCTAATGACCATAGTAAAAAACCCATGGTTTATAAAACACCAATGGTGACTAGGCCTTACAAGTAGGCTTGATTTATTAGATAATTGTTTGTACCTATTACAAATGTCTCTTAGACACAAATGCCCTTGAGTAGAACTCATGTAGAGAAGAAATGATATATTCTATGGAGGATGGAGGGTTAGGTGCTCCTGGACCATACTCCCTTGCTTAAAAAACTTGATCTTAAGCACTAAACCTCTAAAAAATAGGTTTATGCTTGAAATGGGAACCTATGAGTTTATAGGGAAGTGGAAAGGTTCCAATATACTAATCCAACACAAACTAGTGGGTTTGGTCTTCCTATCTTGTTTACCAATATTTTATACCTTTTTCTAGAGGTGGTTTTCTTAAATTTTACCTTGATTGCATTTGATGCTTATAGTTGTAGTGTGAGTCATGGTATCCTTCTTTGGTACAAATATAATTGGAATGAGTGTCATGGCTAATATCTGGGCACTAGTCTTCATATTATTAGGTCCCCAAATATCATCTTATTTTGGGTACTATATATATTATAATGATTTGCATAGGATTTTTTTAATGAGGCAACTTAATTAAATATAATCAACCAACTATAGGAGAACTTTGATAAGAGCAACAAGCAACTGTTTGACATTTTTGAGTGGACTGACATCTTGTTCATGCTTCAATCATCATTATATTTTGGCTACACAAAAATCACTTCCCTTTGATTATATATTGGATTTTGGTTGAATATCTAATTGGAAGTGTGAAAAGCTTCAACATTATCAATCATTTATATTCTTTGCTATCAATTTCATTTCCAAGCTGTCACTTGGACTTTAGAATGTCATATTACTAATTGGGTGCAAATGGAATGAGAATCATCCTAGAACTCACATACTTAAAGTTCTCTATATTACAGAAAGGAATGAAATGCCTTCTTGATGCCCTTTCTTGTATGTTGTAGCAATTTTTTGAGAATTTTCTCTATCCCAATCAAACTTTTTGATACACTGTATTTTCCATCTTACTTTCTCAGTTGTCTAGTCTTTGTCAAATCGATATTCTCTTATATCGTAAGATTCTCCAAGGTAAGAAAAAAAAAAATCAATGATGAAGTCTTAAGCTATAGGATAGACCATTGTATGAAGCTCACATATTTGGAAATTGCAAGCATATTCATATTGGAGGTGACAGACATCTTCCAGATACTTATTTACAAGTCTAAGAATTGCTTCTCCAATTTTATTAATAGTAATAGGATGTAGTTGTCTACTACATATCTCATTTATTAATATTGTAGTGAGTGTATTGAGGCTATTTTGGTTCAAAGTGGTAGCCTTACAGCATAAATCCAAGAATGGTGACTATTAAGGAGAATATTGTGAATGCATCATGATATTATTTCACAAACTAAAAAGTATCTCCGTTATCATAAATGAGCAAACAGTTGAAAAAAATTTAGATGGAAGAAGTTGCATATCTAGAAATAGCCTAGGACATGACAAAACAAGCGGGAGAGGAAGACCACTCTACAAATATCCTTGAATCAAGCCCTTCTAAGTTATTAAAGATGTCAAAAAATATCATCTTGCCAATAATAGATTCCAATTTCAATTTAGCTTTTGACTTATCCATGGTCAATTTTGAATAATTATATAACTTCAAAATTTTTCATTGGTGCTAAAGATTTCTTTCTTTGATCAATATTACAAGAAAGATTACTACTGAGATTCCTAAAAGTGTACAAAGGAGAGCTTAGAAAATTTCTAGGATAATGATATATATAAGTTTTGTGGATCATTGATCTACTCTTGGGATATAGATTTTTGGACCTAAAATAAAGCAAAATCTAGGAAGAGCAACAGGTCAAAGACAATGGCAAGTCCTATTATATAGAATATAGGAAATCAAATTCAGTCCTCAAGGTTATAATTTTAATTCATGCTATTATCTTTCTATGATAAGGCATGAGTTTATATACCTAATTTTACCTTGAGTTCAAAATCTGAAAACTAGATAATCAAATCCACAAACAAAAAGTTTGACAAAATGCTTTGAGAAAAGTGCAGGTTTGCAAAAAAGTTAGACCTAGATTTGGGGTAGCAACTTAGACTTGTTCATAAAATTTAGAAAAAAAATACATTCTTATATTTAAAATGGGGTCAAATGACATACTCAACATGACCAAAGTACTCTATGCAATAGGTAGCAAACTTGGGTTTAGTAAGGGAAAAGACATATTGAAGCCAAGCAATGATAAAGGAAAAAGTATATGTGAGAATGGGGCCAAGACTCATAAGGAGCAAGTTAAGAGTATAGATTTGAATACATTTCTTATTGGGTATGATGAAAAAAATCTAGATGATGATTTTTGACCAGCCACAAAGGATATGGAAGAATCGACTACTACAGAATTCTAGGATACTTCTGTTGAAAAACATGTATCAAGGAAGGAAAAGGAGTTTGAGGATGTTTAGAAGACAACACAAATATTTGAGGCAACTTCTAAACATGAACAATTAGAACAGGACATTGAGAACACTAAACCTATAAGATTTACTTCTTATGGAATAGCCAAGGAATATACCTTCTTTAGTTTTAGCATCTAATTTACCATTCCTAAAATCCTTAAGAATGTAGCACTTGCTTCCAAATAGCTTAAAATATTTTACATACCATAATTCAAAAGGTGTTGAATGAGTACCTTTCTTGACTTGCACACAGTTCAAGGTATAGATAGTTGTACTTACAACCTCTCTCCAATATTCCAAAGCAACATTATTCTCCATCATGAGTGTCCTAGCACAGTCCATTAGAAATATGTTCTTCCTTTTAGAAATCCCATTTTATGGAGGGGTCCTAGGTGTAGATGTTTGTCTTTTGATTCCTCTATCATTACAAAACATCTCAAACTCATTTGATTTAAATTATCCACCTCTGTCATATCTCATACATTTTGGGCTTCTGTATGTCTCCTTTTCAACTCTAACTAAGTACCACTTAAACATTTGGAAAGCATCAGATTTATGTTTCATAAACATAACTATCATCATCCTAGAATAATTATAAAAAAATAGGACAATGTACTTTTCACCCTTGTATAAATGCACAATAATTGGTCCACCCAAGTCAATATGAAAAATCTCCATAATTTCTTTAGAGGTGTGAGTCTTAATTTTAAAACTAGATATTGTCATCTTGCATAACTGACATTTTTTGCAAATTATATTGTCATGTTTCTTCAATTTAGGAAAACCTCTTACTATTTTCATGTTACTAATACTGACCAAGTTATCAAAGTTAACATGACATAACCTCTTATACAATAACCCCAAATCATCAAATTCTATAATAAGACAAGTAACATCATTCATATCAAGATAAAATAGATTACCTCTAGTTTGATCACCTTTCCCAAATAGTTTCCCATTAGTGTCATATATCTTTTTTGTCTTGTTCTCAAAATCAACTTTACAGCCTAAACTATTTAGTTGTGACACACTTAACAAATTATAGTTAACTCCTTCAACATAATAAGAATTGTCACACATGATCTTTCTATGAGTTTGATACATCCTTTTCCTTTTATCAGATAGGGCGTATCATTAACAAACCTTACACTATTTCCATCATAATAATTCAAGATAATAAACTTACTTTTATATCCAATCATGAGATGTGAACACTCACTATCAATGACCCCTCTGTCATTCTTGTTCACATAAGATACCAATGTAGTTGTCTCATCCTGATTAGAATCATCCTTCATTGCAACATACACCACTTCATCATCATGGTCATCAAATCCATCTCTAGTTTCCTCTTCTGCAATGTAGCAAGATTTCTTGCCTTTGTCATTGTAATGTTCATTGTCCTCATCTCTTTTACTTCTATATTTATCTCCACTTTTATTGTTCTTCTTCTCTATAAATCTAGCAGCAATATGACCAACCTCGTTACAATTAAAATACATGATAAGTAGCTTACCTTTGAATTTTCCTTTGCCTCTATGAAATCTACTTGCTAGCAATGCTTCAAGTTGTTCTACATATGTATCATTGTTACTAGAAACATATTTTACCTTTTTCTTCTTCTCTTTAGGTTTTTTTAATAAAAATTTAGCTTTGAAAGCATATTCAACATTCTTACATTTGAAGTTATCAAAATTAGAGAGCTCAAAGGAAATGAACCTACCTACCAAACCTTCAAGAGTTAGATTAGAACCTGGTACACATCTTAATTCTTGTATGGCAGAAGATTTAATAGCATAGATGGGAAACGGTGTTCTCAATACTTTTCTTAATACAATCTCATCATCAATTTTACCAGTAGCTCCTCTTATAGCATTAACAACATCTTTTATTCTAGAGAAATATTCAGCAACGTTCTCACCTTCTTGCATTCTCATGTCATCGAACTTATCTCTAAGACCTTTAGATTTGGATCTCAAAACATTTTCATCTCCTCCATAAATGGTGTGAAGAGCATCCCACATCTTCTTTGCACGATCACAACCCTTGATGTCATCAAACTTAGAATAACTTAGGGTAGAGGTAATCTCCAACATTGTTTGATTGTGCTCTTTTTCAGATCATTAGTAGTAAGGACTCTAGTCATGTTGACATTCTCAGTGGTGATGGTAGATTGTTCATGGTCTTCAAGACCTACTAGGTGTAGCTTCATCAAACTTTTCCATGCAGGGAAGTTCTCCTTGTTAAGCTTGGGTACCTCTCTTTTTTACATCTTAACCTTTTGCTTCTAGTACCTTCAAACTAGTCCTCTTAAGCACTATAGAATTTTGATACCAATTGTTGGAATTCTTTAGAATAAATGAGAGGGGGTTAAATTAGTTATCTAAGGTCCATATGTACAAAGAAAAATTTTCAATACTTAGTAGAACCATATCCATAAAACCTTATTATGCATGCATCCATTATATCATACAAATCTTAAACTTTGTAGGTTATATCCTAGGTCAAAATAACTTTGCAGAACTGTAAACATAAAACATAACAAATTCAATAACACATTTGACACAAGGATTTTATGTGGAAACACAATTTGGGAAAAACCAATAGTAACATTCTACTAATTCTCACTGTTTTGAAGTAATACCCTATGAAAGGCCAACCCTATTAACGGTTACAATACACACTATTAGATGTGAACTAGTTAGAGGATTTCAATCACTCTTGTAGGAGTGAGCTTTGTTAGAGGACTTTGGACCATTCCATTAGAATGTCACCTGATTAAAGGATTTACAAAAGATTGTTAGGTCAACCTTAATCCAAAGGATTTACCCTAGAATGATATAATAATTAGAAAGAATAGTAAGGCCTGATCCGATAAAAAATTACAACTCACTTGTAGATTACATATCTCTTTTTTAGTCCACTATTTTTCTTGGCTTTCACACACTTTAGCTCTGATAGTTGAAGTCTCTTATGTTTGGCATGCCAACTGTAGTCTCTTCTATTTAGCCACTGAATGAAGCAATACCCTAGACTCCTTGTCTTACTTAGGTTCTCGTACATGACAACCTTTGCTTCTGACTGACTCTCTCTATAAATAGAGAATTAAGATCTTTTTCCGCTTAACCACAATCATCCATTTTAGGGTTAGGTAGGATTAGGTAGGATACAATGAATATACCCACTTTTATATTTGGTTCCTCTAGAAACTTCTTCTACAATATTCCTTGAATATGCCTCAAATCAGTTTACCTTGAATTATATGTCACCAACTCATCATTGTTATCTTCTACACACTTCACACAATTCAAGGAAACAAAATAGTCAACTCAGATTTGTTAAATCTTTGATTTAACATAAATACTAGCAATCGGCATCAATATGTTGTCACTCTGCTTCTATATTATTCTTCCACTTAGCCAACACTAGTTTACTTGGTGAACCCTAAAGTTTACTGATGCTCGACATCAACTAAACTTTACTCGGTATATACTGACAATCACTCAGCTTCCACTGATTTTTTCTTAGCTTGCACTAATTGCTCGACAAGGCTTGGCAGACACTTTTCATACTTGATCTTCTTCTAGTCTTAACTTGAGTAATATTTCATTTTAGACTTTAAGTAGATAAACAATACACTATAGTATCAATGTATTACTTGGTCTTAGTACTTCTTTTTCATACCAAATAACTCAACCTTTCTCTAGGAGGTATTGTTATCTCCTCTTTTCAAATCCTCTTCATTAATCAACTAAATGATAGCCTTCATACCAAAAAACAATTTTCTCACTAGCAGGTAGCAAGTTTGGCATCATTGAAAAAATAATGATTGTTTCATTACATATTCTTCACTTGAAAACAATCTCATATCAACACATTTTTGAATGTGGAAGAAGCCATTCAAATTTCCTAAATATTAAGATTGGCTTTCCAAAAGCATAATCCTATAGTACCTATATAACTAAACTTTCTGACATCTTATCAGGACTATGTTGACAAAGCCATAAAATCCTAATCTTCTTATCCAATTCAAACTATTTCTCTGCTATCTTCTTCTCACAAAGCAAAGCCTCCTTAATATATGCTTCCCAATGTTAAATCACCATAGAAAATGCTCTAGTTTCAAAGGTTTCTACAAAAGCAATTTAGGAAAAAAAGTTCATCAGGCACTCAAAGTCAAAGAGAAAAGTATTAAATATGCACTTTGAAGAAAATGAATCATTTAAAGAAGGTTAAGCTTTTCAAGCTTCCCATTCAAGTCAATAAAATCTCATGTTATTCATTATCTAAGCCTTCAAATTATATCACTTATCAAAACCCATCACGAAGGAATTTTATGTTTATGGAGTTGAGTTTCTTATGACATTGCATGATAATTAAATAGAGGAATATCTATAAAATTGTTGATTTATTCTGAAATATTCAGTTTCCTCGTTTAGAACTGGAAAAAAATTTAATCTCTAAAAAATACATCATCTAAAAATACATTCTAGAATGGCAAGAGCCTGAAAAGAATTTTAACAATCGATGAAGTATATGCTACATATATTTATTTTCCTATAGCATAGTGAAAGATATAGAATACACAACATATTCAAGTGACAGAAATATTTTCCAAGTGGAACAAAAAATAAATAATTTTGGCTTGAGTAGTTAAAATATACTTTACTTTAATTATATAAAACTTTTATAGTCAAGAGACACAAACGTTATAAAACAAAGTTTATATAAGAAAGTATAGAGTTCTATGAGGCTAATTGTTGGATTTATTCATATATTGAATAAACAAATATTTTGACAACTATTTCTATGCTACAACAAAAACAAAAATTAATAGTCTTGATCACTTCAACATGCAATGTTTTGCATCTATCTATTATAGTGGATGTTGATTAAAATCGGATATAAAATTGACATGGAAAATTAGATTCCAATTATGATAATCAAGGACAATTTGAATGAACAAACTATAAAATGAACTATTAGATTACATTATCATTCATTCAATCTCAAGGTGAATACCACACAATAATCATAACTCCCTACGAAATTCATTTAATATAGAGAAGCTTCATTGATGAAAAGCACATCACAGTCTGAAACACACTCAAAATTCAATAGAATCCAATACCAAACTGATGGTACAAAATTATGGTGACATGCTAATATATGTAAATATCAAGGCACACATTAAAAAAACTTTTGGGACCAAATTCACTAGTTGCACCTGCATATATTTAAATGCAGCTAATATGCAACTAATATGAAATTAAAATTAATCTTATATCACTAGTTCACAATGTATGATAGCCTCAACTCTATAAAAATAATTAGAGCTTGTGAAAAATACCCTTAATATCACTTATTTTGTATTGGATTTCATCTATGTGATGAGGACACATCTATACATGCCATGATATTTCCCTATAGTAGACATTTCAGAGATGTGATATTTCTCAAAATATCAGACAACTTAAAAAGTAACTCATTTCAAAACACAATATTGGAAAAAAAATATAGGGATGAGGGATGAGCTGGGAGAGCTGGGAGAACACATGAGGATTAGAATATTGTGAGAGAAATTTTCTAATTATGCAATTACACCCAAAATTGACACATTTTACAAATTAACTATAGAAGCTCAATTTTATTGCAATTTGATATTTTCACACAAAATGTATTGCATGAATGCAACAAACCCTTTAAATTTTACGCCTACAATGAATGTAGAACTCATTCTGGTAGCTTTGCTTCCCACAAACCTTGCAAACCTCTAACCCCAAACCAACACTACAAAACCCCCAAATTGTGATCTAACAGATTTCTAGCTACTTTGGGTGCAATTCTTCTCTCTAGCATTTGAAACAAATGTTAGACATTGTTACATTGTAGCCAAGATGAATGACTAGGTCACACAATGGAAAAGAATTGTAAGAATAGTTAATGTGCTTTAGTCATCTATAATAATGATCCACTTCTCAGGGGAATTCAATTGATATTAATCTACAAGGTTAGCTTGGCAATTCAATAGAGATGCGTGATATATTAGGCCTTCATTTTTATCTTGAAATTGAGATTTGATCAATGATAAATCTTATGTTTGTCTCAGAAGAAAAGTATGAACTCATAGGGCAATATATATCTACTGCAACCTCCCCATACAAACTTTATAATAAATCTTATGTTTGTCTCAGAGGAAAAGTATGAACATCATATGACAATATATATCTATTGAAACCTCCCTATATAGACCTTAAAAATCATGTTATCATTATGTCACTATCAAAAGGTAGTTTTTCATAGCACCCTTACTTGTTCCTCATTTTTTACTTTGTTTGTCCAAGCTTTGGGGTGTCAACTGTAAAAACAACTGCTTTGAAGCCTACTTCTCTACACATTGTACTATTTCAGATAAGATATTTATGTCCTTATATATCTATTAAAAAGAAAAACATAAGAGGCATATTATTATGACTTAAAATTTGGGTGTTAATGCTCCTTTATTAAAATTAAATGTGAACTACAAATCTTTTGATATCAAGATCTAGTGAACCCCATAGACTGTTTGAAGTTCTCATATATAGAGTTTAAGAAAACGAACAACATCACCATTGGCTGCAATCTTCTCAACAAAGCAATTAGAGGAAAATGAAACAAACTGAAGAGTAATGATTTTAGTGTGTTGAAAACAAGGAAGACAGGATATAAAGACCACCCTAGATGATTAAGGAAATACTAGCACTCTATTTTATGTAGTATGCATGCTATGTTGTTCAAAAATTGAATCCAGATGAAAAACTTCTCTTCAAGTTACTGGACCATCATAATAAAATCAACAAAAGAAAGGACTCATAAACTAGTATGTTGATTTTACCATAATTATACCAGAATTTGTTATTTTTTGCAGCCCCTGCTATTGCTAGTTCCCCTGTTAGAAACCAATTATGAACAGGTTTTATGGGCTGAGTGTAATCAACCAAATTCTCTACTCTAGTGTTGCATATACTAGTCCTAATTCCCTCCGCTACTGCCCAATTAATTACCTCCATAAAGAAAAGAAAAATTCAAAAACACATATTAAACATGTGTATTCATCGACAAGTCATCCACAACTACTAAATAATTAAATGTTTTGGGCTTGATAAAGCAATGCTCAAATTTGAGTAATTTGTTGTGTTATATATTTCATGGTATCTGAGCTTGGTAAGGAAGGGTGTGTTGTAATTTGAAGATTGAAGCTAAGGGAAAATAATAAGTTGAGGAAGATTGTTGTGACAAGGCTACTATACCCATTACACTAATATATAATATCATTTTCTCCACACATTCACAATTTCTACAATCAAGCCATTGCATGTCTAACCATCTCATGCACTCTGTCTCTGCCTATAGAAGAAGAGGATCCACACTCCACATGTATGGGCTTCCCATCATACACTAATTCCTATTCTGATTTGAGTGTGTTGAATATGTTTATTATCAATACATGCTTTGGCAGGCGCCTCAAGTACTTTATCAATCTTTCAAGAAAGCAATGCTTCACTTTAGTGATATGTTAATACGTCCTCTCACATACTTTCTTTATCCAGAGGTTGAAATAAGCACTAGTGCAAGATTAAGTACACTATATAACCACTTCGAATAGATTTTGTGCAATAATTGTGATCAACATGAGAGCCAAGTTGATCTTCCACGGCTTCAAGTGAAGAGGAAACAAATGAGCAATATCAACATTGGGCTCTTCACTTGACAATTCAGGGGAAACTAATAGTTGTGGAATGAACCTTGCCCTTTCTTAATTCCACCACAATTGATGTTGATGTAGGGAACCAAAATTATTGTGTGAAACAAATGACCTTTTCTATTTGTTAACACATTCTATTAACCATGCACATAACGGCCCGTTTGGTTGCTGGAATAGGAATAGAAAAGTTGGAATACGTTTTTCATTTTCTGTTTGGTTTGTCACTTGGAATAGGGAATAGGAATATGTATTCCCATTTTGCCTCTAAAATGAGCTTATGCCCATTCCAAAAAATAGCTATTATTGGAATAGCCATTCCTATTCCTAATATTACGTGCCTATTCTCCATTCCTGTTCCCACAACCAAATGGGCCCTAAGAGTTGTCCAAATAGTAGTTGAAATAATTAATCCAATGCTTGACTTAGAGAAGGTTCCAAACCTTGGTGCCTAGTTTGGTCATTTGAATGAAATTTTTTTTGGCAGCCTATTTAAAATTGAGTAATGTATTATTTGCATAGTATGTATCATTTTTGAAAGAGATGAAAAATGAAATCTATTGAAGGCTGAAGTGTAATCTGGTTGCTGGTGATTTTGTCAAACAAAAGTTTACTTGTTCTCTGTGTATTCTCCATTTCCATTATATACTATAGGTATGCTCTATTTTTTAGTTACTTTTCTCTTCTATTTCTCAACAACTGGTATCAAAGCAAGTAAGAAATAAAGTATTGCTAAAGAGAAATTACCCAAAAACTCTTGAAGAGTTTGTTGAAGTTTGTTGAAGGGTTTTGTTTGAATGTAATGGAGTCAACAACAGTAAGTGACATGGAGAAGTTAAATGGCTTTAACTTTGCTCTATGGAAATCCCAAATGGAGGACATATTGATCTTGAAGGATCAATACTTGCCAATTGAAGGAGTGTCTAAGGATTGATAATGGTGGAGAATATTGTTTCAATGCAATCAAGGAGTATTGCAATAAGTTTGGCATAAAACATGAGAAAACAATGCCTTTTACTTCTCAACAAAATGAGACTATTGAAAGAATGAACCACACTATTTTGGAGAAGGTGAGAAGTATGTTGTCAAACTCAAAATGAGAAAACACTTTTGGGTAGAAGCATTCAGGATAGCTTGTTACCTCATAAACTGATCCCCTACTACAACCTTGGATGGTGGCATTCCTGAAGAAGTTTGGACTGGTAAGAAGCTAAATTATTCCCATTTGAAAATATTTGGATGTGAAGAATTTGTGCATATTCCAAAAGAAAATAGAACTAAGTTAGATGATAAATCCATGAAATGCATTTTCTTGGGATATGCAAATGGTAAATTTGGCTATAGATCATCGAATCCAATCAAACAAAAGATTGTTAGAAGCAGGGATGTTATATTTAATGAGTCTAAAATGTTCAAGAGGGCTGTAAGAAACTTAGAGATAAAGAAAGTTATTGATAGGATTGAAGCACAACAAGAAAATATCCCACCAATGCAAGATGTTGAGCAGCAAAATTAGGATTATGATAGACAACAAGAGGAAAATGTTGAACAAAAGCAAGAAGTCTTGCAAGAGCCCCTACAAGAAAATCAACCAGAACAACAATTGGTTCGTAGATTAGCTAGACCTCATAAGCCTTCACAAAAGTATACACCTTCAAACTATATATTGATAAGTAAGGAAGGTGAGCCTACTGATTTTCAACAAGCTTGTGAAGATGAGCACAACAAAGAATGACAGAAAACAATGGAGGAAGAAATGGATTCATTGCGGAAAAATAGAACTTGGGAGTTGGTTGAACTTCCAAAAGAAAGAAGAGCTCTACAAAACAAATGGGTGTACAAGATCAAGCATGAAAGTGAAGGGAAGAAAAAAAGATACAAAGAAAGGCTCATAGTGATAGGATATGCTCAAAAAGAAGGTATAGACTTCACTAAAATATTCTCACCCATTGTTAAAATGCAATCCATTAGGATTATTCTTGGTCTTGCTACTGCTCTAGATTTAGAATGTGAACAAGTAGATGTAAAGACAACCTTTCTTCATGGTGAGTTGGAGGAAGAGATTTATATGGAGCAGTCAGAAGGATTTGAAGAAAAAGGTAAAGAGAATTTGGTTTGCAGGTTGAAGAAGAGCCTCTATGGGCTAAAACAAGCACCTCGCCAATGGTATAGGAAGTTTTATTCATTCATGTTGGAGCATGATTTCAAGAGGTTAGAATCTGATCATTATGTTTATATCAAGAAGGATGATCAAGGTAAATACAACATTTTATTGTTGTATGTGGATGACATGTTAATTGTTGGACATGACAAAAAGATGATTAACCAACTCAAGAAAGAGTTGAGTAAACAATTTGAAATGAAAGATTTGGGACCAGCACAACACATATTGGGCATGAATATCATGCATGATAGGAAGAAGAAAAAATTATGGCTTTCACAAGAAAACTACATTGAGAAGGTTCTCAAGAGGTTTAACATGAAGGATGCCAAGCCAGTTAGTACACCTCTTGCATCCCACTTCAAATTGAGTAAAGACTCATGTCCCAAAGATGACAAGGAAAAGAAAGAAATGAATAAAATTTCTTATGTTTCAATTGTTGGTAGCCTGAAGTATGCTATGATATGTACTCAACCAGACATTACACATTCAGTGGGAGTTGTGAGCAGATTTCTTGCAAATCCAGGCAAACAACATTGGGAAGTAGTAAAGTGAATTTTGAGGTATCTTAAGGGTACCAGTCATTGCTATTTATGTTTTGGTAATAATAAAGTTGTTCTTACAGTTTATACAGACTTAGATATGGCTGGAGATGTGGACACTAAAAGGTCCACTAGTGGTTAATTATGTACTTTTGTAGGTGTTGCAGTATCATGGACATCTAATCTATAGAAAATTGTAACTATGTCAACAACAGAGGCTGAATATGTGCTACAACTAAATCTTGCAAAGATATGTTGTGGACACAATGATTCCTTGGAGAGTTGGGAGTAAAATAAGACAAATATGTCCTGTATTGCGACAGCCAAAGTGCCATTCATTTGGCAAAGGATCCAAAATTTCATTCATGAACCAAGCACATAGCCTTGAGGTACCATTGGATCAGGGAAGTGTTGGAGGAAGGACAACTACACTTGGAAAAGATTCATATCGATGAGAATCCTGCTCACATGCTCACAAAGATCTTGCCAAAAGCAAAGCATGAGCTATGTAGAGATTTAATAGTCCTAGGGTGATTAGTTCACTTTTGATTTGTTTAATCCTACTTTATTTGTTTCAAGTGGGAGAATGTTATGTGTGAAACAAATGACCTTTGTCGTGTGTTAACACATTCCATTAATCGTGCACATAAGAATTGCCCAAATAGTAGTTGAAATAATTAATGCAGTGTTTGACTTAGAGAAGGTTCCAAACCTTGGCACCCAGTTTGGTCATTCAAATGGATTTGTTTATTGGTGCCCTATTTAAAATTGAGTAATATATTATATACATAGTATGTATCACTTTTGAGAGAGATGAAAAATGAAATGTATCGAAGGCTGAAGTGCAATCTAGTTGCTGGTGATTTTATCGAACAAAAGTTTACTTGTTCTCTTTGATTCTCCATTGTCATTCTATACTATAGGTATGCTCTATTTTTTATTTACTTTTCTCTTCTATTTCTCAACAAAAATTGGCATGTTGAAAATAACAAATTGCAGTCATTGATTCTCAAACTGAGCACAAATTTGAATTCAAAACATTGGTCCCTAGATTATGTCAGTTCTGCACTTCAAATTGAGCACAATTTTAAATTGATAACATTCTTGGCTAGGCTTTTTTCCGATCTACAAATTGCAATGCTAAAGAATTTTGTTTGTCATTTCGATATGGGATTTTGAAATCTTAAATATTAGTTTCAAATTTTTGGATTCGATCATGTATAATTTTTTATATCAATGTTTCAGATCATACTACATGTATATCTCTAGCATCCCGAGGATGGATCATGAAATTCTAGCATCCTAATGATAGATCATGATCCAAAACATTGATATACAAAAATTATACACAATCAAATTCAAAAATGTGAAAGCATTAACATGGATTGTGGAACAAATTGCCAAAATCGGGAGCGCATGTTCAAATAACGAATCAGGGCGGGATGGGAGTGCATGTTCAAAATTCAAATCTAGAGTTAGGTGGGAAGTCACAAGGAGGTGGACCTCAATCACCAGGCACGTAGGAGGGGATCCAAGCAGGCAGCAGAGAGGAGTCAGGAGATGGGGACCCACATGAGGACATTCTAGGGAATCTCCCAAAGAGATGAGCCTCACTCTTTGGTGTCAAGCCATCTAGTAAGTCCTCTTTTCCTCTAGTTAAGGTTGTGTCAGGACTAGAAAAGGGATCTTGCATGATTGCTATTCCAAATGAGATTGTTAACCATAGCATTGCCTCTAAGGCTTCAACGCTTGTCAGGAAATTTATTGGCCCAAGACTAAATATTGATGTGGTTCGAGCCTACACTTTGAAAAAATGGAGCTTGAAAGGTTAGGTCAGTGTCACAATAATGGCTAAGGGTTTTCTCTCTTTTGAGTTCACCTATCAAGAGGACATGGCTAACATTCTGTGTGATAGCCCCTAGAGCTTCGGGAGGGCCACCCTAATGCTTCAAAAATGGTCATCTCAACTGGACTTAAATGAATCATTCCTTCAGCAAGCTCCAGTTTGGGTCAGACCCCTGAGCTGCCATTGGAGTTCTGGAATGAGGATGTATTTAAGGGATTGACCAACTCTTTTGGAGAGCTTCTCTCCATCGACCCTATTAAGATTTTAAGAGTAGGCTGACTTATGCAAGGATTTGCATAGGTGTGAGGGAAGGGGATGATATGCCTAAAGTGGTATGTTTTCAGTCCAAACTTGGCACTCATAACTAGTAGCTGGACTTTGAGAGTGTCCCTTTTGGATGTTTTCACTATCTAAAAATAGGTCACAAGGCTTTTCAGTGCCTGAAAGCTAAGACTGCTAAGAAGAAGAATCCTCCTTCTTCTTCTCAATCAAGGATGAAGAAAGTTTGGAAAAGGAAGACCACTGAACAAGGCCAGAAGAGCCTTTCTACGGAGACTCAAAATGTAGCAGATGCTCCTAAGTTGACAAACCAAGAGCCTCAGGGTAGGACAATCAAAGAAGGAGAGTTTCTCAAGTCAGGACCTAGTTCCTCTCTACCTTTAAATGCTTCCCAATAGATTGAGGATGACCAGTTCAAGGAAAGGATCCTCATTCCTGGAGAAGAGGAAGGTAAGGTTGTCTCGCAGAAAGGTTTTCAGGAGTCTGGTTTGGACCTTTTCCCCAGCAAGGAAGAGTTGGTTCTGGGATCCACAGAAGAGGCAAAGGAAAGAGAAAATAAGGAAAATATCATCGTTTAGGACCTAGAGGAAAACTTGGTTTCCACCAGAGAAGTAGTGACTAGAACAAGGAAAAAGGAGGACTTGTTGAAAGATCTAGACCAAAGGGTAGATCTTCTCAACACCCCAAGGAATGGTAATAACACTTCTAGATCCTTGAAGTTTGAAAATAAGGGAGAGGTACCGAGGAAGAATCAAATTAGAGACCTGTCCAAGGCTTCTCCTATGGTGACTAGGAGAAATTGCAAACCAGATGTGGGCTCTACAACCAAATTAGGTAAAAAAATTAGAGAGGGAGTCCAGAGAAGAGGAGACCAAAAGATGCTTGGCAAATGGGTGCCAAAGTACTCTGAAGGATTTTTCTAAGAGTAAAAAATGAAGATCATCTCATGGAATATTAGGGGCCTAAATGGCACCCATAAATAGGAAATTATTAGGAATTTGATTAGAGACCAGAGACTAGACATTTTGATGATCCAAGAAACAAAATTGAAAAAGGATTCTTTGAGAAATATAAAGTTCAGTAACCTGATGAGCGAGGAGGCTTTGGACTCTGATGGAGCCTCTGGGGGCCTACTGAATTTATACAAGACTAAACTTTTTAGGGTGGAATTAGTTTTCAATGAAGGTAATATTCTTTTTTGTAAAGTGTTCTATATCCACTCTAATAAATTTTGGTTCTTGCTCAATATTTATGCTCCCAATAATAAGAGAGATAGAAAGTTCTACTGGTCTAGAGAAAAGGGATGGTACAAAATAGTAACATGAAAAAAGGAATCATTATGGGAGACTTCAACACCCCTCTTCTGGACAAGGAGAAGAAGGGTGGTCTGCCTCAGGAATGGGATAGCAAGCATGACCTTTCTAACTTCATCAATGGATTGGCTTTTCTAGATTTGGACCTAATGGGAGGTGACTTCACTTGGTCCAATAAATGCTTAGGCAAGGAGTGTATTCAGAAAAGACTAGATAGAGCCCTCATTTCTCCTGATTGGTTGCAGTCCTCCTCTTGCAAGTTAGCTCTTTTTCCTAGAATTGGGTCCGACCACTCCCCCATCTCCCTCTCGATTGTTCCTTTTGATCCCTGTAGACCTCCTCCCTTTTGTTTTGAGAAAATATGGACCTCCCACCCTGACCTTTTAGAAAGAATTAAGGCCTAGTGGAGCATAGATGTGGAAGGCAGTGCAATGTTTAGGGTGGCTAGAAAACTTAGTAATGTTAAAAGGATGGTAAAAGCTTGGAATAAGTCAGATTTTGGTCATTTATTCTCTCTTAAAGAGAATCTCTCTGCTAATCTCTCTTCTATCCAAGCCTCCATTCAGGAAAATGGGTATGATGCCTCAAATAGGGAAGAAGAGCAGTCCATCCTGTCTGATTTACATGACATTATTAGCAAAGAAGAAAAGTTCTAGAGGCAAAGATCTAGAATCAATTGCCTCAAGGAAGGAGACCAAAACACAAAGTTCTTCCATTTATCCACTCTTAAGCATAGAGCTAATAACAGGATTTCTGGCCTGAAGAAAGATCAGGGTGTGCTGACTAAGGAAGAAGAAAATTCTTTTGAAGCTATTTCTTTTTCCTCCTCCCTTCTTTCTTGGGATCCTTTACTCTCTAAAGTGGACTAGGATGACATTATCTCTTGTAACCCTCTAATCCTCCAACTGCACCATAGTAATCTGCTTCGGGCCATTCCTTCTGATTTTGAAGTAAGAGAAGCTCTTTTTTCTCTTTTGACAGATAAATTGCCTAGACCTGATGGTTTTCCCACCTTCTTTTTCCAAATGTACTGGCCTATCATTATGAAGGATTTCATTAAGGTGGTTTAGGAGTTCTTTGGAGCCAGAAGTATTCTGAAGGAAATTAATTCCACATTCTTAGTTCTTATTCCCAAAGTGCCAGGAGTTGACACTCTAGATAAGTTCAGACCCATCGGCTTATGCAACTCATTTTATAAGATCATCTCGAAGGTGCTCACTTCGAGGCTGCTTAAGATTGTCCCCCTAATTATTTCTCAGAAATAATCTGGTTTTGTCCTGAGCAGATAGATTTTAGATACGATTATCATGGTGCATGAAGTGATTCACTCTATGGAAGTTGGAAAGAGAGAAGGGATGTTACTCAAACTAGACATGTCCAAAGCTTAGGATCAGGTGGATTGGTCTTTTTTGGATTTGGTGTTGAAGGCTTTTGGCTTTGATGTCAAATCGTGCAAGCTAATCTCCTAGCTAGTCACCACCCCTTCTCTAGCTATTTTAGTGAATGAATCCCCCTCTGATTTCTTCAAACCTACTAGAGGCCTATGTCAAGGGGATCCTCTATCACCTATACTCTTTATTATCTTGGCAGAATGTATTGGCAGACTCATGGAGAAGAAAATGAAAGAAGGGAGGATCAAAGGTTTTAAACCTTCTTCCAAATGCACCCCCTTTACGCATCAACAATTTGTTGATGATACTATTATGGGTGGAGAGGCCTTGGTCAAGGAGGCCAAGGCTATGAAAGACACTTTGGACACCTATTCTAGAGGGTCGGGGCAGCTCATCAATTGGGACAAAAGCTTTATTTTCTTTATCAATACTATAGAGGAAAGATAGAAGAGAATCTCCAAAATCGTGGGATGTTAGGTGGGGAAGCTTCCTTCTACCTACCTTGGTCTCCCCTTGGGAACAACCCCATCTTAATCCTTCTGGAATGGAATCATGGAAAGGTTCAGTAAGAAGCTGGCTAGCTAGAAAGGAGCCATTCTTAGCCAAGCTAGAAAATTTCAACTAGTTAAATCCATCCTCCAAAACTTGCCGATATATGCTTTGAGCCTTTTTACCATACCGGTGAAATATGCCGAGAGGATGGAGAAAATCCAAAGAGACTTTTTATGGATGGGAACTGAAAGGAATAAAATGTACTCCCTTGTTGCTTGGGATAAAGTTTGCCTCCCTAAGAAGAAAGGAGGTTTGGGAATCAGAAAGCTCACTCACCTCAATAAGGCCCTCCTGGCAAAGAAAATCTGGTGCATCTTTAGTAGCACGGGGGAATGGAGAGACACTATGGTAAATAAGTATATAAAAAGGCCCTCTATTCAGTTCACTCTATTTAGTGAGGATATCCCAAGAGGCTTAGTTGTTTGGAATGGTTTCTTAAAAGCCAGGGACTTGGCAAACTCTAAAGTCTCTTGGAAGCTGGGTAATGGGAAGAATATTCTATTCTAGTTTAACTGTTGGCTTTCTTAGGGCCCCCTTATGAATAACCCTAGCTATGGATCATGGGCTAATGATTGCATCAACCTTTTTGGGCACAAAGTTAGCAATTATAGGACCGAAAAAGGATGGAAGGACCTTTCCATTATCTCATAGGACCTCAAACCAATCATAATCATGCTTAATTCCTTATCCCTTAGTAGTAATAAGGATGAACTAGTTTGGAGGGATACTTCCAATGGGCTCTATTCGGTAGTCTCTGGGTACTCTGCTTTATGGAGCTTAAAAGAGTCTCCCCCTTGGTCAAGGGCTTTGCTCCCAGGCTTCATGCCAAAATTCAACATGTTTTTTTGGTTGGCTCTTCAGGACAAAACTCTCACCCAGGAAAATCTCATCAAAAGAGGTCATATCATGCCTAGCAGATGTGTTTTGTGCAAAGAAGAGTCAGAGATAGGTAATCATTTGTTCGTTCACTACTCTTACTCCAAGATAGTTTGGGGCTTCCTCACCGAGGACCTAGGCCACAACTGATGGTTTCCTTCCAACCTTTTGGACTTTTTCTATCAATGGCATGGCATATTCAATGGGTCTACCTTGCAGGAAATTTGCTCTTGGCTCCCGCCCCAATTTTCTTGGAGCATATGGAAGGAGAGAAACAATCAAATTTTCAGAGATAGGGAGAAGCCGGCTTTAGTTATTGGAAGGAAGATCTTCGATAACATAAAGGATAATTTTTTAGTGAAGAAGGGGGGAGTTTTTGAGATAGGAGGCAAGAAAAAGGAGAAGGTAAAAGACAGAGTGAGGAAAAGACAGAAAGTCAAGTGGCTCCTACCCCCTGAAGATTGGCACAAAGCCAACTTCGACGGAGCCTCTAAGGGCAACCCAGGATCCTCAGGTAGTAGAGGTGTGATAAGGAATGAAAATGGAGATAGTATTGCAGCTTTTGCTCTCCTGTTAGGTTTCCAAACAAATCATTTTGCGAAAGCCAACGCAGCGTGCAATGTTGTAAAATTGGCTTTTGAAATTGGGGTCACCAATTTATGGCTTGAAGGGGACTCGAATAACATTATAAAGTGCATCAATGGCAATTTGTATCTATCTTGGATGATTGAAAATCTCATTGATGAGACTAGAGAGACCCTTGCCAAATTTAATAGAATCCACGTCACCCATACTTTCTGGGAAGCAAACTCGGTTGCCGACAAGTTTGTGAATATAGGGGTTAGCACAGACCAAAAAATGACTTGGCTTCCCAGAACTTGTTTGTTGGAGGACATCAAAAGTCTAATCGACTTGGATAAAATCCAAGGAAGTATGGAGAAAATCAAGCTTTAATTATGAATATGAAGGGGTTAAGAAATAAGGGTACTTTTCATAATAGAAGCATGGAAAATCGTAAATGCAGTAATCCATTATTGATTAATCGACATGCTTTGTGGGTTGTTTATTGCAATTGCTTCTGGGGTAATAGCAAGGTTATTTTTCTCTATTCTTTTCTTACTCTCAGAGGTCCATTTCAATCACAGAGTGAAGAGCACATGAGTAAAGTAGGTGTGTAGTGTGTAGAAATGGTTGGCGAGAGATGTAGAAAGGAGCTGGTGGGGGATTTTGAGAAATGGAGAAGTAGGCTAAAAGTGTGGGAAAAGCTTGAAGTGGGTGGGGCACCAATTATATCATGAAGCTACATGGATTCGATCAGGAGGTGACCAAAAGCATGGTGGGGTCCTAGAAGGATGGCAGGGTGAAGGTGAATGGTATCTACTTTCGGATAATGGAGGAGGTGATTGTGGCTATCAAAAAAATCCCTATCGAGGTTTTTAAATTCTTATGGGATAAGAAGCTCTTAGCCAATGTGGTTAGGGACTTTGTGGAGAGTGAGAAGGAATTGAAGGTGTTGAAAAAGATTGACACCTACTATGTCCCTGACTCCATGAAGAAGTGGTGGAGGTATGTTCTAAAAGCTGTTATCGAGTCTCACATTACTTTGGACCCTAGGTTTGATAGAGCCCGAACCCACCACTTTGTCATTTTGAATCATTTCCAGAATAATGCCAAAATTTCCTTTCCTTATTATCTATTAACCTCATTGAGCAAGGTGGTGGATAGCTTCAAAAAGAAGCCCATCAGAAACCCAGCTCTGCACAAGGGGTTGCTGCTACTTATCCATGAGCACTTCAAAGCTTAGACTATAAGCATCGCCCTCCCTCAGATAGAGAATGTGGAGTCTGGTAGTTCTAGTTACTCCTCTGACTCGGATGATATTTAGAGCCTCAGCTCTGAGAATGGTGGGCTCTTCTTCAGGGAAAGCAGCAACTTACCTTGCTAAAAAATACCCTCCCCCATAACCCCAAGCAAAAAAATCCCTAGGGATCTCGAGTAGAAGCCTCCAGAGAAGGCAGAGGAGGGAGACAACAATGATGAGGAGGAACCAGAGTCTGAGGAGGTGGTTAAGGAGATGCAGGAGGAAATTAAGGAGGAAAGTGGAAGGAAGAAATGCTAGAGAGAGAGTTTGCAGGAAGTGTGCTCTCAATTTGAGGAGGCATCTATGCTACCCCTTTCTCCTATCCATCTCCATCCCAAGGAGCAGATAGAGCAGAAAGATGGGTATGCAGAAGGGGAAGTGCAGACTAATGATAGGAGAAAAGTGTGGATCAACTTCAATGTTAAGACTTCCAAGATGGGCATCTTCAAGGAAGCCATGAATCCCCAAATCCTCGTGGATAATCAAGAAGATTAATGGCTGGAAGAACTCATTGATTTGATGATTGTGGCTATTTCAGACAGAGCTAGGGAGATAGGGATGAACCTCTTGAATAATGCTCGTAATAGTATGATTGATAATTTTAAATCAATCAAATGGCTTTTCCACGACCTTGAGGAGGTCAAAGATTAGGTGAAACATATTGAGGCAACAAGGAAAGGGATGGATGCCAACAGGAGGACGTATTCAATTGACAGGCTCAGTCTGGTAGAAAAAAGGATTCGCAACCTGGAAAACTACAATCACAACCTTGAGAATCAGATGTTCTCCTTGTTAAGCTCCATTAACAACAACATCATCTCTCTCATGGGCTAGATCAGAGATAGAGAAATGCACGAAGATGGGGATGGTAAAGACAGGGATGAGGCCAAAATGGAGAATGACTCTGCAAAGGACAACTTCATTCCTAATCAGGACCAGGGGAACCAAAGGGCACAACAGATGGAAGTGGAGGAGAATCAATTGGCCTTTGAGGCTGCTTAGGTTATGCAGGATCTAGAGTGAAAGAAAGAGGAATAACTCTCACTTGTTCTTTTGTTTATCATTGTCTTTTGGCTTTTTGTTCTAGCTTTAGGCCGTGGCTTTGCTGATCTTTTTTTCCTAATCTTTTCTCAGAGCTCTTTTCTTTGGCTAGGCTTAATGCTTATTATCAACCTATGAACTTAAACTTTTTTGGCTAGGCTTTCACGCTTATTATCATCCTTTTTTTGTATTAACTATTGGATTTTAGGTTCCCTACAAAACCTATTTATCTAATCAAAAACATGGATTGTGGAAATCTAATAGATCTCATCTTAAATATTCTTTCAGCTATGATGAAATTTTGTGAAAAGAGTGTAATGCAAATGATGATAGGGGTGTTTAAATTTTGTTAAATAGTTTATAATTTTAATAATAAGAATATATAATTGAAAGAGCTTTTGAGTTTGAGTCATTTCTTTTTTTTCATAATTAGAACTAAATAATAAATTTAAAATTAGATATAGTATATAAATTAGGAAATTAGAATTAGTATGAGTGGGCTTGATTTATGTTATAGTTTTATACTAATTAGAAATTAGAATTTAAATAATAAATTTAGCACTTTTACTAAAAAATTATATCTTTATAGTAATGTGAACAAAATATACATTCTATTATATTTATGAAGGATATATAAGAATTTTAATACATTTTATTTGTTAAAATAAAAATAAGAATTTACAAGGGGAGTTGACTCTACAATGCAATAGTAAAGTCTTGGTCATTGAAAGTCATGTTGATATGACATCCCAAGTTCGAATCCCCCCAACTCACTTGCAAAAAGGAGACTGGTTCTATTTGTGGTTGAGATGTGCATCGTTGCAGCTGAAGCAAGTTACGAGGTGGTCACC